>KZ308419.1:603620-705325 GCA_000376725.2 Ladona fulva | reverse complement strand
ATGTTATATTACAAATGGTTAACTTCAATAAACTTAAATTGTATAATTTCGCTTTACCGAGGGAATTGTTAAAATGAGTACATTATTATAAATTTCAAATTTAGCCTTTGATAGAAAAATTAGCCTTTTGACTTCGTCAGTGTTTGAATATAAATTGAAATCCCTTAAAAAACTTTTATAAGTTTTTCGCTCTACGGAGGGAATCGTTCAAACTGAAAATCTCGAATTCATAAATTAAGAAAGTGGTATTCAGTTGACCTTTGACTTCGTCAGTGTATATATTACAAAATAAAAACTTTTTTAAACGAAATAGAAACATTATATTTTATGTTAATCTTAAAAAGCAAATGGATTTTCTAAAAATATGAATTTAAAAGGTTTTGCTATCCAGAGACAATTTTAACGATTAAACCGTTTGGTTTTGAAAGTAAGGAAATATGTTTTAAACGGACTTTGACTTCATCAGTGTTTATATTTCAAATTAGAAATTTTGTACATTATCATTACATTAACGTTAAAAATAAAATGGAATTTTTAAAAAATTATAGCTCTCCATTGTCAAATTTATCGATTAAAACGTTTGGATTGGAAAGAAGGAATATTTGATTGATGATTTCGTTAGTGTTTGATTACAAATAGAAATGTTTTACATCGTATTTTATGTTAGGTTTAATATCCAAAGGATGCCTTTAATAAACTTAAATAAAAAATTTCGCTTTGTGGATGCAATTGTTCAAATTCAAAGGTTTGAATTTTTAAATTAAGAAAGTAGTTTTCAATAAAACTTTGAGTTCGTTAGTATTTATATTTCAGAATGGGAAGTTTTTACATTATCTTTTTTAAATGTTATAAAGCAATTGCATATCATTTTAAAACGTTCAATTAGTTTAATATTTTTAGAATCTTAATTTTAAGAATATCGTTTTCCGTTGACAATTGCTTGCATTAAAAACGTTCGAATTCAAAATAAAGAAAGTGGCTTTATTCGTTGGTAGAAAACTAATTTCTTTCGAAGTATTTAACATTAATTGGAGTCGACAACATAACAAACGACGAAAGGGAATAGCTGTCAATAGTGACGTACTACAGCTACTTATAAAAATAAAGTTATTTCATCCTTGTTAATTACTTTTTAATGAACCGGAACGGGACAAAATGCAGTCTATCACAAATGATGATGTTCCATATTCGAAAAAATGAAAATCTATGGATGATATATAATAGAATGTCGGCTCATGTAAAATAACCTATTTAAAAATGTTACTATCAACCCCAAGAAGTTTATTTGGTGGAACATCCAGTCCTAAATGTTTCGTACAGTAAGATATGAGCATTTTCCATTCGATTTCCCATTGATTTAATGTATATTTTTCTCTTAAAAATTTAAATTTCTGCATATTCGTCAATTTTACTTTGACTTGCATATTAGATATAAACAGAAAAGTAATTCCGAAGAAGTCTACTTCTTGTGGAGGACGATTATCTTGATCTATTATCGAATCATACTCATTAAAATAATTTTCAGTGCGCGATACGTTTTAAAAAGTATTTTTATGATATCCATTTGCTTATTAAGAAGAACATAAAAGAAAACGTAAAAGTCTCTGTTTTGTAATCGGAGAACTGCCGAAGACAAAGTTCTATTGAAGCGTTTTTCCTTAATTTCGAATCGGCGCGTTATAATTGTATCAGTTATCTCCGTAAAGCAACATTTTTAAATTACGTTCTTTTTAATATATCCATTTGGATATTAACATTAATGTGAAAGATAATGTAAAAAGTTTATATTTTGAATTATAAACACTGACGAAGTCAATTATTTTGTTTGCCCTTTATTGAAGGCTAGGAAAAAGATTGTTTATAAGTAATTACACTTTCTATAAGAACATGATAAGGAGGATAGGTATCTGCTCTTCCTATATATCGTATGATGCTCCAGACCCTCCACCCAACAGGGAACTGGAGAATCTGGTGAACTTCTGTAAGACAAAGAGTTGGGACCTCCTGGTGGGATGTGACTCTAACTCGCACCACTCTGTGTGGTGGAGTTCAGATGTCAACCGCATTCCCCTAACGGGAGGGAATTAAGGCTCTCTGACACTGTCAGATATCTGGATGTGACTCTGCACACGAAGTTGTCTTGGAGTCAACATCTGGAGTCTAGAATCCGGGAAGCTTGCTCTACCCTTTGGGCATGCGGAAGAGCCTGCAGGGGAAACTGGGAGTTTCATCCTAAAGGCATGCAGTGGATTTATACCATTATAGTAAGACCCTACTTACTATATGGCTCAATTGTGTGGTGGAGAAGGTCCTGGTTTTAATGTGCCAGGATCAAGCTCAATCACATACAAAGAATGGCTTATCTTGGGATCTCCGGGGCCATGAGGACTACTCCAACCATGGCGTTAGAAACCTTGCTAAACCTCACAGCACTTTATCTGGAGATAGAGAAGCAAGCAAAAACTACGGCCTTGCAATTGAAGCATTCTGGCCAATGGTATGACATTGGATATATATCTGGTCATAGGAAGCTATGGACTGACCTTAGCAATACAAGTCCCATCTTTGAGATGGGTCATGATGACCTGCTGGCAACCTTTAACGCCAATGCACCAGCCTTTACAACCCACTACCCCTCTCGCAAAGAGTGGAGTAAAGGGAAACACATCCATCATGGATCCAGGGCGTTGTACACGGATGGATCAAACATCGATGGTAACTCTGGAGCGGGGGTCTGCTTTGAATCACCCTTAATAAATCTCTCTATTTCATTAGGAAAGCATGTGACAGTCTTTCAGGCAGAAGTCTTTGCAATTCTGTCATGTCTGCATGTCATTAAAGAGATAAGAGTCATCTGGCCCTATCCACATATATGTGGATAGGGCCAGGCTAGCCGCTTGACTATTGGTGTATATATACACCAATAGTTAAGCGGCCCTAATGGCACTCAACTCATCGTGGTGCAGATCTAAGCTGGTGTTAGAGTGTCGCAGAGAGATCAATGCCCTTGCTAAGCAGCGGAAAATTCAATTGGGCAAAAGCCCAACACCTAAACATCTGGGGATTAAGAAAAGCTAGGAGCTTTTGTGATGGTCCAAACTCCAGCTTTGCCAAGAAACTCCTATCGCTTGATCGAAGGAATCTGAGAACGCTGGTAGGCCTATTAACTGGACACTACCTGGTAAACAAACATCTCTACAACATGGGAATTACTGATTCTCCAAGCCGCAGATGGTATAACCAAGAAGAGGAATCTACAATCCACCTTCTGTGTAAATGCCCGGTTATTGCCGGGACACGGCTTCGTCTCATGGGCACCCTCATTCAGGAGCCCAGGGATATTAGGGACTTGCCCATGGGGAGCATCTTGTAGTTTTGTAAAGCCATAGGAGTCCATGGGTAATTTCGTATCATGGCGGCTGGTACAGTGGATCAAATAGGTCTAACTGCCTTTGGCTCTCTATGTAGGGACACCGCCTCAACAAAATCATAATCATTACTTTAGTATGTTGACTTTCACCATTGTGGCTTTTTAAGGAATACAACGGAAAACTACCACACTTCTTATCTTGCCCAGTACGACTCATTCTCTCCCCTAAACTTAAATTAATTAATGGCGGCCAAGGTTCGAACCAGCCACCGAAATGGTGAACTTATGGATGTAGAATGAAACCAGGTATTTCGTAGAGTAAAAAAATGCAAAATACGGTTTGGAAATACAATATTAAATCATTAAATCATTAGAATAAATAGTACACGTTCTTAGCAATAAATTTTAAAATAGAATTTAAAGTCCACTATATCCAACTTTTTCCTCTCAAGTTTAAAGTTGATGTATCTTATTTCTTTTTAAAACTATTTTAAAGTTGTTAACAACACTTTGATTTTAAATCAAGCGGATAATTTCCTTCTAATAATATGGATGATGATGAACTTACTCTGATCTGTACTCTGCCTAACAACCACTTCTAATAATTTTGTATCTGTTTCTTCTGTTTCAACACACATCATGTTTTCTGTCTTTGTACATGCATCTGAATATCTTTAGCTAGTCTAAGTATTAAATGAAAATGTAACTTTTTATTTAATTTTTCTGCAGTGTATGGTTTAATTTCACTATTTCACGTATACTTTATTAATATTTGATTGAAAAATTGACGTAACCGCTGGTGAAATTTTAAATATCCTTGTGCATAGCAAAATTTCAGCTTTTCTCTCATTACTTTGTAATTACTGAAACATTTGTCTGTTCTTCGATATTTCAGTTTTTATTATTTCCTTGTTGATTTATTTTTCATTAGTTTTACTTGATTTCATTTAATGTAATTTCAACATTCCTTTGAAATTTTATGTTTCTGTACTTTCTGTATGAATATGCATAATATGACAGTTCACTTTTTCTTTTTTCCCGCCTCCTTTTTAAATTTTAAAACAGCTACTGGCGGTAGATTTTCGAAGGTTTTCACGCCCTCCTTCTCGTGAGTGTTTTATTTTTTCCCCTGAGTTCAGATTTAGGGTTTTATCAACCCACATAACATATAATTTCTTTCATTAATTTTTATTTTTCGTATATCTCAAAATCTATCTCTTTCTTTTAAATATTCAGTTACAAAGGGTTAGACGTAAAAAGAATGTGAAAGATAATGTAAAAAGTTTATATTTTGAACATTTTCCTATCATTATTTCCCAAATCTTTTTAATTCATATATTACTTTTGTTTTTCATTTATTACTTTTTAAAAAAGGTGAACGAAATAACCCAGAAAATTATAGAGATATTAGCCTATTAAACGCAGCCTACAAAATATACAGTAAAATCATCAATGAACGACTCCAAACTATTTCAGAAGTTTTACTCCTTGAAGAACAAGCAGGATTTCGCAAAGGACGTTCATGTATGGACGATGTTTTTAGTTTGAAACTGATAATACAAAAGCGAATAGAGTTTAATCTGGAGACACACATAGCTTTTATAGATTATCAAAAGGCATTCGACAGCATTCATCGAGACAAACGTTGGTCCATAATGGAAAAGCGGGGATATTCAACTCATTTAATTAAAACTATTCAATCTTTCTATTTAAATACAAAGATACACCAGAGATACATTAAGAGTTACACCAAAAGGAATTCAAATAGGAGAAAATCAATTTTTAAGTTCAATGCTGTTTGCTGATGATCAAGTCATAATTCAAGAAAGTGAAGATAACTTACAATTGGCAGTCCACAAACTAAATCTGTTATTAAAAGATTACAACTTAAAAATTTCTGTACAAAAAACCAAGACAATGGCCTTTCTAGGAAAGTTCCCAATACGCACTAAAATAATGATTGATAATAATATAATAGAACAGGTTTCGCACTTTAATTATTTAGGATGCAATATCACTTATGAAGAAGATAAAGATATTTTAAATAAGATAACCAACTACCAAAGAATGTGTGGGACCATAAGGAGAACTCTGAAAGGAAAAACTGCCAAAGAAACACAAATAAAATTTTACAAAGTAGAAAAACGACGAAATTAGAGTAGAATTAAGAGTACAACCAGTGACAGAGGTAGCAACAAATTATAAAGAAAGATGGAGAGAGAATGTTAATCGTATGCCTCTAGAAAGGATTCCCAGAAAGATTTTAGAATATAAGCCATCAGGGAAAAGAAGCATAGGACGACCAAGGCTACGTTGGTGAAGTCGGAACAGGCAGAATGCCTAATCCTTGAAAGGAAGATGATGACGATGATTACTTTTGTCTTTTTCTTCATTTGGTGCAGTCATATTTACTACCTCTTGAGAAGAGTATTGTGGTTGTGAGCGATAAAAAAATATCTCCGTTGGTAGCGATAATTGTATTCTGATTAATGGTTGAGCATTAAATCGAAGTCGATCAAAACGGAAGATCAGTTGGTTATCCATTCGATAAAATGTTAGCCTATTCTCTTGAAGTTTAACAGTTTCATTCGACTTACTAATCACGTTCAGTTACGTTCTCATCTCCTCTTCATTCCATTTAGAGGCGCATTCCCGATCTACTATTCATTTTAGCTCTCTTCCATTCGACTCTGCCTTCCTCTTTAAATCCCTCCCTCTCTTTCTTCACGGGCTACATGGCGTGATTTGTTTACATGTGTCATTCTTTCCTTTACGACGACGCGCTTAAATTTATCCCGTGTCGTGGACGGGATGGACCCCTGCCCGCGTGCTTCCGAGAGCGGACGCCGTACAGCGCGTGGGCGGGGCTTCACAGGAATTCGGGTCTCCCTGTCGCGACAACTTGAATGACATGTGCCCTAATGCGAGGAGCAAGTGGTATGTTTCCCTTCACTTGTCCCCTTGAAGGATGGTTGGGAGTGGATGATGCGGAAAAGGGAGACGACGGGAGAAATTAGTCCAGAGGAAAAAAAGGGCTCAGCTTTTTTACGTCCTTCCACGTGGACAGCGTTCATCAGCTGAAGTTTGCTGAATTGGGCGCTGCATCCGCAAAATATCGGAGCTACTGAACTTCCTTTCGCTTTGTATTTCCATGACTGGAATGAACTGCCATTCATATGACATCAAAGAAGGGAGAAACAACCAGTAATAGGCGAAAGTATAGCCGGAGCGAAATTCTGTTCACTTTGTCACTGCAAAGTTTCATAAAACTGGACCTCTTTCTCAAAGAACCAATAAGGCTAAATATCCATTTTTTAATTGAACTACAGAGCAATGGAACGCACTTCTTGCAGAAATATTCGAGCCTTTTCCTCCGCGAGTGCGTACCTTTTTAAGGCGAAAATGGAAGAAGCTATATTAACTGGGCAATTGGGATAGTTTGGGAGAGTTACTTGACTTTCTGTTTCCCGGTCAACTTAAAATTACTGGCTTTTATAAAATTGAGATGTATGCCAGATTTTAATCCGGCTCTTTCTTTTCAAGTTTTCTTTGAAAATTATCAAGTCTTTAAAGATCAGAATTAAACGAAACCTGTGTCGCAGAATTAATTCTTTTATCATATGTTGAAATTTGTCAGGTGTGATTGATAATAATAATAATAACTTCTATAATGGAAACTGGTTTACCCCAATTACATCCATTTTAATAATTATTTAAATATTATTACTATTTACAAGTACACACAACCATTCCCTAATCGGAAAAATCCGAGTACTTAGTGTTGGAACTTAGTGTTGGAAAACTAGCACGCTAACCACTCCGCCACCGCAGCCGGTACTTATCTTTCCCATTCAGATAAATACCCCTAAGTCAAGCCTTGCTCTAACACTCGTCATTCATTTATGCTATATTCTGACTGGATTATCATTTTTCAATAATTTCCTTTAAATGGATAGCAGTTAAAATCCATATATGGTTAGGAATTAAGTGATGTATTGACCAATATTATTGCCAGCGCACAATGAACGAGAAAAAAACCATGTCAGTAATAAAGGTCACTTTTTACCTAAAAAAAGTCAATCAAACAGACCCATAGCCTTTGATAGCCTCGGCTTATGCTTTTCATTCAAACGAAATTGGATTTGATTTCAGCGCGGCTTAAATACGCGGGAAAGAAGAATGATTTCCTTTCACTATTTCCGAGTACCTCCGTTATTTCCCCGCTATTTTCTGTAGTATCAGCTGAGTGAACGTTATTGTCAGAGTACATCTGTCTTATCCCCCCTTTGCGCATGTGAAATGCCTTTGAACCCATACATTTCACACAACTCAAACGTTAACGATATACTGCAAATGGCTCCAATTTCAACAATATATTGCAAATACTTTCGTATACTCTTGTGACTTATCGTTGTAAACTGTCAGCACGCGTGAATTCGCGCCAATTCCTTATGCCTATACATTTCTCAGCTGTGCTTTTCGTTTACTTTCGAATTTCCTTTCTTTGGTGTAGCTTTTGTTGAAATTTAACATGTTAATATAAATTCCATTGGTTCCTTTTTTAATCTTTATTTTGCTGCGAATGCGAATGAGCAGCCCCTGTGTTGGACTCCCATGCGTGGAATGTTTTCCTTCCAAAGATTTCGACGTTGGCAGGGGACCTTCTACGACCATCGGACTATAGAGGATTCCGCTGCTGAAGGAAACATTGGCCCTGGAATTGCAATTCGACCGGAGCTGCAGCCGCGATGTCTCTTCGCTGCTTGAGAAGGTCTTGTCAAGGACGGCCCTGCCCTTCCCAGCTCCACTCGAGGTGACCGTAAGGAGGCGAAGCATGGCAGTAATGCTTCAGTGTAGTGAGTTTTGTGAGTGTGTAAAAGTCAGTGAAGCAGAGAAATAAAAGTGTGTGTAATATTCAGTGTTAATAGTGTTTAGTGTGTGTGAATGGCAGGGCAGCAAGACACCGGAAGACATCTGTGCTTGGATTACCTCTTTCAAGGTATGTTCATCTTCTTTCTTTACTTCTTCACATGCTATAGTGATCAGGTCCTTCTTAGAAGCCTCACTAATTACTCAGGCGTCCCTATAAACAGTTAAACGGTGGCACTTTAAATTTATACACCATTAGTAAGAGGAATAACACTCAGGGCAGTCCAAGCTCGTAAGCGCCTCGATGGTTTTCCTGCCCTGCTTACCATTTGGAGACAGAGTTAGATGTTGAAACTCAGAAACAATTCTTCATTAGCGAATGCAGTAAGGATGTTCAGCGTTGAACATTTCAGACGGTGATTAATTAGATATTATTTGGATATTATTTCCAACTTCATTAATTCGACTAAGTTGATCTACCAAAGAAGCACTTCCAAGTTAGGCAGAATCAGGGACGGATCTAAAAACTCCCCAAAGTGGAGGTGACGATTTCAGATCTTAAGAAATCTTCTCTGATAAACTTTTAAAATGTATTATTTAAGGAGATGTTCAGTATACGTGCTGATGTAGTGCACTAATGTACAGAGATCTAAGAAAAATTTCACAGCTAGCTTTCAATTTAAACTCCCCGTCTCCTCTATACAAATTGCTTGTTATACATATCAATGAAGGGGGTACCGCTTCTTCCAAATTAGTGCGAAGAAATCTCCGTGTTTGATAGTGTGTCTTGTTTTGTATTTGTTGTAGCATTTCTTCTCCCATTCTATTCTTATAGCTTCATTTCTTACTCTGTTATTTCTTGGAACGTCTTTTACGTCCGTTTACATGACGTATATATCTATTTTTTTCTTTAAATTATCTCTATCATCTTGGTCTCTGATTTTCCGCCTTAGTGTAAGCTGTCGCGGTTTCGAACCTGGCGGATATCCAATTTTTAGTTAAGATAATCGACTTTGACTCTTATTTATAGATGGTTCAATATAGTTTAGCTCGATTTGCTAGTAAAGATTTCAGGTTTGGAAGCAGATTTTGCCCTAGATGTACCACCTCGAGGGGAATTCATTCTAGGAAAGTATTTACCGACGGAAGCTTTTGGAGAAATTTTTCAAAACAGAACTCGCGGAAGCAAAAGGTTTTGTTTCTAGAGTAAAATCCTTTCGCGAGGTGTCAGAGAAAACGAAAGAGTCAGAGAAACGAAAGAGCTGTTTTTACTTTCCATATTATGGAATTCATTTCTACATTGCTTCCTCCGATCAATGGTAATTCCATTTCTATTGAATCCGTTGATTCCTTTGTCTTCAGCTCCTGCGTTTACTTTTTTAAATTCTGCCCAAACACTACGTATTTTCTTCATTTTGAATATCATTCAGTTAACATCGAGTTTCTTTTTATACCACTGTTGTGTGATTGTCGGAAAACCTTTTGGATTAACTTCCGCTATTCTATTTTTCCAATAAGTCTTTTCTAGGTCTCTTTTAAGTAGTATTGGGAATAACCAGCCTTTTTAAAATCCTCATGTGAATTATGTCCACATTCTGAGTGTATTTTAACTTTTTTTTCTGGTTTTCCGGACTGGAAAATTTCGATATTTTGGACTATTATAGAAGATAGGTTTTAATGAGATCCCCAAATAGGACGCTTGGCTAGATTATATACGATTAATTTTATAGCTATTCGCACTAGGGGAAATAAGTACGGATCGGATAGCCCAGAATCGATTTTGATCATCAACATCCATCAGTTCTTTATCGATTTCGTTTAAAATACTCCAGTATATCAGGATTATATCTTTAATCAGGTATTTATCAATTTTCTTTTTTATAATATTCCAAAGTCTCCCAAAATTACACGGAGAAATGTTCTGGCAAGATAGCTCAATGGTCAGAGCATTTTCCCGGAGCGGAAGACCCGGGTTCGAGTCCCGGTTTTGTCAGACACGTCCGTTTCTCCCAGGGAAACATTCCTAGACTGGGCATGATCGTTTTTATCCATTCTATCTACGGACTTTTATTGTTACCGTAATTCATATTGATTATGCTCTTGCGTTGACATTTTTAGGTGCTGCCATTTGTAAGTTGGTTATGATTTATTTTAAATGGGTTGGATGTGAGAGTTAGAGTTAGATGACTCAATCTCGCCCTTAACTAAAGACGTTTTATTATTATTTTATTCCTAGGGGCGTTTTCAATCTGTGAAAACTTTTCCTTAGGTCATTTTTCGTTTTATATATCTTTTAACTCTCAATCTGGCTTGCAAATAGATGTCATAAATCTAATATTATTATTACATTTTACACCGAAATTGGGTAGAAAAACGGGTGGCAGTGCGTCGATATGGATCCTCAAAAATTCAAACATTTTGTTCAATGATAGTCACAATTATATTTAAAAACAAAAAACTTTAACAATTGAAACAATATTAATAATCAAAGACAGTTACTACAATTGAAAATCCCATCTTATTCTTTATCTTTCTTGTATGTGCAAACAATACTAGGTAAAAAACACCATATCAGTTCTGGGTTAAAATTAAGTAATACTTAAACTTAATTGAGAAAAAATTACCAAACTTAATAGAGGATAAATAATTTTCAATTGAGAGAGTCATAAAATCTACGGTTTGTTTTTGAGAATGCAAGTTAATTGGCAAATGAATACAAAAACAAATACAAACTGTGGTGATCTATTTTTTTTAATCCAGCGAATCACTGACTACTACATTTATTCGATTCTTTTATGGCAGTCCATTTAACGCTAGTCCCAGTTTTGTGCGACATTTTCCTTTCGAAATATAAATCTTTCGAATTTATCTCTTCTCCCATCGATTCATGTCACGGAAGCGACTCGGTTTTATATAAACACGAGTGTATTTGTATTTTTGTCACCCGTAAAATTCGTCCTCTGCTCGGCCATTACGTTCTGGTGACAGATAGTACTCCGTTAATAACGCGGCGACGATATTTTTAGCATTTACTGCGACAATTCAGTCGTCCTCTTACGCTCGTATATCTTCCGCTTTACAGCGAACGAATATTTTCTCAGGTTTTGTTTTTTTGCCGCGGACAATATTTCGAGATCGGAATAAATGCGTACGCGTTTTGTCAATTATGGCTTGCGTCATTAAAGAGGTTTCATTGGGTTTACTTTGGACGCTTGTGCGTCTATTCCCACCGTGTCATCAATTTTAACTGGCGATTTCAAAGCGACGAGAGCTCTGGGAAAAGATGACGTCAAACGAAGGGGAGGAATTCCCCTCTGAGTGTCCATCCCACGCATCAAAACCGTCCTCTTTCCCACGTGGATGACTGTCAACTCCAAAGCCAAACGCCGCTGCTTGCCACAACTTAAGTTACGGAAATGAATTTCGCGATTTCCATTAACCGGCACCCATGGATTGCGAATGATCACAGATGCTAACTTTCCGAAGTACGGACTTCATCCATACCAAAATTTAACCTCGAGATGCTAACCTGGACCAAAAATGCGTTTTTGAAACAATTAAGTACGCGTGTTCCACTAATTGTCCAAATTAAAAATGTTCGAAGATACCTTTGCTCACATTTGTGAAAATGATGTGCGAATCCATCGTTAAACTTGTTTTCGTCAATTTCGACAATTTCCTATATCAATGAAATAATTTTATTTTAAATATGCTTTCATTGAAGCATATTCATAAATTCATGTGTGGGAGGGCATGAATACTAAACTTTCTTTATAATCATATTGAACTCTCTTAGATTAATCCTTCACCCCCATTAATGTTTATTAATGGTATTTTATGCAGACACTTAATTTCTCCTCTGTCTCAACGGAGAAAAATGTGAAGTTGAACATAGGTACTGTTAAGTTTGACGAATAAAGTGGATCGTATTTCTGATGTAGATAATATTTCTATACAGTTTACAATGCTTTCAATTTACTCCCACTTTGTGAATGATTAATTATGAATGGATACTTCAACCAAATAATATGATTTATATCATGTAAAAGTTCTAATTTTATGCTTCGAGTTTAAATTTAGTTATTTCGCCTTGAAACCTTTGTTCGCTGAAGTTTCTTTCGTTAAATTTGACCAATTTTCTACACTGATACGCAGGACTTGAATCTTGACTAAATGCATCAATTGGGGTTGATCGATTCATCTTCCAATACGATTAATTATATTATTGTTTTACTACGGTCGCTTGCAAATAACCACAGACAAAAATGTTTTATTAATCAACTTTTCTTTTACATGAAATCTTTGTCGCCTCATATTTTCCACTACACATTTGTGGAATCGATTTGAGGATTTGAATTAATTCCTTCGAAATCACTTGAGAAGTATCTCAATGGTAATTGACGGATATTTTCGATATATTCGACTCCTTTTCCTTAATCTGAGGCGCCTCAAAATTTCGTCCATAAACTCTCCTTCCTATGAGTCAATCTACTATACCTCCAACATTTCGTATATTATGATTAGAAATTGCTCTAGCGAGAGAAATCTAAAAGATGTAAGTGGACGCGCTGGCGTTGAGGTGTAAAGCACACGTGCCAAAGAGCAGTCAATAAACTACCTATCCTACGCGTACAGTTCGACGAAATTCGTTTGGACCAAAACCAGAAAGATGGGTGGGGGTGCGTGCGTGGGCGGGGGCACCAGATGCGGAGGGGAGTGGAATGGGGAAATCGCGGGCCCGAGAAGACATTCTGAGAGACTTTTAACGGCCAGCTTTCGAGGTCTCGCATGACGCGAAATGGTCACGTGACCTCGGGCGACACACTTATTAATGGCGCTCGTTGGGGAAAATGGAAGCGTCTTTTTTCAAATGCGTTGGCTGGGGAGCGTCGCGGTGTCGCCTGACTCTGCGTTTTCGTCCAAAAGTGCGATGAAAGGACGCAGATTAGGAAAGTGCATATGGTTGTTGTCAGGTGCCCATTTGCGACTCATTGTCTCTTTGCGTGGCCAAATAGAAGGAAGGGAAACTTAAAACCCAGGAATGCTTATTTGCTCTGGCATTTTTGGACGGAGCCGCGAGCCATCTGCAAGTAATCACCACAAGCAAATTCCGTTAAGAGCCAATGTAATAAGTGCAAATCGAAAGCTACGTAACTCAATTTTATTACAATTGTATATGTTCTTCTTTGCGTGATATACTTAAACATTGACAGATGTGGCATTTAATCTGTTTAAATGCCTTTCAGAGTGTGGCAGTGAGTGCAGACCAATATATCTTTATCCTTTGTTTGTTAGTGTCGCGTATCATCCGCGAAAAATATTTAAATGTATTATGATGAGTTGTATTATGATGAGTAGTCCTAGCATTGATTTCCCTGATTTTCTCGATAATATTATCGATAATAATATTTGTCTTCGTGGAACGGACGGAGGAACTGCACTTACGAGGAGAATAAACCGTAGGTTAAAATCTCTCTTTTATCTTAAGATTCCCATTCCTTCCCGAATAATCTTAGCAACTTTTACCTATTTCTCGTTACGACTCTTTGAAAAAAAGAATTGCATTTCGCAGTCTCTGTTCTAACTCTGCGACACGAAAATTCCCGACAGTCTTCTATACACATTGCGAGTGAACCCGAAATGGGATGTAACTAACTATAAAACTATGGTACGTAAAGTTGTAAACAAACTACGCATATACTAAATTAACTTATGGCTTAACATTTGAGCGTAATTAACGCAGAACTGTAGGAATGTAACCATAGTTTTGTAGCATGTTCTTCTTGCAGTTGTTATTGTTTATGCAGAAAGGAAGACTTTGGTGGTGGTTCCACATTATAGTATCCTTTCAATAGCATCTGATTTAAAACAATATTGGAATGAATCATTATTGGAATTATCACTATATCCATCTTTCTTCTATTATAATTTATCGAGGAGATATTTTATACCAAAGTCTTTTACATATAAGGAACACAAACGAAACTATAACTCTGTTAACTTCCATAAAAATATTAATTTAAGTAACTCAGTGCGTGCATAGCTGATCGTAAATGCTTCAGATTTATTCATTTAGTCGAATTTGAATATTCGATTCTGGTTTAAACTCATTAAAGCGGAAGCCGCTTCTGCATAAATAATTTTGATCAAACCTGTTTTAGGGTGGTTTATAAGATTTTCTTTTTTTCGTCTCTTACTTATATAAGAGGTCCGTTTCCGTCTTATGTTAGAATCATGACAATATCCAAAGGATAATACTCGATCTGAGCCCTCAGATGGAGCTAAAATAGATCAAATCATCGCCTTAGATCCCAGCTGTTTTTTTTATCTTCACTGCCTCCGAGATTTCATTCAAAAGGTGCAAAAGGGGCTTGAAGAATACGATTTCATATGAAATTGTTGATAGATCATTGGTTAATCAATAAGTAATAGGATATTTAGATGTAAATGGAGAAAGAACTATCGGAAAGGTTAGCTGTAAAACTGGCCTAATAAACTTATATTCCGTTGACTTACATTTCCTAATTACAAATATTCAAAATCGAGTCGGTCATTCCAAACAGAAGCAGTAGATCAGAAAATAGAGGGTTAGATAAAGAGCTGTCGGATGAAACAGAGCAGTATTCCTCAACCGGTGGGACGCCTACCACAAATGTCTGTTTGGCGGGACTTCAGCGGGTCGTTATTATTATTGCTATTGTTTATTTCCTATCCTTTCCTATTGTTTATCCATTTTGCTATTTCTTACTGCCTTGATGTAAATTTTTGAGTTTCACTGACTTTAATCGAGCCATGAAATATCCATTGCCAAAATTAGAAAAACGAATTCTTTGCACTTCGGTGAGATTTGGATGTGTTGAAGAGATGAAAAGTGGGATCGGAGACAGTAAAAAGTCGGGAAACGCTGATAGATAAAAATGGGTCGAATCTTAAGGATGAGGATACGTCTCAAAGTGAGGAGATTAGAGGCAAAAAGCCTTGTGAGATGAATGAAGAGTAAAAATTACATCTACGGCCATTATGGAATCATAAGTAGGGTCTACCTATGGTTGTCTCAATAGAGAGAGGAATCTTTGTAAAGGTCTATGCAAATTCAAATACACCCAAATCCACTATTCGCGAGATGAAAGTACAGTCAAATCTTGGATTGCGAGTATCATTCGTCTAACTATTCGTCTAGTAAACATGATCGTAATGCAAAGCACTCTTATATCAAAGCGATTTCCCTATAACAAATAATGGAAACATGATTTGTTCCAAACCTAAAAACATACGTATAAATCATAATGATTATTAGGGAAGCAGTGTTCACGAGACGTTCAGCAGACGAAACAGCATATACGTACTCCATGTATTTCTCGTATTGTAAGACCTCCCTCGTGTATCATGTTAAAACTTATCAAAAATGTTGCTCGTCTTGCAAAACGCTCGCAAACCAAGTTTTTCGCAGACCGAAGTTTGAGTGTATCTACGGCGGAGAACTTAGGCCATCGTGTAATCCTGCAAATGAAGCAGAGCGCTGATGAGGACGTGAAAAGAACGCCGTGGCAAAAACGTCAGGCCATCGAGAAATCGGTGGAAGCAAAGGGTTAGCGCGTCGCCTCAATTAGTCCTCCCGCATATCCTTTTACGGAAGAACGCGAAAACTTTGTTGACTCGATAGCGAGTGAGTTTCGAGATTGCAGATGTCTCTGCCTCCGCATTAGTGAGTGGCCTCAGGGGGCGGAGGCGGTCCCTCATCAAAGGACCTCATCTTGAGGGGGGCGGCTCTCGTGTCTCTTTTTACTTCCAGCGACAGAAAGGCGATTTCGGAGTTCACGGTCACCGCTTTTATCGCCTTCCTCTGTTCACCTGCTTTCGGTGCGACTCCCGCAGGAATAGAATGTGTGACGCAGTTCGATTTTATTGGTCTCTGCCGTAATGTCGCCGTAATTTAGAGGTCGTAAGTAAGGGGAGAGTGTCACCCGCAAAAAGGGGACTTCTGAAGTCGGTTTTGGCTCAGAGATAACCATTGTGATGGGGTAAGTGAGTAGGTTCAAATAAAGATTCTCGGTCATAATTTATGGGAGGGTTTCCTTTAATGAAGTGACGTACTCGTAGCTACGCGCGGAGGTAGACAGTAATAAACTGGAGTAATTATTTCAGGTGATTTAAAACCCGTGCAAAATCTCGGATTTCGTTATATCGCCGTCGAAAATTAGAAAATTACAATGCTGGTTTGTTTTCCGTCTAAATCTACAAGTAATTCTTAATGATCTCCTTTTAAATAGGCGAGGCGGATGTAAATGTTGCTTGTATCCCTTAAAGTAATATTCGAGGCTGTTATTATCGCGTATTTTTCGCATAAAATAAGGACTTTTAGAGCCTTGCTACAAGTATTCAACTCCCTCATTTTTGCGCTTTGGTTTGGCGTTTAATAAAGCAGGAAAGATGAATGCCGTATCAACTTTCTGCATATCTGAATGTAAATATCAAAGATATTTCGATATATTAATATATCCGACTATTATCCGATTATATTATCCTTATATTATATTATCCGACTTCCTATTATAAAGCTTTTTCACTACTAAAATCAATTTGCTTTGTTCTCATGATTAACGTCTCTTTCAAAGCACCTCATTACATCTTTTCTATGCAATTCTATTCTTTTTCCGGGACATTTTTAAATTCAAGTAGTCAAAAATACTAGAATTATTATGATTTTCTCTTTCGATTTCTTTCCTAGTTGGTCAAAATTTGGAAACGAATACTCTGTCTACCCTTAATCAAGATGCTTTCGCAAGATGTCAGTTGTGTTTATTTACGAAACGGAGCGATTTTCGGTAAAACGTGCAGTTATCGGTGTTAATTCCAAGATCGTTAAAGCTTAATCCCTGTATTAGAGTCCGAGAAAAGCCCAAAAATGCCGTTGTGGCAACGGCTTTTGTAGCTTTTCTCGAACTCTAATGTCTTACCACAGCCATGATCCTTTTCCTTAGTTTAATCCCTTAGGAGAATTATACGTAGAAGAAAGACATGCTTTTACTCCGGAATCCGGTTACTGTCATCAACTCTTTGGAGACAGTAAGAAATATTTTCCTCACGCGAGAAAAATTAGTAACTGAGTAAATTAGTAATTAATCAGATTTAGAGATGGCTTAACGTAGTGAGCAGTCCGTTTTGTCAGTGGAGATTTCAGTTTCAACAGTAGCGTTACTATGGCTATGATTCCTCGGGTGGAATTCGCTCTAGGTGAGAAAATACCGACAGACGTTTCTCGACAAATTCATCGATTCAGAATTTTTAGACGAAGTAAAAGGCATTGGTCGTTCTTTCCGTATTGCCTCAGATAAACTAATAGGGTAGATTAGGGAAGGTGTTAATAAACCCCCTGCCATGTGCCACTGGCGGGCTGCGGATTACAAATCTAAAATAGCAGTTTAAGAGCTCAAAAATGTCTTACACTTTCTTATGTATAAGTAAAACGATATCACTTTGCATGAATCTTTGTGATCGTAATTCTTAAACTCAAATTCTCAGAAACAAGTCTCGCCTGCATTCCGTGTTGCTAAAATAAAAACTTCGACAAAATCCAGAAACGCAAAATAATGGATGTAAATGTGCTCTCCGAAGCGGAGGAAAGAGTATTTAGGTCTGTAAAATTCAGGTTTAGTGTTCATAGATACAAACCGTCCGACATTTAAGGACAGACGCAAAAAATTCTGAAATACAACTAACCGTTAAGCCAGTAAAATTTTTAGATGCCGTAAAACATTGGGGATGGAAAGGAGATATAAATTACAGAAATTCCTCTTACATTTCTCCGTTTTAGCTTATTTTAACAGTTTTTTCATGAAAAAAGGATCTAATTTTTTCCATACTTTATTCACCGGTGAATTGATATCACATCGTGGAGGTACTTTTAAAATAATCTAGAGAAAGCCGATGGCTAAGAACTCCGCTAGACTGATAGATTACTAGAATAAACTATGCCACAGAGTATTAGAGTAAGTATTTAACTGCTAAGTTACTGAGACATCTAAGACTTGAATTGCGTCGAAGCTGAAAGAAAGGATGAATTAACTAATTCAAAATATTGGAAGCTACGTTTTATCTCAGTAATCTATTCTCAATTCTACAGCAAGGAAGGAATTCGGGATTAGAAAAGGTACAACGAATGTCGATACGTTTTCTAAAAGGTTGTTAAGAAAAATCAGTGAGTGATTCTGATTACTCAGTTCAACTTTTATGAGAATCATTTAGTGATTCTGATGACACAATTACTTGAGGACGCAGGATGGGAATCTCTAGAAGATAGCAGGTTTAAGCAAAAGCTTAATTTACTTAAAAGAGTTTTGAATTCAAATGGAGAAAAGTGAGAACCTGACACTCGTGTCATATATCCAAAACGGGACAGCACCTCGCAAGACTGGATACACATTTTGCTTGTACTGCATAAATATGATTGAATTTGTCAATTTTTGACAGAAATAGAAAAGGATTATTATTAACAGATAAACACCAACATCGCGCAAATTAAGATATAAAGTATTGTTTTTGGTCGTTTGGCTACCAAGATGTGGAACTGATGTTACAGATATTGCGTTTTTTAAACAGGGTTTGCGATTTATTTGTGTAAGTAAATGCCGCAAAGGGACACACACATGATTTTATTAAGCACAGAGATTCCTCATAACTAATGTTTTTCGTGGACATAAGACCTATCTTTGCTGTATAACGCTGAATCCGTGAAATTGATTGGTGGAATGGAAGACACAGGAGTGTGAGTGGGGTTTAATAAATAGGAATGGCGAGTGCCCGCTGAGAGCGGACAAAGCGACTCGGGTGGTCTTCTGGACATCCATCCGTGACCACTCTTCAGATGGAACTCTTTCCAATACGTGTTGTACGTGACGAATGATCTCTGGCGCCCGCCTCCATTTATTTCCGACCAATTATTGCGTCGCACAAAGTGACTTCGGTTGCTCAGGGTGACGCCCAATAGCGTCCCGCTGTAGCAATTTCACATAAATGCCTCTTTCCAGGCCATTTACATGCGAAATTGGATCCGAGAATCCGTTTGGCTCAGCATTAGTTTTCTGAGCCGAGATTCTCACGAGCCACTCCTTTCTGAAAATGAAATGATGATGTCGAGAGTTGCTTATGGTTGTCAGCCACTCTAATGATATTCAGAGCTTTCACTTATTTTTACGAACAATATCCGATTCGGAATATTATCTTTCAAACGTAGTTTGATGTAGAGTAATCGCTTTCAACGTATAGATTTCAACATTCGCCAGTATGCCTATGCTCCATTTTTACTTACTACTCTCCTTTTATAAAATAAATTCTGTTTGTAAGGAAGAGCTCATCTTGAAGCTGCCGGATTGCCAAGCGAGCAATGCCTTCCACTTCGATGAAAGCGGTTCCGGGCTCGTTTCCGGATGGGAGCCTATGTGCGACATGACCTCAACTGTCGAAGCACTTTTAGCAATACCACTGCGACCTACTACGAGAGTTCATCTCAAAAGAAAGAAATCCTCAGGTACCCACTTTTTGATGGAAGTAACCACTAAAAATCTACTGTGGAAATTACGAAGTGTTCTTTTATTTAAGGTGTGTTTGGAATCCCACGAAGTCACACTTGACTATATTGATTATACTATGGAAGGGAGAACTCTTATGGATGGAATTTTGCCTTTAAGGATTTATGAATATCTCATTTTAATATTGAACTTTTACTGAAAACGCCATTAACTACTACGAATTGAACTGGACGAAAGAGGGGCTAAATATTTGGAATTCCAAAAGAAAACAAATGATGTTTTTTCCAGGAAAAATAGATCCTTAAAAGATGTGTTAACTTTACGCATTCCACTTAAACACTAATATGATCTCGACGATGACTGCCTCTTTGAGGTGCTTATTCATTGGATATAGTAGATTTCATTACCAATTTGCTTAGGTAGAATTTGTAAATTGAATGATTTTAGCTTCTCTGGGAAAAACTGTTTTTTGTTCAGATCTCTGCAGATCGACTTGAGCCGCTATCAGCGAATGGAATCATCATCCTGATTCCCTCAATAACTCGCCCCTCTCAGCTCATTTTACTCTTTCGTCGTCCGCTTTCTGATCCAATTACCCCGTACGAGAGTCATTCCGACAGCTCTCCTAGCATTTGCCTTAATTACGCCCCCGAAATCTCTCACCTTCCAACAAATCCTCGTTGGAATCGGGAGGCCTCGCGATTCTTCCTCCCCCTCCTCCCCCGCAGAGTCCACAGCCGTGTTCTTCAGCCGTCGCTCTGCCCTCACAGCACGTCTCCAAAAGGAACCCCCGCCGTCGATAACATTAATCTCGCTTCGTGACCTTGATTATGTACTTTAATTCGTCCACTACTCAACGTTCCACTTCCAATCCATCCATCACAGTCTCTGCATCACCATTATTCCTGCGCTTCATCCTCTCCCGTCCGTCTCCAGCCCCTCGCTTTCTCCCATCCGTGCTATTCTTCCTTTGTCCTCCTCATCCCGCGGGTTTTCCAGGATTTGGCAAAGGCGCATCTGCCCCTCCTTCCAGGGAGATCACCTGTAATATATATTATTAAAATCTAATACTGCATTCCTCACAGTCAACAAAATGCGTAACCCGTATCAACATATTCACGTTATCTTCAGCAGTAAGTTAACTGGGAAGTACTGACTGAAAAAATGAAAGGAATTGGGGTGAAAAGTACGAGTTTGTTTGAGAAATCTTGAGTAAAAATATTCTGTCCAACAGAGGACGAAACAGATGATTTTAACTCCTGTAATGTATGTCCATAGGTTCTTTCAAATATCCCTGAACACTTAGTACACTGCTTTAAAGCTCTCCAGAAGCGAATTGAACTGGTCTCGACTTTGATGGTCAAGATTTATACGAAGGTTTTACAATAAACAGCATTTGAATAAAATAAAACTCAAAGTGCTGGAGTGTTATTTTTTAAGCGTGGATACGTTGGAATCGGTAGCGTATCCTATTGAAAAATCTTTGAAGCATAGTAAAAGTTTCCCCGTCACACGCTAAAAGGCCACTTGTAGAGTATTTATGTAGACGTAGAAAGTTTGAACCTCAAGTATCGTATAGTCTGAGAAAATGAAGTCCAACATTATTCACTAAAGTTGAATAATTTCTCCAATATTTCACTTTCTAAAAACTTTCCGAAGTCATTATAGACTCAGGTCCAATCAACCAAAAAAATCGGCCTTTAAGTTTATATTCCAGATCGTTCTCTTAATCTTCAGCTACTACTGATATTTAGATATCTTTTAAATGTTAAGCTTAATGGATTCCGACGAAAATCTTTTTAAAATATTTTGAGTGGGCGTGCAAAAATTGCTGCACAGGTGGTATACCAAAAATTAATGATTTTAATTTTCAATAATTTGAAAATCGATTTTATTACGCTTTTTTTCAGAGGAGGAATTCCCGAAATTTTTTTGATGAATTAGAAGTCTTCCAAAGTAATTTATTTGTAGATGAAAACCCTAGTTTTGGTGTGAGAAATTCAGACCGCATAATGTGCTTGTAAAGTCGTGCACATAGAAAATTAATAATGAGATTCCTTGTGTATTATGTTGGCGCATCAGTGGAAGGTTTGCATGCTAAAATACTTCTCCAAAACCAATGACTGAATTAAACTCAGAATGCAAACAAGAACATATAAAGTGAAATAAGGAAACGTGAATAATACGCAGCTGCAATAGATCCTAGTACGCGGCACCGTACCGCTTACAGCCTTAATCACAAGTCCACCAGTTACTCGAGTAGAATGGCAAGTGGTAAGGCATCTATATGGCCTGCCTCACCAACCCTGATTTTCAAACTTAAATCTCAGAGACAAAAGCAGCGTCTCTTTTATTTTAATGACTCCATCCTAGCAGTCTAGAAAAAATCCTTATTATTAAGGCCTACGGTGATCTTAGAGCAAGGATGGAGAACCGAAGCATGAGAAACAATTTTCCATCGCGTGAAACACTGACAGCACTTCTTGTTGCGCATTATTCACTTCAAAAGTGAAATTCCAGAGTTAATAAATGTGGTCTTATGCATTCGGTATGATAATTTATGAATGTTTACGTCAATAACTTATTATCTTAATCTCATCATTGACATTGTAAAATACGTTATTACAGCATCTCACTCTATGGTTTAGCACCTGTTTGCCACTCAGGTCCTTTATATTTGTCAAATGTGACGCTTTTGCCACAGAAGGTTCGTCGTCCGTGTCCTCCCGGATAGCAAAGTGGGCAACGCGTTTGACTTCGGTTTCGATTCTCGGTGGGGCCCACGTGCGGATTGGCATAAGCTGTCGAAGCACTTCTAAGCAATAACACTACTCTCATAAGAATGTAGAAGACAAGCCAGTCCTATTTCTTTTATTTTAGTTAAATATCATATTTGTATAATCTATTAGGCTACATTAAGTGCCATCACTATTGTGTATTCAGACGCGTTTGGGCATTGAATATAATTTCTATCAAAATGACGGGATTTCCCAAATCGCACCACATCGCCGTGCGGTGATGAGTTCAAAATAAACTTCAGTTCATAAAAAAATTAAAACGAGCTCATAATAAGGATTATTTAAAAATATTCCAACTTTTTCAGAGACTGGAAAATTTTGTGTGAATCATTTAAAAGATTCCACACTTAGGTGTGGAAATTTACGAAGTTTTTTTTCTTTACTTTGTTAGATATTTGTTGGTATCGTCAAATATACGATTTTTTCTTTTCTTCCACCAAAGACACGTTAATACAAAATTTTCCTTCCATTAAGAACAAAAGTATACATTTTCAAAAGATACTTGCTACTGAATCAAATGTGGTTAAAAGTTTGTTATTATTTTAGAATGTGGTGTAATTTGGGATGCCTGTGGTGCGATGTAGGAAATCTGTTGTCTAAATCGCGCAGCTTGTAAGAGTTTGAAATTAATTACATATTTATTTTTTATGAAATGGTACAAGCTGAAATACAACTTCCCAATCAATTTTGAAAAAGGGAAAAATGCTCTTTTACACGTCTTAACGCAAAAAAACTTCAGGTTCAGCCCCTTTTTTTAAGTAAAGTCAGTTGATTTGAAAACTGGTGCGATTTAGGCAACCATCCCTTATTTGTGGTGGTTTCTCTTCATACAAATATGAGCTTAATTCTGGATAACAGTTCCGAGTTCGTGACAGATGCGTCAGTCGGATATAAAACACCGCCTTAAACGGTAATTAATAAATCGAACTGTTGGTTAGTTTAAGTTAATCTTAATACCGTACATGGTGGCATCCAGCCCTTGGGTTGGGCCTCCGAGCCCCGCTGCGTTGACCCCAAGTGGCGGCGGCGATGGCGCTCAAAGGGCGATCCTTGGAAAGCAGGAACACCTTTGGACGGGAGCCGATAAAAATCAATGTTTGCATCTGCACACGGCGAACAGCGATACTCGAGGTTTTTCGAGAGGCTTCGTCTTTGAATGAAATATGAGCGAAAGAAAGGAGCGATTGCATGAAAAATTGAACGAGAAGCGAGCTCTCAATCATCTGACGAACACAACTCACCGATCTTTCCCTCCTCGTGACCCCCGCCCGCTCTCCAACCGAATTCCCATTCGTTTGCTTTGAAGTCACTCGGATGGTTCCTCCAAAGGCGTTGATCAAAGATGTATCCATGTCTACGCAGCCCGAGAAAAACTTCTGGTACACCGTGCACACCCGCATCCCCAGAATTCCGAAGCGACCCTGCCTCAGATAAGGTTGGGATAATCGTTACTTTCGTATTTCCATTACTTAGATGCACTGCAACTGATAAAAGATAGTTCAAAGACTATGATTAGCGAAAGGGGTTCTCGCTTTTGGCTCACAAATGGCATTCGTATCATAGGAGTAGAAATATACCTCATCTTTTATCTTATGTGACCCACGCAAGCAATGCCAGGAAAACTATACATCTGCGTAATAGTATATACACAATTTAACTGGCTATGCACTGTTAATAGTTGTCTGTAACAAAGTTGCTCCTACGCACACCACCGAAGGCAGAGATTTTGATATGTTAATTCATTGTCCAGGTAACTAATTCAGTTCAGCTCGACCTTTTTCAGATCTTTTTCTAGGTAACCGAATTCTTTCAGCTACCGAATAAAATAAGAATATGATACAATTATAACTGTATTAGAAAGTAGTATTAGCAAGAACGACGTATTTATTTTCAGTTATTTGTTAGGAGAAGGTACCTTCCGCAATTTCCAAAATCTCGTGCGACTGTGACTGGTTAAGTAAGCATATTTACCGATTCCACATACTCTTTTTGGGAAAAATGTTCTGCTTCCTTCTTGGGATTCTGTGAGTTTTCATTAGCTCCTGTACCTGCATTCACAGTTTGCTCTGTAAAAACGCATATTATACTAATCTCATGTGCCCAGTTTCATTCCTTTGCTCAGGCCTCTACTATGTACATTTTGGTTGGTATCGATGTTTCGCTAACTTTCTTTCACTTATTTCTACATTTCATTGCCCTAGCGTTGGGAGTTTTTGTGAGCGTTTCTTTCCACGTTTGAGTTGGTGATGCGATGTATTTTGGTGACAAAATATCAGCAAAAAGTCTTATATTTGACTGATTATATTCTGTAGGCACGTGACTATTTACACACAAGAAAGAAGGATGAAGATTCATAGATTGTCACACTTTTATAAAAATAAATTTTAATGCATTTTTAGAAATGTCTTCTCTGTTCAAGTAGAGCATATCGTTTTAATGTTGTGTAATCTGTTTAAACATATGTGAGTCATCTTACATTGATAGGTCATCCTAATTATAGTCATTTAAATTGTTATACGGTCTTGAATTGTCGGAGCTATTTTATTTTCTCCGTGTTTTAGAATTAATGCGTTTGATTAATTTTTCGCACAGGATGTTTTTCGCCCGCGGGAGGCGTCTGATCACGTGACATAGCGGCCAATATAATTTCCTATTCCTTCTAGACCTCAGTAATAATATGGAAAATCACTGAGATTAATTTAAGTTCTATTATAATCGATACCAATGCAAGTATGGTATCAGT
Source organism: Ladona fulva (assembly GCA_000376725.2). Classification (NCBI taxonomy): domain Eukaryota; kingdom Metazoa; phylum Arthropoda; class Insecta; order Odonata; family Libellulidae; genus Ladona; species Ladona fulva. The sequence goes on along the minus strand of KZ308419.1, from coordinate 680,017 downwards.
TAGAGACTTAAAATTGCGTTAATTAAAAAGGTCTTTTCCATCTTCTCAGTTATTGTAAAATTCACGTATTTGCATTTTTACCTTTCAAATAATCGAATAAATCGATTTTCCTCAAATATATTTTTACAATCGCAATTGTTTGTATTCCCAGATACATTCCTGTGTTATATTATACGCCCGCGCTTCTGGCAGTTCCAGCTGTAGAGATCATAAAACGAACTCAAATACAATTACAGATGTTACAAATACAGATATAGATGCTAGTTTATTAATTTTCAGTCATATTTTCAGTCATATATCCTCGTACTGGGATATTCTGTAATATTTGCTGATTGCTCATTATTCGTCTCCCTATCTTTTTTTTATTTTGGCCGTTATATGGAAGATTTTCACTCATCAAAATGAAATTTTCAGTATTCCTCCTTTGGGAAAGATGAATCGAGTAATGTGTTATCGAGTTTAATGATAATTGCCAGTACAAGATTACTTAATCTCAGTGGCTGACGTATAGCAAAATCATCCGCAATGAAAGAAAGGGATGCGTGGAAGGAAAACTAATTCACTATAATTCCATTCCATTGACACAATATAAAAAAGAAACGGTTGTTTTTCAAATTTAAGATATACGATATAAATTTAATATATAAGACATCGTATATATAGTGATAGATAGTGAGTTCTGTTAAGGAAACATGACAAATAACGTGTTTATCCTGAACAAGAGACGCGTTTGTGATTTATAAAATTTATGGATGTGAACAGAACGTTGAAACTGGTTAAGAGTTTGCCTTTTAGTTTCTATTATCTAGAAATACTTCGTAAAAAGTTTCAATAAAACGAAAATATTTAAATATTGATTGATATTTCTAAATTCTCCTAGAGCTTTTAATTTTCTTTCCTTTTTATTGTTCCAATTGTTTTTCCACTGTCGCCGTCGAGTGCTAAAGTAATCGTCGTGCGAATCTTTATGAATTATTTAATGGCGAATTAGTTTATTTGGAGGGAGTATCATATCTGCGAAAAATGTTGGCCTTGTTTACTTAATACGTCATCGCATTTGTCACCCGAGAGGAGAAAGGCCAAAGGGAATGTTGAGGCAAATCAATCAGGACGCAGCCGAAAAGCGAACATCCCCTCTTCGACCTCCCTCAGTCCTCCGCAGGAGACAGAAACAATAAACTTGGTGCAGCCGTGTCGGTGGCAGCTGGAGGCCTCTGGCGCGGGGGGAGGTGTATTTTTACTCGCCGTCGAAAAGGGGTGGGGGCAGGCGCCATTGCGAAGGGGCAGTTTAATGCACAAGAGGTGCCCCGCGCGGGTGGGGGCGGCATTGGGGAATGTTCGTGGTCTACGACGCCAACGGCGATCTGCGCCCCAATTAGGCCTCCGATGGATGAATTCGTCAATTAACATGCACGCCTACAATGTATCTACAGGATAACCCCAAGGATTAGAGGGATTTAAATGCTTATAACTCGATTGAAACGTGTCCTCCGGTACGTATTACACGATCTTCCATCTGAACTTGGATCTAATCGAGATTTCTTCACCAGGACGTATGAAGTGAGCGAAGAGTCTCTTTTTTGTGAGCAGGTTAACCCTATGACTCCTCATTTAGGTGACAGCGCTTCTATTAGAGATACTTTTATTTGCTATTTTACCACTTTAAAAGACACTATATTTAGCTCTAAAAATAGCAAATTCTAAATCGATAAGAGTTAGTGTGTGCAGAAATATTGTGCATTGATAACGGAGGCATTGCTGAATGGAAATCGTTCGCGTAAATTCAGACTGTCATCTAGTTGAGAAATGAGCTCTTCTCTTGATAAATGTGGAATGGTTCTAACTTTGAGTATAACACACTCTGTCGGTGGTTTTGAATTATATTACTACTTTTTCGTTTATCGATTTTAAATTCAATTCCATAATCATCACGGTAACAGTATTAATTTGAGTACTCCACATGAATCATTCCTCTCCGTTATTACCGTTTGAAAAAAGAGTAATTTGCGGTTACGTCATTGATTTTATGTGACCACGTTGGCCAATGAAGATTGGCGTAGAAAATTTATGATCAGTTCTTAAAAATATAAAATTAAAAATATAATCCACTATCACCCTCAAACCGACCATTTATTTGTTCAAGAGTTTGCGATTACGAAGTCAGTCTTGTGCGTACACGCTTTTTAACAAATGAAATTCTACGATCTACTATTTATTAATTCCTATGCTATATCGGAGAGTTCTTACTTTGACAGTTTTCCGTAAACGAGTGAACGTTTTAATTAATGGATAGTTACTGTTAATAGAGACCCGTAAATCAAAAATAATAGTAATCAACAAAAAAATACGGTTTCAAGTTATCGTGTTGAGTACGATTGTAGAATGTACCATAGTTGAGTTTCCGATTGACAAAATCCTTAATAAAATCAGCATTAAAATAGGTGAAAATAAAGACATAATTAAAGGAATTCGTGAATTTAACGCAGTAGCTGATGGTAATTCTGCCAATTATTTGTGTTTGAGACTATAAAAGATTCATCATTGTAAGAAGTGTATTTCATATTACAGACTTATTGGAGAAAATCGTGAGGAAAATACTTAACTCAGTGTTAGCTCATGCCCCGTATAAATGTCTGTAATGACCACGATTTCGAAAATAAGCTTCTATTATTCCATTTTTCTACGTTTAAGGATAGGTTCGATGTACATGGAATTTTGATTGATCGAAAAAATAATCTGGGTTTGCAGAAGATCAAGAACGAAAAGGCGTTATCGAATTGTCTTTGGTTATATGGAGGGGTGTGTGAGAAGCTTATTCCATCCACTAATAGAGACCTCTTCCTTTAATTTCTTATCTGTATACACGTGAGTGATCTAATTTTCAGTAGATTCATGTGCCATAACATTTCCTATTCAATGCAATTTCCTTCGTTTCTTAGTAACTTACGCAATCCTTTACCTCGTCCAAAATCTTTTGTCTTTGTCTTCCCCCCTCGGAGAAAGTCTACTCGGCCTGTAGGAGGAGGCGCAGTATGTTGGATCGAGCAGATGGAAAACACGGTGAAGATTGTATTTAATGAACGTGCTCTTGGTCCAAAAGGGAGAGGAGGGACAAGATGGATGATTGAGTAAAGAAACATTTCATAAAAAGTGAATGCATTATTAGTTTGAGGAATGAAAGGTCAAAATTAGGGCGATTTTGAAGTGAAAAAATAATAAATATTACGTATCGAAGAAGAAAAAGAAGGGAGGAATATAAGAATAAGAGTATTGTGAAAAAAGAGGCTGTTTTTAGTGTGACTGTTTAACTATCACTCAACACTGAATTAGACGCATGGAGATGGCGATGTATTTCCTCGAATAAAACAAATACAATTAAAGATATTTCAACTATTTGTTGAGTGTCAGAGCTTTTAAGCAATAACAATTAGAGAATCTCGTCAACTTTAGCATACTAAGTTTAATTTTTAGCTACTTTATTTTTTAGATTTAGTCAAAATTTTACTTTTGAATTTTAGCTAAAATTAATACATATTTTTATAATCAGAAGTTTAACATTTATCATCTTTTAACGTTACTTAAAGGTTTGATCAGGAACAGTTTGAAAGGTAATTAGGTATGTATTTTACGAGTACGAATTGATAACTACATTGTTTACCATAACTTTCATGCAGGACGACTTCGCCAAATGAACCCAATCCCAAATTGCGACATTCAAATTCACTCTATCAATACATTCTCCAAAGAAACAGAGCCGAGGCTCGGTGGGAGAAATGTTTTTCCTGCAGTTGTGCGAATTAATTGAAGTGGCTCGTCGAACCTTCGGCAGCATTCAAATCCATGCATTAACCGGGAGTAAATGGCCAGCGGGGCCGTCTCTATTTTTGGTCTAATCGCAGGAAACATTTCCTAGAATGGCAGTGCTCATCGAACCGAGAATACTTTGTGTGGAGTACGGCTCTCGCTTAAACAACATTCACGGAAGAATGAAGTTCAGTGCGCGTTAACATTCATGTTTAACATAGTGGCAGTTCCACAGAAATCCGTTCGTTCTAATTATTTAGAGCGTGTTCCGACCCATGTTCATCGTTAGCTTTTTTAATGAGAGTAGCGATTCAAAAACAATCGAGAATCGATACGGTCGATTCATTTCGAATTAATTGTCGAATACCGAAAATTTGTCCAAGACATTTAAAGTCACGTTCGTTTATTTTTCTTTTGGAATTTGAGCAGGACCGGTTAGAAGCACTGATATCTTCATTTTTATCAGTGTATTTTACCTCGAGACTTCTTTGGTTTGCTACTTTAGATCCTAGTCGAATACATTCGCAAGATTTGGAACTTTCTTTGTTGATAATCTTACACTATGATCATTGACAATATCATTAAGAATTAGAGGTTTATAAACCCTGCGTAAGCCGGCTGATTGAATTCGCATTTGGAGACGTATTAAATTACGCAATATCAATGGATATATTGTACTAGAAAAAAAATTCTATTTAGCCAACTCAAACGGAACTTGGACGCATCGATATTTGCGGGCAATTAGATTTAAGATATTTAAAAAATTCTTATTTCGTATTTCATTCACAGTTTTTAAGGTAAAATTCTCTATATATCTTTGTGTAACTTCTCTTTACTGCAATTGCGTATACATTTTTTCCAGATGTTACCAATTCCCGCAACGTCCGATGACGGGCCCAGAGGCAATACTCTCTCTCACTCACTCACAGCCGGCCCTGCAATTGAAATAACTAGTTAACGAGGATTGGAACCAACGCAAATTTCGCCCGTCCACTTAAAATTTCGATTCACAATTATATCTTCATTTGCTTAGCAATTATCCATTTTCTGTTAATCTCTTGATCATTTCTCTGAATGTGAGCTGAACATTATCTATAAACACGGTCAAATGCAGGCTCCCGCATATATTGTTTGTTTTTGTTGCTCTATTTATCATAAATGCAGCCAATTTGAATATCTACCGTTTGCTTCTAACGATCAGGTTGGTATATGATATTCGCTAAACGAATCTGTCCTATTAATTTTGTTTCGTTCAGATTCTGGATTAAGATGAACACATTCTTTTTCATCTACATTCACACATTTCATTTTCTTGCACACACAGTTCTTGGTTATTTTGGTAAGTCGATTATCGCCTATAAATGTTAAGAGAATTTTGCGCAATTTTTCAACATCAATTCTAAATAAAAATATACTCTTCATATCAGAAACTAAGACTTACCACATGCAAACATATATAATTACAATTATAATCATACAAAAATCATAGAATTTATAAAACGTGGATCTCAGGAAATTACTTACAAATAACCTACATACATTATATATTTATATCTGTTTAATTTAGTAAAGTGAAAAAATGGCATTTGCCCATTTGGCAGAGAGAAATCCCCCGGTAAGGGATTGGGAGGATCAGCAGAAAAGAATATCAAGAATAAGAATAGAATAATTCCTAAAGAATGTCTAAACTGTATAATAGAACAGAATACGTCTTTATTGAGGGTGAGATTAAGACTAAAAAGTCTCATATTGCATCTAACCCTGTATGTCATTTTAATAGTGGGAAAATAGCAATGAAAAAGAGAAAAGGGAGAAACTATAGAGTACAGATTCACTGTGTATGAAAAATAAATAAATTAATAATTTATACTGTCGATAGCACTCTATTGAAGAGCGACGTGATGGCTTCGCATGCGGCTTTTCCCATGCGACCGAATGGTATATGTGGACTTGCGATGGTTCCCCACCCCTTCCGTAGGCATTCCTCTAATCCTCTCCTTCGCTGGAGACATTGCGAAGCTTATACGAGCCACTCGGAATAAAAGAAGTTGGTGAGAAACGGCGCGGATCCTTCCTTTGGATCGCCCATTGGACGTGTGACATCCCAGCGGAGGAGAGAAAAAACCGCTAAGAAATCACGACCCCATTAGCGACGCTTAGGGCGTCTCCGTCGTCCATCACGGTCACGTATCAGATCGACGCCAGTTAGAGCGAGGAAGTAAGTCCCCGTTACGAGAGGCGAAATCACCAGCTCACTGGAACATTTCCAGACAGTAAGCCGTCGCTGGGATGTCGCCATGTCTCGGACTTCGTTTATTGAGCGTAAAAACCTTTCGCATTCTTCTTTTTTATGTCTTCGGTCCAATTTTACTCTTTTTATAGGCGCGTCCCGCGTCGATAATTCCCTTTCAATCGCAGCGAATCCGAAAGTAAAAATAAATCGGTGAAGTGACTTGGAGAAGCTCTCATTTAACGATTCGGATTCTCGATTGCGGGAAGAACAATGCTGGATGGCAGAAGGTTCGCTCTTAGTCCACGAAATACGCAAGTTTAATGTTGTTGTGAATTTCTCGCTGATTTAAGTTCTGGTCCTATTAGTCGAATTTAAGCTTACCTAGCGCCCAGTTTCGACTATTCATAGCTTTCATAAGACTGATTCTGTAACATATAACTATGAATAGTCGAAACCGGTCGTAAATAAAATATTTCCTGTGGAACTGTGACATGGGTATTTCTGTCTTCGGCTTTATGCAGTTCCACTCAGCTACGGCTTTATCCACCGAGCACCTTTTTTGTTCTTTCTCGCCCATCCCACATCTCCGTATAGTTTCATATTGTAAGACGATTCTTAAACACAAGAAGAATTTGAATATATTCTTAATCACGTAATCATTTCTATTTTCTCATTTTCTATCTTTGCGTACGTATTTTGCTTCTAATATCACCATAGGTATTTTCAAAATCTCCACTTCATTTTTGAAGTAACGTGCAACTCTTCATCGGCACATTCACCGCAGTAAATCAGTAATGTAGCGTCTTTATCTATCGAATAAACAACTTACGCAACAATACGAACAATTAAGGCGAAATTACAAATGATACCAACTGAATATATTGCCATACACCCGAGGCTTCGTCGCCGCAATATATTTCTGGTCTTCTTTCTTTTAGACCATTCCCATAATATTCATATAGGATATTAATCTTCTTGAGTACATCCACCCTTTTTTATAAGTTTTTTTAAAGGCTATGAGCTGTATTGAGTTCAGTTGTTTGAGAGTGATTCAGTTTCAAAATTTCCAAATGTTTTTTGATGAACTGCGAACTGTAAAAAAGTAGAGTTTTCAGATTCGGATCGCCTATGCTTTGATTTTGACTTTCGAAAATTAAATTTCCAAAATAGATTCATTCAAGCAACTGGTTGAATATAACATGAACTTATAAAATACAATACAAAACGTCTTTATTGGACGAAACTGGGACTAGAGAGTCCCATCTTCCACTAATCCATTCTCAGAATTTTGTACAAATATGGATATATGATACGTATGATATGCATGTACGATATAATATGATAGATATATGTATATATGAAATTTAAACTACAATACATAAATATTTTAAGAAGCTCAGTGGAAATCGAATTAAAGGAAGGAAAAAACAGCTCTGCGGAGAGAAAAAAATTGTGATTTTATTATAGGAGAAAAAATATTTTCACTGCAGAAAAACGAAGAGAAGGGGTTGTGAAAAATCTGTGAGAGAAAGACTGAAAGATCGATTACATAAAGGATATATGTTGTAAAGGAACTGGTAATATGTTACCTACATACTACGTACATACTATTGCATACAAAATTGATTCCACAGCCCTTAGAATAAGAGCCTTTATGAAACATATTTGGAAGGAAAATAAGAATTGTAATGGCGATTTATGGACGGGATGTTCATGTCCGCCTCTTTTATTTGTAGCGCAACATCAAGTATCGGAAGTTATTCCCGTAGTAATTATGCGAGTATTTGTGGGCAGTGGAGAAAAGAATGGAAAATGCTGAATGGAGAGCTGGCTGTTTACCACTGCGGCTGTTTTGTTTCCGCTGATTAATTTGAGTTCCTTCCAAACATTTCGAGCCTTGGCACTATTTCGAAATTGTGAAGAAGTGCCTGTGTAATTGGAGCAGTCACTTTGAAATTTTCGAGTTTTTAGGGATGAACAGAAAGATGGCATGTTTAGGACCTGCTGGACATCCATTCAGTCTCTATCAATTCTAAGAAAATTTCTTAAAGATCGAAATTAAAGCGATTAAAGTATTCTGCAGATATTTTTAGAAGATATCTCTCTTTTCCTAACGATATTTTATGGAACTAAGATAAAGCATTTTAATTTAAAAAATCTGAAATGCAAACAATTATTATTCAGAAATAATGGCTAAAAATTTGCGATAATTACTTCACTTCGATGAAATTTCGTAAGAAAAGTATCATTCAAACGAGTCTTAAAGTACGGGAGGTACCTGATTAAAAAAGAGAAAAAATATTGGGAACGGGGGAATGGTTTCCTTGTTGGTCATTTTTATTTGGAAATTAACATACAATACTTTTGTTTATAATTTAGAATGAATACAAGACATCCATTTATTTTTCACAGCCTATTGGAGAAGCGTGTAGGCAAACTTTGAAGCTAGTTATCTGGTTACAAGTCCTTATAAAATAACTTTACAATATTCAAACTGCAGTTACTCTTCAAATAAGATATGAATGCCCTTTTTGGGTCTGCTCCATTATCGATGTTGATATTGAAGTGATATTTTATACAAAAAGTTGAAATTATCAATCGCTATTGTATTCATAATCAATGATACTTCTCTCAAATTTCCTTTTCATTATAACTCAAATTATATATTTTCTAATGAATTTGTCGTTTGAATGCATTGCGACAAAGAACAGTTGCATGGAGAGAGAAACAAACCTTCAAGTGAGTTAATCATAAATATCTTGAATAGACCCTTGTTCAATCTACATATTTCTTAAGTGTGGGACGACGAAGGTCAGTTCTTCCAACATTTAAAACTTCAGTTCTTGAGTAAAACAGACTTTTTCGCTGATTCAACCGCTCCTTGTGCTTCAGTTGACTTGGAAATGTGGAATATATGGGAATATTCACTACTTACGAATATCAGAAGTGGGAGACGGAAGAAAAAGGTACTAAACTGTTGTTGAAGAAGAAGATTTTACCAAGGAAAGGTGTTCTTTCCTTTGGGAGAGATATTCAGGAATGGTGCTCGTAACTTCACAAACAATTCAATAACACATGCAACGCTGCAATGGACTGCAGTAATTACCACAATTTAATTAATTATGGCTACCACTGCAGCCCAAGTTTTAGAATGGGATCTACAGTAATGCATTAAAGATTTCAGTATTATCTGCATCGAAAGGTTTATTTTAAAACCTACTTCTAATTTAGAAAAGTGGAATTCTTTGCACCGCCCTGCACATTTCCGTTTAGCTGCCGCTTCTACGACTTAAGAACTAATGAACCCGGTTTTGACTGCGAGCATATTAATATTTTGATGGCACGTTAGTGTATTTAAATGTCGCTCATAGCACTGATGAGCATGATGCTGCTTTGATGCTTGTATAACTGGTCGCCTCGGCAATTTATAATTAATACATTTTAGAATAATGTATGATAATACATAAGTAATAATACAATATACAATATTCTTCTTAACATGTCTAATTAAATATAATTAAAATTACGAAGTTTATTATTGACTGGTATTCTTATCTTTCCAAGATATCTTTTTGGATTCTATATCTTGTTCTTTGCGTTCTTTTGACTATTTACTATCAATTTTATATTTATCTATTTATCTGTTCTTTATTGCTCGCGTTGCAAAGGCTTCTCGATTCCTTATGCTGACCCTCCATGTAAGTTGTCCGGTATACCATTTATTTTTTCATTCTTTATCGCACTTTGATGACGCAATAGCAAAGCAATCTCCCATCCGATGAAATCCTTGGTAGCACAGGTTTTTGCAATAAAAGCCCCTCTCGAGTGGACAACAAATTTCGTTTTTATCTCAGCTACCGCGCTTCTTTATGGCATCGGATGTACGCCTAAGACAAATATTTTCGTGGCCATATTTATGACACGATCATAGAGCGCAGCGTGAGCATTTCATTATCTTCCGCGAGGCCCTCGACATTGACACGGCAATCGTTTGATGGATGCTACGTCCAATGGTCTGATGCTGTTCGGAGGGTGAGATTGATTGCCAAGCGAAGAATCGATGGGAACTTGAGGACGATAACTCAATGCTCCTCACGGACGTACCTGCACACAGTTTGGGTCACTTCTCATAGCGCGAAAAATGCTTCTGAGGAGGCTAGCAATTCTAACGCTGAAAAGAGTAGTCCTTACCTACTGGATCATAATACTAAGGTTATGCTTTAGCTACACTAATACAAAAATGACCCATCTCTTTCGCAGTAGGGATGCGATCATTCGATTTAACTCTCTTTTATACACTTAAAAGGCCAAGAAGTGATAGGCTGAAAACGAATGGATGTAAATCATTCATAATTAATTATTTATTTGAAGTCTGAGTCGGAATTTGCTGCATAAAACCACAAGACAAGGAATACATGGATTTCAACGGGAAACATGCCCAGTTTTTGCGATTATGTCCTTCGTGATTTCTGATTAATTGCTTGGAATGGACGACCATTAAGTATCGCTTCCGAAGATTTTTCTTTTATAAATATTATTAAAAAGTTAATGATAAATTGTAGTTTTCTTTTAACAATGAGAAAATATCACTATAAAATAACAAATTCATCGTGCTAAATATTAATAGAACAGATTTCAATAATAACAACTAAGTGTTAAACTTGACTAATTAATGCTTAATAAGGTATATAACAAGGTATGTATTCATTTTCACAAATTCCATAATAGTGAGTAATGGTATAAGTAGGGCAATGCTTCTTTCGTCTGATTTGTTCATCGTCATCACCTTCTCGCAAAACCTAACCTCGGTTTAGACTGTCACGATAAAATTGGCCGCAACTCGTTCCACATGTCCTGGTCCCTCTTTGTGTCAAAAGTTTGTTTCTGTTGTATTTGAGAAACTAAAATAGGTATTGATCAACGCTTTCCATTAAATTTAGTAGCAATGTTAAATGTACTTCGACAAAGACGGTCATTTCGGTCAATCGTCCCCCACCGGGAATCGAACCCGGGACCAATTCCACTAAAGGCGAACGCTTGCCCACTTTACGACTCCCGGAAGCCCCTGCAGTTCCAAATACAATCTCCTGATTGATTTTAATGATAAAAGTATTAATTTCGGGAGATTAGTTTCTTCTAACTTCTTACAAAATGTAGCTCAGGGTATCGGAAAATAAATCGGTAATTATTCAACAATTGGTTGAAAATCGAGAAAACCGAGTCTTGGGTAGAAAACTTAAGAATACCGCGTCAATTCTAGAAAAAACCGCTGTAATAGATGCGTCGAATATTCGTAAGGAATCAAAGTAGATTCGTCCATGTGTGACTCCTCGGTAAGTTCATATGCCCAAACATTCCACCCTTTACATTCCGCTTTTTCATTCTGGACATTTTATCCAACCCTTTATACCACCCAACAACTTTTGTCCTTGTCTAATTCTTTTTCTTAAAAATACATTGAATATAGGACAAAAATATAAAAGGAAAAAGTCTGTAAACTGCATAAATACCCTGCAATCTACCTTTCGCCGTGTGGCTGAATAAATCAACAACGCATAAAATAATAATACTTCCGTACAGGCAGTAGAAACAATAACGAATAATTCATTCTACCTGGTAGAAGATAATAAGGAAAGAAATTACGTAACGAATGGACTAGATAACTGATATAAAAAAGGAAAAATGATCAATTACGGAATAATGTGAATATTTGCGAGCAAAAATAAAACGAGCATTGCAAGATTCCAGATAAGTGTGGGCTATTATCACAACGAATAGCGAGTTGACTTATATTTATACAAACCACATAAAATAGCAAGAACGCCACCCGTTTCGATATTTGGCATCATCACCAAGTGATGAAGATACCACGGATCTAATGAAGACTCGCTGTTTGTTTCCAGATAATTAAATATATTTAACCGGTATTTAATCATCTACAAGTTAACAGAAGCTTCAAATAGTTTACAGTGGTACAGTAGTACAGTAGCTACAATAGTTGATTGTAGGATCATACTACAAGTATGAATGGTATTGATATTATGTGCAGAACTTTTGGCAGACATTGTCAAAACAAGCTTCGTTTACTCGTCAACTGAATTAATTAAATCCCAAAGGAGCATTTCGGAGGAAAAAGACGACCGCGAGTCCGAATCGGTTTACTGGAAACAACACAAACTTTCGGGAAGAAGGGCTCACTTGTTTATTATGCGCTCAAAGGTAGAGCTAATAATTCCACCTTTGCGCAAACAGGAGTGCGGAATTAATCTGGCACCGCAGTTTACTCAGAGGCTATCATCACACACGGACACTCGAATGATTGCTTATCCTCGATATAGTGGACGTAATTGAGGGAAACAGTGATTGGCACGGGAGCACGGACGGGGAAAAATTGAGATTATGTCCGGGCGACAACGTATGCTAGTGACAGGCAGCTCGATTGATGGAAAGGGTCAATTATTTCGAGCGAAGTTCCTTTCTTTTTTCCGATTACCGCTTATCGGCAAAGGGAGCGCTCAAACGGGACAATGGAACAGTAACCATGGTTACTATATCCTCGATAAATTGCTGGGAAAGTGTGCACATGCGGGAATCTGATTAAGGGGCGATTTTAAGACGACGCCTGATAAAAGTGGTCTTTTTTTCTAAACGCCGCTCTTCCTAACGAGCAGATCGGAAGTCGCTGGAGTGAGATACCTTCCACGTTGTCCCGGACAACGCTCTGGCCTCACTTGCGAACGGAGTGCATTGTTTTACCCTCAAGAACTGTTTGCGCGGAAATTCCAGCCAGGTGCACGGTTAGAGACACGGAACGGCTACCTCTTGCTCGATGATCAAGTTTCGCTTATGTTTCTTGATAATTATTGCGATGAAAACAGCACAATTGACTAAAAAGCTCTTCTCCGCTGGTTAGAAACTCTAAGAGTTGAGGAAATTGAATGTCAGGATATCATTACTGTATACATTTTAAGGATATTGACGGTGGTCGCAGATCATGTTTTGCGACACTTTGTAAAATTCGGAAAGGTGGTAGCAATTGTTGGTAATTATAAACTCGGATTTTAGTAGTTTTCATTATTATTCAGTTGTAAATGATAAGCAGAGGAAATTAGACAACGAAAATAATTTGTGAAATTACACTCATTTTGCATTCAAGTTACTCAAGTCAAGAGGAATATATAAAAATAGTACAAATCCTTATTTGAGAGAGTTTGAGGATAAAAGTCTCCCCTACCATCTAAATCATGTGCAAATAATTTGAATTAATTAATTTATTAAGTATAAATTAATTGAACTCATAATGTAAACAATAAAAAAAACTTTTTCCTTCCCCGTCATAAACTGATAGTCCTTCGGAACTTTCACTTAGATGTACACGTAGCTAAGGTTCTGAACTTTCATAAACCTATGAGTGAATGGAATAACAAGTGTGAAAAATAGCGACACGACTGGATTTCCGTAGGTTTTCAATTTACTAAGACACCTTCCTTTCCTTTAATCCCTATGAGTGAATGGTTGTAGTTCTTTCCTTTGCTCTAGTTTGAGACGAACGGAAGATGATCAGGAAATATCTACTGATGGACGTCAAAGTTGTAGTTGAGATCAATAAATGTATATCATTTTCTTGATTATGTTGCAGATAGCTGATGTCTTTTGGTCATTGTGGCCAATTCAACATCTTAGATTTTTTCTGCTGCGATTCCTTTTAAGGCTGAGATATTCATAGCCACTCGTAGATCTAAATAACTTTTCACTGAATTGTAATAAATTAAGAAGTTAGTGAGAAATGGAACATAATTATTAGAGCTGACAAGGAATGTAGCCCATATCTTCGATTAACTGAATATTACAGTTATTTTGCACTCCCTTACCACCCTCAATTTATTTCCTTTTTCTAGATAACGCACATAAGGAATCTGTCAGCCAATTGATTTACATGGCATGATTTGGAGGTTGATTTTTCTTCGTTATAAAGAGTTACATTTAAAGTGTGTATATTGAAGAATCGCGTTCGTTATTCAATAAATAATTTTTTAAAAGTTATTCGATGTCGACAGGGCACTCAGTTGATAGAAGAGCAGATTTGAAAAGTTTCTTTGAATTTGATAAATAATTTCCGTCGAGTGTAGAATCATTCATTAATTGATGCGCATATGATTTGTTAAAGAGATTAAAGATTTCTCATTAAAAAGAAAAAAATTGAAATATTTTATTTAAGCTCCTGTCCACAAAATCAAATATATTCTGTTTTATTGTTTCTTTGATTTTTGCAAGATTTCAATTCACAGGACTACCTGTATAGGGTCAATATAGTTTCTTCGGTTGATTTCAAATTTCCGGAATAAAAAAATTGTGGTTCTCTTCTTTTTCCAAGAAGTTCATTCTGAAAAATTTGTGTCATCCGATTTTAATCACATAGGCAAGTGAGGTTTCCTTGCCAAAATAAAAAACTGATGCAAATTACAAATTTACTTTTCATGTCACTCCATATGACTTGAGGTGACGTTTCAGCTTCTCTGCTGCGAGGCGTAGTAAAATGTCCATATTATATATTCCTGTGTTAATCACATCATAGCCACCAAATTTGTACTTCATTGTAATGCCTGAAATATATATTTGTACTTCAAGAGACTAACACTTATTGGATATAGCTCGCTTCTTCTAATCATCATCATTTGCCATGCGTCCCTCTGGATTGCAATTCTCTTCAATTCAGCGTAAGTTTTCAATCCCATCCTACTTACTACATCTTCCTCTACCTCTCTCGCCAAGCACCATTCCCTCCATTATATTTTCCGAAATTTGATTATGTTTTAGAACATGACCAATGAATTATTTCTTCCTTTGTTCCATTTCTTTCACCAGTCTTCTTCCTTCTTTAATTTCCCTCAGTAACCTCTTCATTGCTCTTCCTATCAGTCCATATTGTTCTTATCATCCTCCACCAAATCCACATTTCCATAGCTTCCAACCGCAACTTTTCCATCTTCCCCAATGTCCAGCTTTCACAACCAAATAACAGTGTGTTCCAAACAAAGGTTTTTGCAAAACATTTTTTTATTTCTATTTCCTAGAATGTGTTTTTAATTTTCATATGCCCTCTTTGCCAAGGCTATCCTCCTTTTCACTGCAGAGGTGCATCTTTTATCTCGTGAAATTATGCTCCCAAGATAGCAAAACTCTCTGACCTGATTTATTGTTGATTCCCCTATCATTGTATTTATATTGGGTTCGTTTTCACGTCTAGACATTATCATGGCTTTGGTTTTCTTTACGTTTATTTTCAACTTCCATTTCATCAAAGCAGTGGACAAGATTCGGAGAGGGGCTCCCGGTTAGCCAAGTGGGCAACGCGTTCGACTTCGGTGAAAGCGGTCCCGGGTTCGATTCCTGGTGGGAGACCATGTGCGAAATGACCTAAGCTGTCGAAGAACTTTTAACAATACTACTACTACTATTGCTAAGATTCGGAGCATTCTGTTAATATCTTTGGCTGATTCTGCCAGGGTCACAATATCATCAGCAAACCTGATGCAATTCTTCTTCCATTAATTTTGATACTGTTAGTTTTCTCCTTCGTAGTTTTTATAGCCTCTTCGATATGTAAGTTGAACAAGTAAGGTGAGAGTGGACATCGTTGCCTTACTCCTTTCCTGATCATTGCTTCTTTCTCAGTTCCATTTATTGTGATTAGGATGCTTTGGTTCTGGTATAATTGGAATGTAAGCCTTTTGTCTTTAAAGTCTATTCCTACTCTCCTCATTGTTTCGAACATTTGTTTCCATTCCACAGTGTCGAAAGCTTTCTCTAGCTGAATGGAAACAAGAAAACTTTCCTGTTCATCTCTAGCCTTTTCTCTAGTATCAGGCGCAAATCTAAAATAGCTTCTCTCGTACCTTTACCCTCCCGGAAACCAAATTGATCTGTTCCAACGTTTTCCTCTACTTTCTCTTTGATTATACTCCCCACTATATGTAGAAGTACCTTGGAGGTAGGTTTTAGGAATAATAATAGTAGTATTTAAGGAAGCGTGAATGAAATGAATGGTATTGATGTGTAAAAGCAGTCTAAAAAGAAGAGGAGAAGAAGACAAAAGCTATTGGATTGCGTAGTGAGAAAGGAGAATTACATAACGTTAAGTTGCGATGTGTAGCTCTCGTGAAAAACAAGAGATCAAGATATTAAAGACTTTTTCTCATCATGGTCATTGGTGCTCATTTTACTTAAGTTCCGTGACTATACGAGGATTGGCTAAAAAGTAATGTCCCAAAGATTTTCCAAAACTATTTATTCTACAAAAATAAAATGCACACACATGAAAGAATTACGTTTTATCTACTTCATCTATTTTTCCACATTATCTCTATTCTATTGCCTTCTTCCAGCGATTCACTATGGCATGTATGCCCTGTCGGTACCAGTCATCGCTCTGGTTATTGACCCATGTTTTCATTTTCAACAGCCTTTTGATTCACTCACCCTCCATAACCAGCAACCAACTGTACTCCTATCGGCTGCAGATGTTCCATAGACTTTGCATTAACGTTTGTGAATATTCCCTACCGTTCCATTTTCTACGCTCAGAAATTCAACCATTACACGTTGTCTGTAACGTGTATGACGGTCAGTCTCCATTTTTAAAGCCTTCATCACCTCTTTGATCGAGAATCATATTATGAATTCTGCTTATCATATTTACGTTTCTCCTTCACATATATCTTCTTAGCTCTGAACTCTATTAGTACATTCTAACAATATTTCGGATAGTTCCCTAAATGAACAGATAACGTAACTCCCTCTGATAAGAGTAAAATTGAGATATACGAAATCGGTACGTGCTTCGTAATTAGGATTTCTTATGAAATGTAATTATAATTTGATATAAAATCAAGTGGGAAAATACCTTTCATTCTCTTGTGCGCCTCGTACAGTTGTCTTAGAGAAAAAAAGACTGGATAGTCGAGGTGGTGGTATATATTCAGCGTGAGTTGCTTCGGTGAAGAATTTTGGGCGTTTGGAAGAGGCGTAATTCCGTGTCGTGTCTTCTATCAATTGCCCGTTTTTATTCCCACGTTGAAGTCTCCGATTACTGCTCCCCCCCCCCCCCCCTTTAATTCTCCCCCTCCCTCATTCCCATGGGTCCAGTCAAGGGCGCGGTGAGTCCACCCCACAGACACCATTCGCTGGACCAATCATAAGAAATGGGATCTGCACGACGCCGCCGTGGGAAACACTTCAGCTCAGCGCACGCCTTCCAATGGAAGCTTCGCGGATTCCTCGATAAGTATGCGTTTTCGGTGCTGAATTTGAAAGCAGCGTTACAGTGCTATCCGAGCACTCGACTCTCATTTGTCTCACGAAACGGGCGGTAATATTCACTTGAGATGATTCGCTCCTTCTCAGAGCAGATTTTCTGCAAGGTCGAATCATATGTATGCTTATGCACAATGAGTTTGAGGCGAGTATAGTAGTAGCGAGGAATAGTACGTGTAAATAAGGGGGAGCATCGGCATTAGATTTTCGTGACTTCGTTTTAGATGTATGTACACCAGTAAACATCAACGGACATGGACATTTTTGAGTGATATTTTGTCCCTAAAGTGGTATATATTGTTTCATACAAATAGCTAAATTTTTAGGATGGAAGCTCACATACCTTTCAATCTTCTTTAAATACACTACTGATCCAGGATGATCTCTTGTTCAGTCTCAATATGTTTATGATCACAATTTGGATTTCTTATAGATTCAATTAACTTATACTTAATTATTGAATCGATGATGCAGGGCGAGATTTTTTTAAAAGACAGTTAAACTTAATATTTATCATACGACCGGTTTCACAACCGTGCTCTTATCTTCTTTAAACTTGATTAATTCAAATTACACATGATTTAGATGGAAGAAGAGACTTGGAGTCTCTCAAATATGGACATTTATTATTTTTACAATTTCTTCGCGCCAACTTGGATGAAAATTTGAATGTATCATTTCACATTTTATTATGGACGATTTTAGGTCAGCATATTTTGTACTGTACAAAATTGGGTAGAGAGTTTTAAAATATTTTAATGTTTGTTATGACGGAGGAGAACAATATTCATACCCTAACCGTAATCGAAACGGATATTTACCGAACTGAAATTCAGTTTTAAAAATCCTTATTTTAATGGCTTCCTTCAAAGTTACTTATAATTAATTACATGAATGTGGTCGAATGTGTAATTTCACACGCATTTTAATAGAAAGAACGATTCGTAATTTCCACATCAGAAATTTATTGACTTGTTTTTCAATGAGTTGACATCTTCGGGATTTCCTGAAAAGTGAGTACTTCTTAGCCGTACTACCCCGGGCAAAAACGCCGTGGAAATTAATGAAATGTATCAATGGTATCACAACTGTTTCCTTAAATGGGACGCATTAGCTCCTTTAAAGGCTTTGTGGGCCGCCATTCATATAATTTAGTATATTTAAAATATTAACAATTCACTGAATATCGTCCGTTCCGATTTTCTTCTATCCTCTTAGTCAATAGGCTTTCAGAAGGAATGTCGAATGCATTTTTCAGGAGGTAATTATGAGCTGAGTCGCGAGGCCTTTTTTTTAAGAACCGCACAGGGCCCGAAGAATGGACTATGGATGTTATTCCGTAATCCAGGGACAGAACTTTTACGATAATTTTTGTTAATGGCAGGTCAGTCTAATTGTCCGTCGCACCTCCAAAGGAGGCGTCTTCAAAGTTATTCCGACCATTAGAAAGTCAACATCTCAATGCAAAAGTGCAAGCAGAGAGAATATTCTGCCGCATCTTCGGTTTGGAAACTCCGCCATCTTGTCTGCATTTCAAGCGATACTCATTAAGAGGTGGTGTTTTTGCTGCTTGTCCTTGCGAGCACAGGTCGTTGTATGGAAGGGCAGTCTTTCCCCAGATTAGGATTTATCTCGTGTGCTGGGTGGCTGTGTCTCTCTTTATCCGATTAATGGGACGAGGCGAGACTTCGTTAGGCGTAGAATGCGCGAGGGAGGGGTAATGGAATAAAAGGGTAGAGCGGAGAATCATTACGGACTTATCCTGGATGGACGGCTCGGATGCCAATGGGTGCAGACGAATGCAAATTCGGACGTTCGCTTGTGACGTCTCATTCCGGAGAAACGGCTGCGAAAGATGCATGGAGAAGTAAGCCAAAGGAGGAATGTAGAGGATGAAAGGATACATTTCGGTTTTCTAGGACATGTTAATCGAAAATTGATTTTAATTTTTTTTAATCCTCTGCCTTGACTTTTCTCTTGACACTAAATGCTGCATTTTTTTCTAAATTTAAACATGGCTGAATTACTCCTGTATATTCTTCTTCTTTTAAATAACGAATTTTTGTTTTGATCGACAAATGTGAGAAAACTATGAAGGAAACAAATTTCATAGGGAGACAAGTAAATGTCCCCTGTGTACAGATACCGATATTAGTTCCTCATCTTCAAGTTTCTCGCTCGAGTACTTAATATTAACATGTATTTGCTGAGTACAGCATTATATATTGCGATTATACATTTAAGGTAAAAGAATTCGTAAAATATTCGCTTACATCATAGCTCTGAGCATTATTTTCCGCTGCTGATTCTTGAGTGCTGATTTTCTCAATCTTATTTATTTGGTTCGCCATGTCCTTGAAATTAAGATATGATCAGTTTAAATAAAAACAGCTGAAAATTAGAAAACTGATTTGGCTTACGAACGATACGTTTAGCAAAAAGTACTGGTGTTATTAAGTTCTTTGTTAAGATCTTTATTAAGGCGATTTATAATGTATTTTATAAGGTATTCGGTAAGACCATTGAGTCTGGTGATTACATAATTAAGGTTAAGCACATTTGGGTATAATTTTCGTTCTCATTTTTAATAGAGAATTGAATGAAATAATTTACGTAAAAATTACATATTTATTTATTTATGAGAAGATCATAAATTTGCTAGCGATGAAGTTGTTCCCAACAGACAGAATATACTCTACTTGGTACAGGAGATATTTCATCAGTTTACTGTGGTAGTATACATAATATCTTTTGAATAGTATCAGAGTAAATTAATGCTGGAGTATAGAATGGCTTAAAATTACAAAATTAACTGTCGCATAAGTCGTCACATTACGTTACGTATGTCCTTATTCGTCGAGTTTCACCATTTGAAATTATATTGAAAATAAACAAATTATGCGATTCATTGATTTATTTCCACAAGAACAAATTTTAGATGATGGGTACTTCGATAGAAATCCTCAATTACTCTCAGGTGTTTTAACGATTTATTTGTCCATTTGCAATACTTTCTCGATCTCTCGTAAAATTATTCGTAGTATTGGTAACATTAATACGCCTGCTGAGATACACACTCAGTGAAGTCATCGGCCCGAATGTTGCTCGAATCCTCAATCCCTCCAACATCAGCTGCCGTAATCTTTGGAGAGGGAGTGAGTCATACAAGGCAAACTGAGGAATGAGGTAATTTTGCACGTATGTCATTCTCCCAATCATTTCCCCTTTCCTCTGAAACTCCTTTTCGTCTTCATACATTTCTTTGATCACAGGGGTGTTTTCGAGAAGAAAATATTGATACTCATTCGTGTAGGTACAGAATCATCCCGTTACTTTCTCTCGTTTTCTTTGCCCTCCACAATTTTCCCATCCCGCCTTAATCTCCGCTGCCCATTTTCGCCTCCTTTTTTCATCTGCTTCGCTGACAGGGGAATGCGTCGTGACCTCTCCCTTCCACCTCACGCACGTCTCCGCGATCACGCAGTGCCCGCCGATAATTGCCCCGAGGACCGGTTTCTTCAGGGGCGACTCCGCCTCCGGGTATCCGCCCCCGGGACATCGCTCCGGGGCGGCACGCAACCCGGCCTCCGCACTTGTCAATTACACAGCCTTAGGTTCTTTAATGAAATGGACGCCAAGATTGGGACGGTGATAAAAAGCGCTAAACGCGGAACCGATGGGTGATTCCGCCCCGTTTCTCTTCATGACCTTCCCTCCAACCCTTCTGCTGCCATCCCAACGACTTCTCCCACAACGGGTACTCCCACAATCTCCTTCCCCATCCTACACGCCTTCACCTGCCAGCCACCTCATATTCTCCCCTCCCTCTGCTCGTAATTTTTATCTCCCTTCTCTTCATTCCTGCAATCTATGCCTTCTCCGTTCCGTACGCATGTTTTCACAAACGTGGACTCCTGCCAACTGCGGCTCTCCTCTACACCTCGGATTTTATCATCTATAAACCTTTTTTTGTATATCATTCGCAGCTGATCAAATCTATGTATTCCTTTTCGATTCTCAGACATCTTATAAGGCAGTGAACGAGATCTTTAAGCCTCTATCCACTCTGAATAAGACGGTGGCTGATGTTTTTCGCATTCAACTCCTTTTCTCTATTCCTCCTCCGATAGTAAAGTAAACAGTTTCCCCTAACAATTCTATCAACTTCCACTCTCCATGTCCCAAAACAGCGAGTCTTCGGTCCGAAGACAAGCGGCAAATATTTACAATTTCGCCCTTCTGTCATTCTTCGATATATTTAGTTATTTAGTGCTGTGCAAGTTACACATAAACATAAGGAAGTATTGTTGTTAGATCGTATCTCACAACTTCTGCAAATTTCGTGAAAGTTTTTGCTCCAATATCTCTATCTAGAATTTATTAATTCCTTGGATCTTGAATGCAGTAATACTTTTGTAAACAGAATTGTATCCTTGCTTAATATATTTGATATCAAATAGTTCACCCACCCTTCCCCTAACATCCTCTATTCCCTCTCGTCTCCATGGATTTCAAACATCCACTTAATCCTTTGACCAGAGCAGCCTCCACCTGTCCACCACCACCTCCTTCATGTATCAATCATCGTGAAGGTATTGCAGTTAACCACCAAGAATCTATATAATAATAATAACATATTTATTTCACTTTTCGTAAAGATACATGCATAAGAACACAAAAAAAACACAAGTAGGGAAATTAGGAACCTCTGAAGAACGCCTTTTGAAGGGGTTTCCTTCACTTTGAATAAAATAGGGAGGTATTCTTAGGTACGTATATTAAAAAAGATTTTCATAAAAATTGCATTTGGTCTGTGGATTACAAAACCAAAAGTCCTTAAATTATAAACAGACAAAGATACACTTAAAGCCTTAAATACAAAGATATACCTAAGTAGTAGAATTTTTAATTTATCGTGTTGTGAACTTAGAATTATGATTATAAAATTATGTAGAAATCAAAGCACACTCGACTAAATTCATCTCCAACCAAATCGAGGTAACAGCGTTCCGTTTCAAATTGCTCAGATGTTAATTTAATTTATTAATGTACCATTAATTTCTCTGAATTATAATATTCTGTGGCTCTAACCTTTTTTAAAGCTTTAAGTAAAATCTAATCTAACTGGGTGCTTTAATGTCAACGTTGTTTATTGTGTCATACAATATTCAATTGTGCAATCACTGTTTTACGCCAAAGAAGCGTTAGCAAATCATGGCAGAGTCAATTGTCTCAGTAAATGTTAGTCTTACGTTAATCCCTAGTTGGTCACTTGATCATACAAATAAGCCCAACTAGTTTTTCTTATTTCACCTAAGTGATTATTTTCCTGAATTGTGACTTATTAAACCGTTCCATAGTGCTTTGAGCAATCTATCTCGTGGTGGCCGAGTTTTGTGCAAGAGCTTCTTAAATCTCATTCTGCCTGCGGACAGACCTCTGCTAATCATCTCCCATACCAGTTCTGTGCCTCTCAGTATACTTCTTTCCTAATTATCAGTCCATCTCTTACATACACTAATTTTTTCATTCCTCTTCCCTGTCTTATTTACTAGGGCTCTTTCCGTAATACTCAGCCGTACCTTAGAGATGTTACGGGAACGAAATAGGATTATGAACGGAATGATTGCATTACAGAGGGTAATTAAGCTGAAGCATAACTGAAAGACAAGTAACTAAACGACTATTCATGTATGTATGTATAAATAATGAATTGGGCACTTGGTTGAAGGAAATGAAACGTCATTTTCTGTAGCGTTCTAGATATAGCTATATACACACATCTTCTTACGCTTAAATAATTTCTGCATGTTTCTTTTTAAACTGAAAATACTAATTCTGCAGGAAAACATATTCTATATATATATGTTGTAAATGTATTTCAACATATAATGGCTGGTACGCCCCGAAACCAGTCATGCCAACGTCATGTTTAGTATGAACAGTCAAATCCTGGATCTCAAGAATAACTTTTCCGGAAACGTGGTCGTAATTCGAAGCACCCGTACATCAAAGCGATTTCCCTATAAGAAATAATGGAAACTCAGATGATCATGGTTCGTTAAACCTAAAAATATTCATATCCATAATAATGATAATTAGGGAAGTAGTGATCCCGTGACGTTCGGCAAAGAAAACAGCGAATACGTACTCCATGTATTGCTCGTATTGCAAGATCTCGCTCGCACAGGTTAAAATTTATTAATAACTTTTGCTGTTCTTGCAAAACACTCGAAGATTAAGTTACTCGTAGACCGAGATTTAACTGTGATAGAATGTATGTAATATGATAAACACTCGCGTAATCGAGCAATCAGCAATTGATTCAACTCCTCTACACCTCTCTAAAGCCTGTTGTACTTTTCTACCATAGTTTTGGACCGCATAACTTGGACCTTTTCGTACCTCCCCCTGTCCCCGACCCTTTCCCTTAATCTTCCTCTCCCCTCTGCTCCATCCGCCCCCACCCATCACCACTGTTGAGAGTACTCCGCCAACGAGACATGCACGCCCCTCTCACCCTTTCTCATTGTCCGATAATCCTTCTGCTATAGGTAATCGATACTCGATTCCGATCCGATTCTTTTTCACATTGCCTTCTTTTGGGTGCCGTGAATCTTAGGTGGTGCGGCTGATGTTGCTCTTTCCGTGAGCTATATTCAAATTAGTGCTCCGCGAGCAGCCATATGGTGTATGGCAGGGTGTGGAAACATGGAGCTGCCTAATTAGTTACCTGATTTATATTCTTCATACTATCTGGAAAAAGGGACCGGTATGAGTTATCCGTTGTTGTTATGTTGTCTTCACTTTCGGGCCTCGCGATAGCTGATTGTAAGGGAGTTATGACGTCGTGTAACTAAATATGTATCAATTGCGTAAGTTGTGGAAAGATTCTCCACGTAATAGGTTCGGTTCTTTCCCAAAATGAGCTAATTCCGAACCATACCTCTGTTCCCCAATTGGCTATTGATTTTTTTCTCTTTGACGTTGCTACGGTGAGCGTGACTTAGATTGGGGATTACATTCTCAAAAATAATAAGCTTGTTACTGTACTCCAGCCGAAACATTCAGACTTGGTTCGATTAGAAGAAATACTTTGGTTGCGACACGTACGTTCACTAGTACATACTATCATTACCGTTGGTTAGAATTGTACAATCGGATAATCGACTCAAGTAACGAACAAATAGCACTGTTTTTGAATCTTAAATTGATGAAAAACTTTTCTCGGTTCCTCCAAAAACTCATTTCATTACTTCATACTATCTGAAAACATCTCCTTGGACAGTTAAAGTGAGGTACTTAGCTATACACGAATACGAACAACCATTCTATAATTAGGGAAAATCAACTCTTCGGGAATTCGAACCCGAAACCTCAGCAATGGTAGGATCTGCCTCCGAGTTCAGTGCCGTAATTTATTCATATAAATTAGGCGCTTTCATATAGATGCCAATAGTTGGTAGAAGGGATAATCTATTTACTGTCAGTGATCCCTCGTCCAGTAAAAGAGGGATTCTAAAGGTCCATCCAGCACATAGGTTAGTTCAAACCCCGCAAAGGGCTTTAATACTGTTCTTGCAGAAGTGCTAAATATATGACGATAGCCAAACGCTAGTAATTATCCTTGATTAAAAATGGAAGTTGTCGTGATTGAACGAAAACTCTTTCTCCACTGTATCCCTTCCCATTCCTCGTAGGAATCGCTAACTATCTCAGTTGAAATATTTCGTTGGAGCCTCAGCGGTCAACCGAGGCAGATGCAGTCTCCGAAAGGCTTTTGATGAAGTGGGAGGAGCGAAGGTAAGCGGCGTGGAATCGGAGAGTGGAGAAGCAAAAGGTTAATGATACGGCTGATTCGCAGGATCTGTGTTGTTTATATGCTTCTTGGCCACGGATACGCCACTCCGAGCCCTCGTTTTCAACCCAACGCCCCGCTTTTTCCCATCCTTCGGAAAGTCTCGTTTTGTTTCCATTTTGCAGACTGTTGAAAAAAAGGGCACGAAGTAATTTTTCTTTGTCATCCCGGACCCACAAATTATAGAGTGCAGTGGGAGAGGGCACTTTCCCCTCGACGACCTTGCCAGAGAGATTTTTCGGCCGCTCGGGTCACCGACGGCCGTCTCCTCCCATCGCTCCGTCCCTCACAACCAGAGGCGCGTTGGTGAGCCGCCCAGGGCATAGCGCTTTATTGGGGCATCTCAAAAATGTCTTAGAATGCAGAACATTTTAATGTATCCGTCATTGAGGTGTTATCAATCAGAAGATTTGTTTTCTTAGCTCCTAGAACCGTCTTATTACTTTCCAATCGCTTCAGCACCTCATAGATCTTAACTTTAACACATAGCATCGTTATTAAACCTAGGACTTCCTCTTTTAATCCTTTTTTCCATCAATGGTTTCAGATTACCATTGTATGCGTCTGATTGCGTTGCTACTTCTTTTCTATTCTCTTCCCCAGAAAGATTTTCCGCCCTTGCTCTCGATTACCTGCTCGGTCTGTCCATTGTAATAACGTCATTTTCCTGAAGCACGCGTCTCGGTTGCTTCAAATATTCGGCAGAAATTATCGTTCTTCTTCTACAGACAGCGAAAGGCATGAAGAATAATTTGAAAAAAATAAGATAATATATATTCGCGGCATGGTGTCGAAACCAGGATCATTTTGGAAGATTTCTTTACTCTCCTTAATCACATCTTCTAACGATAGATTGGATTTTGATTCTCTATCTTTCCATGAAGTTTACAGATTTATTTTCGTAAATCGGCACAATCTATTTTTGAAGGAAAAGCCGAGTGTTCGGGATTTTCTCGGCTCAAACCCATGTCAGCTGGGTCAGATTTTCTGTGGTCTGGTTGACGGTCTGTATACAACAAAAATCAAAAAGTAATCCAATTCAGTGGTTTGGATTGTGGATCTTAATTGGCTGCTCTACATTTACAGATATGAGGTTATTGCAATATTTTAAGGCCATTTTCTGAGAAAAGTATTGCTCTTAAAACCCTATTTGGTAAGTTGTTTGTTATTCTTGTATCTAAGTCGAACAAACTATTGTGTTCCACCGTAATCTGCACTGCTGGGACTTTATATTGTTCTTGTATATGCTATGGTAAGATAGAGAGTGAGTTGGTGCTGTAAGATAGTGATTAGGCTGGGATTGGCTTCCTCGGTTTAGCTTCCACATTTTCGGATGGATTTACTTTAATTCATTAACTTATTCTACATAATGTATTAGCACATATATATGTATTTCTGTATCAGTAGGCGCACGCAGCATTCAATAGCCTCGCACCTTCCAAATCCTCTCAACTCTTCTTCACAGCTCATCTCGGCCCTTTCTCTCATCCGATGTACAGCTGCCAAAATACTTCTCTTTTAATGTCCAACGACGAAGTTCTTCTCAAGCGCCTTTTCCCATCGCGTGTCTTTTATTACGGCGGCATACATGCGTCATTTGTGGTTGTGAAATTTTCATCTCGGCTTCTTGATGGAATCGCACGATTTCGGCTGCCTGACAAAATGGAACTTCTCAGTGTGCGCGGACTTGTTTGAAACGCGATGAGGAATCCGCTTTGGCAGAAAAACTGGAAGGCCGAACTGCGCAAGCTGCGAAAATCTATCAAAATGTTTCCTCCTTGGAGAAAGTGCTCATCATACATTTAAACTTGTGGTTTTTGAGTCATAGATTAGTATTTAGTCTAAATAGAGAAGGGGTACTACTTTTCACTTCTTTTCCTTAGAATTACTCGTAAAAATATTGATTGAAAACCGATTCCCAGATATTTGCGACAATGATACCTTGGTATAATCATACCACAAATAGTGCAAAAAACGTCTTCTCGACTGACCTCCAACTTTTAAGGATATATAAAAATATTTTTTTTATTTCCGTATCGCATTTATTTTACTTTTTTATGACAGGTACGGTATTGATGTTCCCGTTTTCTAGCGAAAGAACGATAGCTTGACATACGCTTTGTAAATCCAGACAATGACAGCATGTTATTCTTTTAATGTAATGCAAACCATATCCGTTCTATTAGATGAAAATTAATAGAATTATAACACCAATTCTTAAAAAAGAAACAGGCACTTATAATGCTCATTGCATTGACCTTGATCATGCGCATTTAACTGACGAGTAGTCTTTTCGTCAATTGCCAAAGAAGCGAATTTTACTAATTTGTTTATGATTTTAATTGGTAGGCGAGAATGAGTCTAACCGATCTCTTTCTCTATCTAACTCGGATTAGGGAGAACTACACGAATGAGGAATAAATAAAAAGCAATGGAGAAAACATATCAATGACACAAGACCCAAAGAATAGCACTTCGAAATGTGAGAAAGGACTTTTTAGTAAAACTAAAAGCTTAGAAATCAACGAAAACTAATTTTAGTACAGTATTAACTCAGTATGCCCATGTCAGTGATGAAATGCCCAAAATATCAAAATGAATAAAGAAATGAAATAGGAAATCAAAATTAAAACAATGTCAAGAACACAATCGAATGTCAGAAATGCGATAAATATCAAAAACACATTGAATGCTCAAGTATAAAATATTATTTCAAAATAATCGATAAATATGAAATACATTCGAACATTGTTTTAAGTAGATGAATGGTAGTAACCATATCCGTTGGGTTAGTTGCAGTTTAAAAGTACTCCAGAAACAATCCACATTGTGATTCTGTGCTATGCGCATTTCGCCGCCAATGATAGCTTTCTCAGGGAATTTATATATATTATATATCTACGGATACTTAAGGTTTGCAGCTTGTGAAAGATACGCCATTCTATTGAGTAAGGTATGCATAAAAATCTCTGATTGGCTATTTTATGATAATTACAACGAGAATGTTAAGTATCACCGCTAACGTGAACTCCAAGTTAACTTTGGGAGGGTTAACTTCCTCCATTACGATACTTTCACGATTCTGAGATGCTTATGAAACGATTAAATTCTCCAATCCGAAAATCCCCAGTCATTAGGGCGCTGTCAGCGAGCCAATTTCCATATCTCAATCTCATCCTTCCAAATAAGGAAAGTCGTTCAAACCGTCACTTACTTCGCCTATTTTAATTTGTTCGATCCGAATCGGCGTTATTCTCGCACTCTGCTGTTTCCTTCACTCATCAGCCTCCCTCTCTATCGCACGACCCTTTGCCAATCTTCGCCACATTCCTTCGCACAGGCCTTTCTCTTTCTCAAATCCATCTCCTCTCCGTTGCTCCCATTGCGACTTCCATCCAATCAAACCCCTCTTCTCTCCAAATATTCTCATCTTGCTGTTAATCTAAACGAAAATTATTACGCTTTACGCTATCACTGAGCCACGACAAAAATACCGCGAAATTATAAAAAATATGTGCAAATTTTCACCATTCTTAAAATAATCTTTCTATATATAAATTAAGAATGTTTCAAAAATAATTTACAAAATAGGAAAAATTGTCATTGAACACGTTTTCAGAAGATATTTTTATCGTCTTATTTTGTTAATGCATTTTGTTTATACTTGATCATGAACCGTTCCTTCCAGCTTGATCTTTCCTTTACTTATGAAACGCTTCTGATTGCCTCTATTGTATGAATTTGATTGTCCTGGGCATTATTTATGGTAATTCGAAAATAACATTCATAAGAAATTCATAATTCTGAAAAGTTTGGAGAAAGATTGTTTTTAGTAGACGTTTCAGATATAATGCGTTACTTTGACGGTTCTGATACTGCGAAACACAACAATAAATATAGATTTTTGAACTAGTCGCTACAAGATTTATTATCTGCGAAAGTAATCCGTTGAGAAATAGAGTAATGGTACATGCACCCCGCGCCACACGTCGAGACGTGGCTTTCATTATACACATTATATATACAGGAGGTACGTATGGAAGTGTCGAAGTGAACAAGTTCGTAAGTAAGAATGTTACACATTTTTAATCCAACAATTCTTTTTCTTTTATTATATATTTCATTATTTTCCACACAAAGCAAAGTACTAACCACAATACGACCACGGATTCGGTTGCAAACGGCGATTCATTAATTACACCAATTGAGTAAAATATATATCTTAAAAATTCAATAATTAAAAAAATATGGCATTATTAGGAAGCAATCCAAGAAGAACAAAATTTGTCTTAAAAGATCAATTACTCGAACAGGTGTGCCATTTCCAATATTTAGGATGCGATATGACGTACGTCCAAAAGAAATTCTATAAAGTGATGGTAGTGAATGTTGTGGGGGTCAGAATGTTCAGCAGCAAAACAAATAGAATTAAGACAAATAGAGTCATCTGAAATAAAATTTCTTCGAGCAGTGAGAGGGTGTAGAAAAATAGATAAATAAAGGAATGGATCTCTAAGAGAGGAACTAGGTGTTCGAGGATATCAGAGAAATTACTAGAGTACAAAGAAAGGTGGAAGGAGCATGTTTTGTGAATTCCTGTTGAGAGGTTTCCTAAGCAGGCTTTGGAATGTAATTAGGCATGAGGAATGGTTTAAGAGCGAGGATGAGATGGTTAAGTGAACCAGGATCGGGGTTTAAGCCTAATCCTGGAAGGACGAAGAAGGTATTATTTTCTCTTTTAAATTATTATTTCATAGACGACGGATGATTTTCATTTCGCAGATGGTTCTCGGTTTGAAACTCTGACATTTCTAAAAAGACGTGAAGTCACTGTGAACTGAAGTAATGTCCCTCTCTAATTCATCTTCGCCCTGAATCCCAAACCTCTCAGGCTGGAATCACTCTAGGCGGCTGTCCGTGGCGATAACCCCACCCCCTCCTCCTCACCACGCCCCCCAAATCTCTCTCGACTGTCCCTCCCTCCACTTGACCCCGGGACTCCTCAGTATGTCAGCCACGTCTCTTTCCACCGCCAAATTACACTCCGCATCCCCTCTCGCACGTTTGTTTCGCTGTTTCTCCCATTCCGCCGCCGATCAACGCCTCTCCATCGGAAAAACACTTCCTTCTTCTCCTTACTCTTATTCGTGGGCTTTCTACTCAATTCCTCGAATCAGATATTTCTCGGCCCTGCCCACTTCTATGAGCCTTCGAAATATATTATGGCATTTTTTATCGCTCTTCCCCGTGAAAGGTTTATTGTCCTCGAAAATTTTGCTCTCTTTATATCTTTTAATTGATCCGGGAATCTTTTCCTCGAACGCTTATTTCGCTTTCTCAGCATCTCCCTTTCTGAATTCACGCTGAAGAATTGATCCTCTTAACTTTAATGCCTTTCCCTTTCATAATTTGAAGAAAGTACAATCGGCATGGCTTCGCAGAGATTAGTGATAAATCGGGACAATTTTAATTGGGATCGAAATCTGAGGTCTTTACATATATGTAATACAAAAAATGTAAATACAATATTGATTATAGAGCAGTGGCTAAAATTGCGATTTATCTATTGAAAAAAGACATTTTATGTTTATACGTGGGCGAACTTTCGAATGAAATGGTTTTATTTATTTACGATTCAAGATTGTATATCGGAATGTTGAGATTCCTTGTTCATTGATATTTTGAATTATGCAAAGAACAATATTTCGGAAATTTAGAAGCCCTGTAACCAGTCTTATCCCAATTTCCCCCATCCGATGTGATCTTTCTGTTGCAATTCATCGTGTTCTATCTAAAATCGCAAAGTTCTTAAAATTCGGGATCTAACGAAGAAACCTCTCCTCACCCCTCTGACGTTTCAGACATTGCAAAGAGTAATTCATATGTTTGAACCGAATCTGTTAACCATTGGTCGATTTACACAGGTTATTTACGTATCGTATTTAACACAATAGTGTTGAGAACGAAGGACTTAATTGGTGCTTTTCCCTTTATTTGACCCAATTCCTTTTTCTTGATCAAGTTAACTAATCAAAAACCAGCCAAGTGGTATCCTCTTTTTATTGGAAAAATAAATTAACAATTTGAAACAACAAATCTGTACATTTACTTAATTTACAGAAAATAAACAGTTATAACCTCATTTTGTAATTTCCTGTTATTTTATAAGAACTTAGCGAGAAAAAAAAAACGTTTCGAGCGTATTACACTTCGCTAATAATGTTGATTAAGTCGCGTTCCGCGAAGTTCTTCCCGTCATCTGATTGTAGTTCTCACTTGAAATTTGTTGGTAATTTATGAAAACCCTTATCTATATCTACATAAATACCCTGCAAGCCGCCTTTCGGTGTGTGGCAGTGGGTGTAAACACCAAGAGTTCGAGTTCCCTCTTTAGCGTATCGTTACCTCTGTAGCTTGTCGCCTATTGCGGAAAGAATGAGTCCATATAACGACTTATCCTCGCATCTATTTCTCTTTTTTGCGCTAATTGTCGGATCGGCCGAATTGGAGTCGCATACTACCGATTACTTCTTCCGCAAATGCACTTTCTCTAAATTCAGCAAGCTATCAATTTAGCATCTAATCTCCTCTCTTTCAAGGATTCTCAGCCTGCCTCTGTGAGAATATGCGTAACACTTTCTTCTCTATTGTAGCGCTTTTTAACAAATCGAATTGCCTTGCACTTCCTCGATTTCGCGAGCATTCGCTTCGTCCGCTTAGTCCCATATACTCGCCGTACATAAGGCTATCATTTATATCGGAGGACATTTCAATACCAAAAAATTTTAGGAATAATATGTAGACTCTACTTAAGATGATCTACGGACGATCTATTTTTCAGAGCCATCAAAATATCTGAAGTTACGCGCAGATATGTTTCCATATAATGTTGTTTCATATACAGACTATTATCAACGTTCTCCCGCATCTTGAGCATATGTAATGTAATCAACATCAGGAACAAAAATTCTTTAAAATAGCTTTGTTATTATTTATTGTGGTATATGTTTGATATACGAGATTATTAGAAGCCAAATCCTACATGGAAATTAATTCTCTCTGCTGCAGTCACCCACAGAATTGCATACTTGATCGAATAGGACCTGTCGTCCATTAAAAGGCTCGCTCAAAAATGAGATATTTTAAAGCTGCATTCAGTTATCATCCTTCGATACTGAATTAATCGTTATAACTTTTCATGGCTACTTTCAGGTTTTAGTCTAGAGTTAGGAAGTGAAACACAGCAAATGGTTATCTTGAAAAACTGCAATGGCTTACCTCGTGCAGTAGTTTTCAGCCTTAATTTAAATGCTCTGATGTGTAAATAATTTTAATCCGTTGGAATAAAAGCTGCTGCTTTCAACAATTAAGGATAAATGTCGTAGCCCACGAATAAGATAGAGCCTCGCAATTGTGAATTATAAATTATCTTAACTAATGAGTGTCTAAATCTTATGTTTTCAGTGGCATCTTGATATTCGCTAATCACATCTTAGAAGAAAAAGTTTGCAATATTTTATACTACTACGGTTAAATTGTCTTCTTAATCAGGAATTATAACAGTTTTATTAGTTTAATCAATTTAAAACTGTAATAAAATTTTATTTCAGGCATTAAGAAGAAAAGTACTGCAAAAATGTTTATCGTGAACACTTTAATTTTTTGTGGAAGTACTCGCCCTATCATCTTCTTTCCAAGTCAGTATAGACCCTGATAGGATTTCCAAATTCCCGACACATTCTACTTATATATAAATAACCGCCGCCTTTCGGCGTGTGGCAGAGGATGTAAACTAGCGTTCGATTTGCCTTTTTAGCTTATTGTTATCGCGGAAAGAATGAGTCCCTGAAACGACTTGTCCCCGAACCTATTTCTCTTGTTTCACACTCATTGTCGGGTCGACCGAGGTCGCATAATACTGGTTACGTTTTCCGCAAATATTGTTCTTTCTCTGGATTTATCAAGCAATCGCAGCCTAGCTTATAATCTCCTTTCTTTCAAGAATTCCCAGCCTTAGTATGAGAACATTTGCGTAACGCTTGATATTTTCATCGTGGCACTTTTTAATAAATCTTACCGCCTCTCGCTGCGCACATCTTGGCTACGCCCCTGTCATTAATACGCTCTTTGTACTCGTTTAATTACTCTCGGGGTAAGATGATGGAAGAATGTAACCTAGTGCCGCTTAAGATAGAATGCAGATACTATTACTGGTGATTCGAATAAAAAACTTATCTAAGAAAGGAATGTGGCCGAGCCTATCTTTTGATCTGAATAGAAATCCTAAGCTGATGACGACGTCTAGTGACTTTTGAAGAAGATTCCTCCCTAAGCTAATATATATTATATATTTTATATGAAACTGCTTCGATAATAGCGGGAAGAATAGCTGGGAAGGTAGTAGCCATACATTTCCCACAGTTTGCAGTTTTGTTTCCTCATTCAGACGAAATTGATAAGAAAAATCAACGGATGTAAGTGGCAGTACTAAGGGAATTAACACATATGAAGTTTAAAGAAATATTAACATTTATTTGGATTAAGACGACATAAAAAAATTCTTTTCACAAATATCTATTGAAAGGGAGACTCAGGAATTTTTAAACATTTTATGAACATTGACGATTTAGGCACTTATTATATAATAGAAGGAATGAAAATGATGATAATACTTTGACAAGCATTGATTGGTGATGATGAGGATATCTATGGATTAACGGTAGATTGCCAAGAGAGCAAATGTACTTGAAATAACGATAATGTTTGGATAAAGGAATGACAGGGAATGTAATGGGAGGAAATTGATTCATCCGCAATAAAGAGATCAGCCAAAAATTCTTTTATATGCTTCATAACATATCGAAAAGTAGTGTTTAGTTTTAGTCAGTATTTTGTATTATAATATTTAATTCGTAAATTAAAGAGAATGAAATTCATTCTGAGAAAAAAAGGAGTTCTAATAAAACCATCTATAGAATGGGGATTAAGGGTGAGGCTCAAGTTTTTCAAAAGGGAACGTATTGCCAGAGGAAGAAGCAGAAATAAATTTGTGGGAACAAGAGCAATAAGGCATAGCATTTTTTTTACCAAATATAGAGAGTATGCTTCTTCGGGAGTAAAGGAAATCACGGCTTACATTTGAAGGGCGAATTTTAGACCACCATAATGCACACCACTAATGATGATGCGATTTTAATTGCCACTGAAATGCACTTAAAGTTTTGGGAACCACCGTAGTCGATGTATTCACACACGAACCTTCAGCCGCATTCCATTTCTTTCGTAGAATTCGCAAAATCCGCATCTTACGTAAGCTCCATTCCCCGAAAGTTTTTGCCCCAACTTTTCCCACTCAATCAATGAAACGTCACTTTATGGGATCCATTCTCTTACCACCAGAGAGCGAGTAATTCTTCCAGGGAAGAGTCGCTGGAGATGGACTTAGCGTCAACTTCACTCTCAGGGTGTCTTTATCTCTCCCAGGGCCACTCTTAATTGAGGGCACGCACAAATCCCCAACTTAGAGGCAGACTGGGATTTCGCCGCGAGATCGATCAGGGGAAGAGGAGTTAATAATGGAGGGGTCCAGAGAGGGATATTTAGTGGTCCGAGGCATTTCTTTGTGTGTTGTCGGGAGAACGAGATAGGAAGTTGGATGAGGCGAGTGGACGCCAGAGGTCAAAGTTCCTAAAGAATTGTAGAGGAGAGGCATTGCTACACATATATACTTTATGAAGACCGGGACAGAATAAAAATTCAAACAAGTGGAGAGAGTCACATTCCCGAATTACGAAATTCATGAACGTGCGATCGTCATGTTGTGGCCAAATTGTACGTAGTTACTGAGTTTATCCATCGATTGTATATCCGAACCTACGCCTGAGGGAAACTTAATCTTCCACGATATGTTGTTCACATCTAAAGCGATTCGTTCTCATACTTGGTGGAGTTTATCTTTTTATTCATGTTCATTGCATTTCATTTAGTTCACTTTATCGGTCAAAACCCTCTTTTTTATGAAATCTATTAATGTACGTTGCGACGATAAAATGATTTCTAACTCAGGCTGGGAATCTTTTAAGAAAAGAAAAGTTGAAACAGGGTATCGGTAAACAGGGTATACTTATTGAAAACATGCGAATATTGCCCTTTATTGGATGCCCTAGTTAGTGCACGGTTAGAGATTAAACTGAAAATACGTATTATTCAGCACAGTGCTGATTTCAAAGTGTGTGTAACGTTCAAGTATGCACTGAATTTATATATTAATGATTCATTTTTCAAAGTTTTTTAACTTTGAAAAAATTATATTTGAGAAGAGGAAAAAGCTATCTCATTATTTGTATTTTTAAACACATATTGATGGTAAAACAGAGTTCGAACTTCGTTTGGAGAGTTTTTTCCGCGAACGATACATGAAAGTAATCGATTAGAGTAGCATAGTAACGGTGCATAAACCCTCTGCCGCACACCGAAGGGCGTCTTGATGTAGATTCGACCAGTTTTATCCAGAAATTCAAAACTATGAAAGAATTTTGTAAGGTCCTCTCTTTCCCTCTCTTCGAAGCTCTTAAAATATACATTTCAAAATAACCTAATGATGCCCTTCTTAATAATGTTTTAATATCAATGAGTTGATGGATTAATTTCCCTTTCAATAGCTATTTCCAGTTAAATAACTGTTATAAACTAAGTGTAACAAATCATCTGCGAAAAAAATCAAATGCACTGATACGTTGCGTACAGAAATTCTGGTGGTTACTATTTACAATGCTAACTACAACACGGAGTTAGGAAATCTAGTATCTTCAGGTGTTTCACCCTTGTATTTCAGCCCATCCGACGATAAAAGTGAAATATTTAGATGTATACGAACATTTTGGTTTTGCTCCGTCAATAATTTGCGACAAAAATGAAGAGAAAACGTCAAAGGATCCGATTAGATGTCACTGTTTTTGCTTGGGACTTCTGTTTTATGGTCAAAGAAGATCTTTCTAAAACCTCAACTCTTAGCCGTGAATATTGGGGGTGTTTTGGAATTCGATGTGATGACACACAATAGCACTGTGGCAGAGCTGAAATCCGCAGTGGCTCGGAGGGAAAGAAATCTGTGCAGAAGTGCAAGGACAGAGGCAAAGAGAGAGGATGCATAAGGGAACGCCGGAGAGAGTAGTAATTAGGAAGGTGCGAAGAAGGTGATCGCAAGAAAGACTCCGGAGACGTGTGCGTCATCACAAGAGGCGTCATTTCCGGCCCCGGGTTCCCCTTTAGCCCGTTCGAAGCTAATCAGGCCTCGGAGAAGGCACTCATCAGAGGGACGTGAGGGGATTGTGGCAAAAGTGGTGTGATTGATTGATTGTTTGCTCTTTCGGGGGAGATGCTGCATACACTCACTAGCGTACACTACGCTTTCATTTTGTCCTCAAGAAGTCGGCCTAGTGATTGCAATGCCTGGATACCGAAAATTCCGGTAAAATACCGATATTTTCCATAACACAGGTTTTTTGGCACTGCTTGGAAATTGGCGTAAACATATTATTTGTTGCAGTAAAATCCATGTATTACATTTATTAAGTATTTTTAAGAATAAAATCATGATGTTGAAAATCATGCATATACATCTCAAAAATCTGGGATTTTAAGGAAGCAGTTTAAAAGTAGTAAAGATGAGGGTATTAAATTAAATTAAATTTAATTAAATATTGTTGGGAGTAAATGCTATTGAGAGGAATGAAACAGAGCTTCAATTTATCGGAATTGATCACCTTATGAAGAAACACAATAAGTTGGGTTCAGAGTTTTAATATGTTATAACACAACAGATTACACACACCCAAGTTTGGATGCATACCATCATCATCGTGCTATGTATTGAAACCTGGGTTGTGTATTCTTTTGTGATTTAGTATAATTAAAATTCGGAGTCCAACTCATTGTGTTTCTTCAGTCGTGTTATACCACCAAGTAAAGGCCGAAACCATCGACATTATGAACATCATTATGGTTGTTACCAAAGAGCGCTAAAATTTTCTAAAGATATAATGGAAAGTTAAAAGAAGTGAAAGTGTTACTTGGGAATTTCCACAGTATTTTTTCCAACAACCAGTCACAACGCAACTTTAGCCGGAAACCAGTCGTCTAAATAAACAAATATAGTGAAAATTACACAATTATTCTCCATTTCTTTATAGTATCGTTCCACGAATTCCGGCCGAAAATGATCGATTCAAGTTACCTTAGATATGTAATAACTTAATTTATAAGAAAAAAAAATAATAAATGTTCTGAGATTACATACGAAAGTTTTCAGAAAAATTCATCGATCCATCATGTCCCTCCGGTAAACAACGAGCGCGATCTTCGAGGGGCGACAACAAATCGTTACAAGGAAATAATCGCTAAAACAGATAGTTACTGGTCGTTCTTTCCGAATAGCATCAGAGAACCTAATAGAGTAGAGTAGGTGAAGTGTACACACCCTGCCATACGCCACTGGCGGCTTGCGGGCGAATTACAAATCTAAATCTAAATTTGTACGTACTATTTCGATTGTCTCTCGTTAAAACATAATAACTAAGGGTGTTTCGTGGGAGGAATTGCAATACCATTTCTATCCAATTCATAACCGCAGAAGTCCTCGACTCCGAATTTCATCCTTTAATTTCCTCTTCGTATTATCAACATGACGTCATTCCAAGGATAGCTTAGTCTTATCTTATTACTCTATTTCTACTTTCTCCCTTTCAATCTTCTATTTACCCTTTCTCCTGTCTCTTTTCGATCTTTCATATTTTGGCAAATTATTAGTGTTTGTTATCTGCTTTCTTCTCGAAGTCATTATCGCCATTATGGGCCAATCCGCCTTTAATAAGATTTCATCTCAAACCTCTGAATGTTTTTCATCGGACATGTGAATCTC
This sequence comes from Ladona fulva, assembly GCA_000376725.2. Lineage (NCBI taxonomy): Eukaryota > Metazoa > Arthropoda > Insecta > Odonata > Libellulidae > Ladona > Ladona fulva. The sequence continues at coordinate 641,890 of KZ308419.1, read as the reverse complement.
GATCCTTCACGATTAAAGTATTTATCATAATGAGGCTCTAGTCATAATATTGGATTTATATAATACGATACGAACATGATTGTGATTCAAAAATATTCCCAAAGCTTTTGATAGCAATTAGAAAGAATATGACTTTATTTAGGGCGAGATTCTGTCCCTTCTTAAATCTAACCATCTGTCAATTTAGCTTCAGAAAGTAAAGGTAAAGGAAATTTAAGCATTACAAAAGAGAAAATAAGGAGAAAAGTACTTTATGGGCTAAAAAAAAATGTTTTTTAGATAGAAATATGTTACGTTATGTTTGACATATTCGGTTCAGTTCCATGAGTATTTACTTAGTTCAGATTATTTATAAGAACTTATCTCTTATGCACAACCGTATCTGCTACTGTCAGGTCTATTGGCTATCGGACTAACTATTAATAAAAGAACTCCCTATCTGTCTAATACACGTAGAGTAAAGGTACAGATATTAAGTCTTTCCATAAGACTCGGCATTTTCATCATTGCACTTCGTTAGGGAAACAATTTTTTCATGTTATGGACACAAATATGTTTAGAATTGGTCATCTGTCTTATCAGTTAGTCTTCAAAACATATTTCCTCTGATTGGCACTTACCTGAAACTTAACCAACATTATTTTTAGTGAATTTCGTACGTTAATCTTGTTGCATCCTTTTTTCTTGTCTTTAAGAAAATGAAGCGCTCCCGGGTAAACTGTCGAGAAGAAATCGGTGAACAGTTTAGAGCGACTAAAGCCATTATTCACGCAAGATTACTTCGGTGCCCATCACTGCCTCCGTGCACGAAAAACATTCGATTATTGATGAACACGAGGCCCTTTGGTAGCCCAAATATTCTTCAATCTCGCTGTATATCATTGGTTGTCTAGCAGCTAATGTCACGAGATTTGTTGCCACACGACACGTTGCCTTCTTTATTTTATCAATTTCCTCATTCCATCGCTGCCACATCTTCCCTTTTTATCCACTCCATCAACCTTCACCCCCTCTTAATCCCTCATCCCCACTCTCCAAACCGAATTTCCTCTCCCTTTTATTTTCCTCCCCTACCTCCGTATTTGCACAATATAATTTATTTCCTTTCAATCTTTATATTTCGTCCGTCACATTCTTCCTGGCGATCCACCTCGTGGCACTCTTACACTACGTTAAGAGGTAATGTACTTTCGTATACCCCATAATGTCTGTTGGAGCACCCTCTGGGGCGCTACCTTACTTTATGACAGGTATAACTACTTCAGGAGAACATTTCTGTCCCCTCTTTAATGGATCGAGTAACTAAAAATACGACAAGAAAATTGGTTTGGGTAGTCTACTTACACTGTGGAAAATTTACGAATTCAAGAATGACGTAGAGAGTAGGGGGGATTGCTGCACATTTTACTTATTGGAAAGTAAAGGCATAAATTAGTTACTATGTAACTGAAAACAGGAATAGAAGGCCTGGAAAACATTCGATCCCAATCTCAGAGGAGTTAACTAAGTTCAGTTTTTCGCTTTTCAAATACGGATTCATAATTCGGTTTCAAGCGAGTGACGTAGTTCTTTGATTGCTGTCTATTCGACATTTGTATTCGACATATTTGATTCGTCTTATGAGTGAGAGCATATATTTGACTCCTAATGAAATCGTACCGTGTTTGAATTTACGCAACCATCAATCTGTTTCCAGGCGACAAGTTAATGCAGTTAAATAAGAAAGACATTTAATGTCTTGTTGCTTATATAACGATTGGAGTTTTTTGATCAGTTATAGCGGAGCGACCAACGATACTGCTCATCAAAAAGTCTTAACCTAAAAGTTGACGAGTCTAAAATTTAAGTATGCGTCTGAGATGTTATCAAAACCTATTGTAAGAAGATGAGAAACGTTTTTTATTTTTCCGCGAAATATGGAATTCAATTGGAAAGATATTCATCGTTTATCATCTCTTTGTTAATACATCTGGTCATCCAAAAAGGAGGCAGCTGGGCCTTTTAGCTTTCTTCTAAGTAATTTTTTGTTCCACTTCGGTAATAATTATGAAATTAATATTTTAATTAAAATATATGGTGAAAGTATTATGAAACCTATTTTTCCTCACAAAGGGACCACATTTTTCTCGCCGTTTAGGATCAGTCATAAAAGCAAGGTATTCATAGTATTCACCATACTTTCAGTGAATTACTTTCTTTTTTATCTACTAAATATTTTAAATAATTTATGTCTACGTCTGTACCCTGCAAGCCGCCTTTCGGCGTGTGGCAGGGGGTGCATGCACCATTACTCTATTTCCTTAATCGATTATTTTCGTGTATCGTTCGTGGAAAAAATGAGTTCTTGAATCTATTGGTTCTGGCATCTATTTCTCTGATCTTTCTCACATTATCGGAATTTATTTTGTTAATTCATATTTAATTAATTGCTATTTTTTTATTTATTTAAATATTTATGGATTGCCAGTTGCATTCGATTAATCTATCTATTGGTAAGGGTGAAATTTATCGGTAACGATTGATATCGATCAATCGATCCTCCACAATAACGTTATCGTTTCACCTAATGAGCCCCAACCTGTGTCAAGGAGCACCTTGGTATCACTTACCGATAGTAAGTGGCAATTCAACACAAAATGCAGGCATGGCATTTTACAACGCACGTCACGAAATCCATCGATATTATCCAATGCCTCGCATTTCGATCCTTTTTCGGCACTATATTCGACTGCGACGACGGGGAAATACGATTTCGTACATATCGAAACTCATCATCTCTCCTCTCTCTCAGTAGCGCATTCATTCCGTCGCCCATTTCTTCAACCCCTTCCCCCTCATTCGCTCCCTCAATTCGGACGCCCATTTCCTCAACCCTTCCCCCATTCCCTCAACCCCTCTCCCCATTCTCTCCCATCCATTTCCCAGCATCGCCCACGAGGGCGTCCAAGAAAATCCCCTCCGATTCCAATCACGCTTAAACATCCCCTAAATGCCCTCGACGTCATTTTTCGCTCTCACTCCTCTCCCATCACATATCGAATATTTATCCGCTCGAGAGTCCGTGTTATCATTTATTATCCCTCGTCATACACGAGAATGCCGTCCGTCGATAATTATTTAGGGAGGCAAAGAGATGGCACTGGTGTCACTGGTCGATTGTTTGGGGAAGGATTGTCGGCGGGAGAAAGTAAGTGATTGTTGTGGAATTAATGGCGGAGACCTTGGCGGCGAACTCTTTCATCCAAGCGCACCACTTCCCTTTTCGACGAATCATTTTTCATGCGGGGCGCCCTGCCGCTACGCTGCCTTCTCACCACGCACTCCCGAGGGGAGTTTTTTTGGGCCGCTCCGGGGATGGGAATCCAGGGTCCCCCATCTCCTTGGCTCCCCCTTTTTCAACCCTCAAGCCAAGTGAAAGAAAAACGCTTTACGGGCTTCTTGTAGGAACATTGGTGTTTGAAAGGCGACAGGACCTCGTTTCTCCCCTTGTGCTGTAGGAGACGGCGTTCCAGCCCCGGGGCCAAATGCTCAAATGTCACAACAAACGGGAGGTGATTCGCTTAGAGGGAGCTCATTTAGCTTTGACGTCGACGCATTCAAGTTTCCAAGACACTCGTTTTGGAATAATAAATTTGGATCGCTTAAGGCTTGACGCATTCCAAGGGTTGGTAATTATTCACGGGAGGAAAGCGTTTATTTTGATTTTTTTAGGTAAATCTGACGGCGGATGAAGATAAGTTGTTTAGTTTCGAATGGTATTAATTAGCATTATATTTACTCGGGACCCGTTTCGTTTTTGAGATTATAAGAGGAGATTCCGTGGCTAATTAATAGTGTAATGGGTTATCTTCTCATAATGAGGTCTTATTTTTTGATTATATTTATCCTAAAGATATTGAAATGTAGGAGGAAATTAGACATGCAATTATCCCATTTGTGTATACATTTTTGATCGAATTCACTTTAACTAAAATCAGGAAATACTATACATAATATTTATCATGCACTTATCCTAATGTTTTTAGGTATTTAATCATCTTCAGAGAAGATATATATTGTCATTCTTAATCTGTTTTTCGGGTTACATGTATTTTTTTGCAATCCATTAATGCGATACCTTTACTAATTACACATTTTGCTCATTACACATTCTTGTTAATTGCATGGCATTTCATGAGACTATTTGAATCGCACCAAAGAAGGGGGAGTACGAAGGCAATTGTAACCTTTCATGAGATATATATTTACAGTGGTTATTTATAAAGAATAAGGAAAAAGAGCACATCTTTGCCACAATATAACACATAATATTGTGTTAAGTTGTGTTTTCTTTTTCCTTATCTTTTATAATGGAGAACTACCACAAATTCGATACCGAATTAGTAGATTCTGCAATGGTTATTTACAAATGCTGCATTTAATGTTCTAATATTTTAGTGTACATTTAGTTAATAGTTTTGAAAGGAATTTAGAACCTTTAAGCCCATACAGAAATATTAACGATGGGATACAATGCACGCAGTTCATAGCATCACTAACTAAGACATAATGATAAGGGGAAAGTATTCATAGTTTAGGACATTTTTATTTGCAAGAATATTAATATGTGAGCCAAACTATCTTTGAAATCACGGAAGAGAATTTTCCTGTAATCCCAATTTCGAAGCTATCGTTCAAATAAATTCATCATCCAATCAATCATGTTTTTTTTCCTGATCGATTAAGTTGTATAAAAAGTCGTTTAACCTTTCGTGTATATATATATGTGTTAAATCCACATGCACGACTTTTTAAGCAAGAATTGCTATCCGACAGATCAGGTTGCTAACTAGATATTTCTTTCTCCCGTGGAAAAGTAGACTCAAAAAGCATCGCAACAGAAGTTCCCATTTTTCGTCCATAAATATTCTTTTTTTATATGTATCTCTAATCTTAGTAGTGCAATAAAAATGATAATCAAAATTCATTAGCAATATCCCATAAACTGTATCCTTCTGCTTTGAGAGCTATTTCTCTGAACTGAAAAAAGGATTTTATGGCTTCATTGTAGAATTCGATTCACATGAAATCTTCGCGTTCAGTATATTTCTTAATTATCTTCTTCCTAATCATAACTAGTTCTGATGTATTAAATTACTAAAAATTACATTCCAGTACAGAAAAAGCTCATCAAGATTTTCCCCGCCATGGATGGCCGCTATTCCAACAGTATTTCTTATGTTCTACTAAATCAATTCGCCGTTTCTTTCTAATCAGCTTTGACGTCCTTCCTGATATACCAATTAATTATGTCCACGAATTGATAATAAAATGGGGAGAGGCAAGATCCATCTATCTTGAGTTAATTAATCCCGAAGCGATATTTATCTTTAAAATAAAGCCATTAAGGAAAATGTAAGCCGCAAGGCCGTACCAAGAGTGGGCTTACGAAAAAATGTTACACGGGATTTTAGGTAAACCTCAGTCCAACAAAGGAGAGGAAGCGATCGGCGAAAATCTCTCTAACATCAACAGCAGCTCACGCTAATTGCATTCTCTTCCAAGATTACAAAAATATACATTCAATCTCGGAGATAAATTTTGCCGTACCGTTGAGTGTACGAGATTTCCCAAGTTTTTCCCAGAAATTTTACTTACAAGTAAATTGATAAGCATTACGCACATAATTAATTTATGGTATGCAATTACTAAAATAGTAATAAACTTTAAGAGAAAGTTTCCTCGCATCTATTTCACTACCGGAAACTTTCAAGAACTGTTCTATTGACAGTAATTACCAGGAAAAAGTCTAAAAACCATGAAATATTGTATACTACCTGAGTGTGTATCACCATCCACAGAGACATTATAATAGGTGAAAGAATTTCTTCTTTTTTCCCCTGATGATTCCTTTCATGGCGAAATGCGCGTATGGAGAATGCACTTTTTGATGGTTTTTGGGGTGTGTTCTGTCATTTATTCACCACACCTGTAGTAGTCAATTCTGTTCTGTTGTATTAGTCCATGCAATTAAAAACGTTACTCTTTACAAAGAAAGGAAGAAGCATGGGTTTGAAACAAGAGGATATTTATTCGACAAAAGCACACCAAACAATATGATGTGTTGAGCGCAACTTAATACTATATTGTTTGCCTTTGGAGATTTATCCAGAGTTCACACATAAAGTTACTTTTAGGCATAACAAGCACTCGTATAAAGCTACTTTCTGCTATAAATTATGCATTCTTCGAAATTCAGATTGTAAAATTTACAGCTCAATATGTATTTTTCACGGAAACAATCCTCGAAAAGGACTAAACTGCGAAAATGGGTTTATAAATCGTTCATATATTCACTTATTTTGTTAAACCTTATTTTGTTAAAATAAGGTGAGATGGAGGTGATACGGAGAGATGGGTCCTGAGTTAGATAATAACTCCTTTCAAAATCATTACTCCTGCGTTTCCGCAAATTAATATATATTTGTATTAAAGAAAGGAATAGTTTCAATTTCATCGATACTGATGGCTGGTGAAGTTGATAACTGAAATTCCAGAATTTATAAAAAATGTAATTAATTACAGTGGTTAGTGCCTCTAGAAAGCCAGTAAAAATGAAAAATATGAAAAAATTAGCTATTTAAGCAGTTCTCTCAGATTTAAAAGTTCATCTATCGATAAAACACGTCTTATGCTCAAACTGAAAGAAAATCAGTTGAAGGTCAACGATATCCATAGAGAAACAGATTTTTCCAGCTGACAGTAATTTTTCAGTGCCTTTTTCAGTCCATGGATCAGCCATTAAGTTTGCTATATCCAAGAATTTTCAATCTATCTTAAAACGGTCTTCCAATATTTCGCTTTCAGTTGGATTTGGATTCCATGATTTATTAATAATGTATTGCATTATGTAAAATGTAATGCATTATATAATATTAGGACTTTTAGATTTGTATTACTTTACCATAGATGTAAGTTGTAAGTTGACTTTAATTTTAATAATTTTTACACCACTGACTCAGAGGTTAGGTGTAAGAGAGGCCCATTGGGCCTAACCACGCCGTAATGGTGAAATAAATAAATAAAAGAGATTTTTCATCTGCAGTTCAAGGCTCACATCAGTTGAGTTCGATTTATCTTAATTTATTTTCGACTTAGATTTAGATTTGTATCCCGCAAGCCGCCAATGGGGTATGGCAGGGGATGTATTAACGCCTTACCTAATCTACCCTATTAGCTCCTCTGATGCTACGCAGAAAAAACGACCAGAGGTAACATGCCTGTTTTTGTGTTTACCTCCTTGTAAAACTTCGTCGACGCCACTCAGAGATCGCGCTCGTTTTTTACCGGAATTACAGTCTTTTACTTCTAAAAATTCTGAACAGATTAAAGTTTCGAAAAGCTTTTGTCGGTAATCAGATTTTCTTTCCTGAAGCTCGTACATTTTTCTGATTTTCCCTGTCTCATTCTACTTTTCTCAAAACTTTCGTCTCCATTTATATCTACCATTCATCCGCTTTCGTGAAATTTCTTCTTGAAGGGTTAGATGAAAGAAGAGACTTGTTAGTCTCAATATCGCCCTGAATAAAGTCCTTTATTATTATTATTATCTTCTATGGAGGCCAGTTGATGCAATTGCTCTGTTATAGTTATCGTTTAAATTAATTCTTTAATGGAAACAGGAGCCCCCAATTATATCCGTTTTAATGAATTGAACAGGGACAAACAGACGAATGACAACCACGTCCTTTCCGGGGGAATATCAGTTAGCCGGGTCTCGAACCCTGGACCCCAATGTTAGAAGGCAAGCGAACGAACCATTCCTTTCTCCAGTTACTCGTTGTAAATAAATAGCTTCAAAATATCATTTTCGTCGCATAGATTATCCTTCGTCGAGAGTTACGTGCTTCATGATCGAAATGAGAGATTTCTCAGTTCCATTCCATGGAAATGGTGCATTTCTTCTAACAAATAACAATTTCTCGAAATTGCATGGCGAAATGAGAGATTTCTCAGAATCTTTTAAGAAAAAGTTTCGAAGCACTTTCATAAAAACGCTTCATTAAAAGTTTAGATAATATTTTCGAAAAACAATTTTAAGGGTCTCTATATTCTCAGGGAACCGATCTGAAATTGTTTATTCCTTGAGTCCCATGTTTCCCCTGGAGGTACCTGAAATATCCTCGACAACTGATTTACCGCAAAGTAAAGGAAACAATTAGCGACCCTTAGCGTGGCCGGAGCCGTAATCCAGGCCTTCAACCCCTTCCCCCACTTTCATGAATTTATACGCTGGAGAGCCTCTCTTCCCACAGCCTCAAGTGCTAATCTCCGAGAGGCGATACCTAATCTCATAATTTCATGGTAATTGCCCCATAACTAACATTTTAATGCGGTCTTAAGAAGGAGGGATGGTGAGGAATGGGTCGGAAGATGGGACCTCAAGCACGCATGGGAGAAGTATGGGAAGGAGCGGAACATGGGCTGTGTAAGAAAAGAACGCGGTAATTCCATGGAAAACATATGTAAAATGCCTTGTCAGCGGGGAAAAAGAAAGGGAGCGTAAAAAGTTGCATGTGAGCGCAAATCTTTCGTTTGGAATGTAATTTTGCCCTTTCGACGTAAACTGCACTTCAATTACTTTTGGTGCTTCCTTTTGATACACACAGAAATTTTCTGTTGGTTATTTACGTTATAGCAATTCATAGTTAGCATAGATAAATCAAATAGTTTTTATTCGTTCTTTGGTATGTATGTACAGAATGGAGGAAATCGATTCTTTCATTTTCGTTCGTCTCTGCGTTATTCACGGATGTGGTAATGAATGAGCTGCCGAGGTTTGACTAATTACTGTATATTCAATTTGGTCTATTCCTTGCAAAACAATATGGTATTCATATCGTCATTGTTCTGCACTTAGCTGTTCTTGTTCCACTTGTAGTTTTCTGTCTCGTCGTCTGTGAGGAAATCAAGGGCAAAATACCTCACAACAGTTGTCCTGGAATGCCCCATTCCTTCCCCTACATACTTTGGTAGCTATTGCTGAAGGACTTGAAATCCCAACCTGCTTTTGGGTTATGTCTCAATAGACAGTATTTTTGAAATACAAAATTAATTTGTGAACTTTGCTTTGTTACACCATTGATAAAATTCCTTTTTGTAAAATTATCCTGAGGTATTTCGGCAAGTTGGAAGCTTTTCATCGTTAATTTGTTAGTTAATGCAAATTGTGAACGTTTTTGCGGAACATACGAATGTGAATTTTTTACTCCTTTTGGAGTAAAAATAATTCTATCGAATCATTGATTCTGTGTTAGTGACTTCAGACATGTAATGATTTCATCCCATATTGAATGCGATCAGAAGAAAATTTAAATTTTCTCTTTTATAAATGGCTGAAAGTAGTGCAAATGTTATCGGATAGAGCGTAAATTAGAGCGACTCTTTGAGGCAGAAATTCGTTGTAAAAGAAATAAAAAGAGGAAAGTAGAGCTTTTCTCGAAGTAGAGAGCAAGAATGGCTGTAAGAAGATAAGATGAGCTGAGTAATTATGCAAATTGTGAGTGTTTAAGAGTTAATTGTGATCGTTAGCTCAATCTCCGTTTCAAGTGCTTGGAATTCTATTGTTTTTGGTTTTTCTTTCTTCTCCGTCAACTCTTTCGAACGTTCACATCAATGAGATGGATGTACCGACCTCCATAAATGCTGGATCGTTGAGTCCGTTTCTGGAGCTATACATCTTTTTGGAAACTAATTGACTTAATCTAAGCTTGAGTTTTAGGGAAGAAGTCATCAAGAGTTATGACGATTTTGATTTCCTGGCAACTGATTCTAAAAATGTTTAATTTATACATTGAGCCGTTATTGGTCTAGGTATGAAAACTTTAATGAGGAAACTTTATTCTTTTTCTCGTTTCAGTTTTCATATTATGTTAAAAATTCAAATACTTGGAGTCTTTAAGTTTAATATTTACTGATTGGGAAAACATCGTTCTCTCATTCTTTTGGCTTCAAGACTTTTATCAACTCCTAGTACTCGGCAATGTTAACTCCATTTGACTCCTTTTTAATTTTATTCCCTCAAATAAAGCTCATTTAATGGGGTTTTATTCCATTTTCTCTCCTGTGGATTATGTGGCAAGAAAATTCATTTAACTATTCTCTGCACATACTTAACAATAATCCTTGGACAAACACACACGAATCCTTGACAAAAATTCTCGACTCCTAAGTCTCGGCATTCAATGGACAAGATAAATATTGACGAGGAAATCTTAAAATGCCAATCACGGCGAGATCCTGGAAAGTGCGGTGGAAGTATTGAGTGGCTGTGATAAATAGGGGGGCCCATTGGAGCAAGGCGCGGGTTCCCAGCACATGACAGATGGCAGTGCGATCGTGAGGACGCGGAGCGGAGAAGTCATTTGTCGGGAGGCCTCAAACGAGCGAGCGGCGCACTAAAGGAAAAAAATGACAATCAGAATGCGGAGGAGAAAAGGGAGGATGATGAGCAGAGAGCCTCTGAATGGTGGAGGCGATTAATTAGCAGGACCTCACACGGGGAAGTACAGTGGTGGACTTATTATATAGGAAGGATGCGTGCGGGGGAGTTGACCGTGAGGATGATGACGGCGTTTATGAAGCAGAGGATCTAGTACAGTAGAGGTCTAAAACGTGAGCTAGGAATGGGATGGTCAAGCTGCAGAGCCTAATGGATTAAAAATGATTAGTGGTTTTATTTGCCTCTGGTACTTCTCGTTAAAATATTGTCAGTGTTTCCTTGCAGTTTTGCGTTCATTCTGGTACGATTCGCAGTAAATTGGCTACCATTGTGACGCCTAGCAACGTATCTAGACATTATAAAGGAATACGGAAACAATTTTTGAGAGTAACCATCCTGGTTGACTTGCTCATCTTAACATATTGTAAGATATATAATGCATTTTTAAGCTATAATCGTGGCATTATAACCTTTCTTCTGTGTAACTTTTGAAGGGAGCCAAATGCACCTTAACTTTATATGTTACTGTTACCACCTTTGAAGAAATTTAATAATATAAAAGAAAATATTATGTCCTTTATCTAACATTTAGTACGAACTTAACGCACAAGCAGTTGAAATGGAAAAACTCATCAGCCAAACGAAATATTCCCTAATGTAGGCTCCATTAGAAACTGAGAAAGAAGAGTTGAAACAGTGATAACTCCTCTTTAACGGACGAATAATGTCTTGAATATATTAGCGCGGAAACCAAAGAGTACCGAAATTCCTTTGTGAACGAATGGCACACATATAAGCAAAAAAGGGAACATTTCAATCAACTCATTCTAAAATTTATTTTTTGTTTTTTTTCCTGCTATCTGATCAATAAAATTGCAAGGGGTAAGCATCCACAACATCTTTCGAGAAAGCATTTTCTATAAATTCACCAAAAAAAATTTAAGCCAAGTATTAACATTTTTTCCTCTAAGGATTTCCATCAATAAGCATTATGCCCTAAAGTAGTACGAGTTCCATGAATGATCGTGGCGATCTTCGCTATAAAACATTCAGCATTACCCTTGAACTTGGAACCCTGAAACCACGGATGCATCGTCTGGCTGAAGGCTCTCGGATGTTAGCATACTTCACGTTTCAATATTTACGATACTTACTTCATCGTGGGTTAACGAACCTAGGAATGGTTTGCTCTAACTCTCCAAGCTGTCACATCCCCTACAGATCGCTTATTTACCTCATAATTGTTAATCTTAACTTTAACAATTTAAATAATTAGGAAAGGTACAGCGAAAGGTGATTAGTTGTACAAGAAAACGAGAAATCATTGAGCGTTTCTCAAACGCTTCAGGACGCAGTTTGGAGATCTCTTAAATCAAGAAGATTTAAACAATTGCTCAATTTACCTCAGAAGTAAGTTAAATTCAGAGATATTACGTTCTTAAAAGATGTAGCAATATTATGCATCCTCTCTGTTACATCGGCTGCTCTGATACTGAGAGGAAAACCAGAGAAATGGATACTAAAACTAGTCCTTTCGAATATTCATTTTTACTCGAACGATACGCGAAAGTAATCGATTAGGACGGTAGAGTGATTGTGCATGCATTCCCTTGCCACACCCGAAAGGCAGTTTGCTTGGTACATATGTACATATGCAGTGTACTGGCAGTACCGTACTTGGTAGTATGTAACTATTATCTGTCTCCCACGATCCAACTTTGGTCTTCCAGTATTATTCCTCACGTCCACCATTCATTCCAATACCATATGCAGTCGGTAATGTCTAAAAGTGTATTCCGTCGTCTTTTGGCTGAAGTTTTCCACGGAATCTAAACTCTTCATCGAATAAAAACTTTTGAGTTTGGGCTAAGTATTCTTGATCGGTAAAAAATGGGAATTAAAACGGAAGTATGATTGATGATGAATTGAAAAAAATAGCTATGAGATGAGCCAAATCTTGTTTAATCTCCAAACGTATTTGCGAACAATAAAAAATGGCCATCTGCCGGGAAAATTCGCCATTAGCGGACGGACAAATCCGTGATGGAAGCACCTCGTAATAAAATGTACGAAGGAACGATGACCGAGGCTCACGAGATGTAATCAACGCCAGGTGGTTTACGGTCTTCCCTCACTTCAGTGACCAACACATATACGCTTAAAAATCCTCCATTACGGTTTTTCAAGAATAATCGCACCAGTGATCACGGTCACACAACATGCACGCCTGCACACGGCGATTGGAGACGAGATTTTAGAAGAATCGCCGAGCAAATATTTCGGACCCCAAATAATTAGTTCAACAGATCCTCGGCAGAATTATTTTATGAAAATATTTTCCGAGGATTCCCAAATGTGGTCGACTTCACGGTTGTTAATGACGGAGGCGATAAGAGCGACTCGGGTGGCTGATCGCGCCACGGAATCTATCTCTGAAGAAAGTTCACATTAAATAATATGTTCTGCTGATAACATTTTTAATGCAAGGCTCATCGTTGCTTGGATCTCGGATGTGCGCTCCAAACGTCGTCACTTGTATGTCAAGAACTGGCGAGATTGGCTTAATTATAAGGTAGCAATGGCCTCCTCAATTAGTGCGAAGAAATCACTGTCAAACTAAGATTTAGCCCCAACGTTGCTCTATTTCAGACATTGCCACGAAAGGGGTATAATAGAATCGCCCACTGATAGTATGGTAATGATAACATAGACTCCAAAAAGTATTAAAATACAGATACTCACTATGCGCATTTTGCTACGAAAATTGCTATGCTTATTCCGGTATATTATATTATATTCCGGTATTTACGGTATCCGAATGATAGTCGAAATCTGTTTCCTCCACAATTACATCTCCCGCTTTGTAAAGATGTTTCATTTTCGTATACTACTTTATATATACTACTGTATAATACTACTTTAGAAGTACATTGTGTTAGAAAATGTGTATGACAAATTTTCCAACATCGAAGCTTTCCGCAGAGATTTTCATAATCGTCAATTGTACTTAAATGTATTCGGCTATTACCGTTCCCGGGGACACTCGCATATTATTGGTGACGTACTGATAACATAGTACTTAAGAATGTAGCAGAGAAATAGTTTACTTAATTAGGAAGATGATGGATTACATGATGAGAGAATGCAATAGTTTACCATTTGCGGTAAATTTTGCTCGCCAAGAAAAGAACAGATGGAAAAGAAAAAAAATGTTTGCTAAATATTTTCTGTAGTACGTCATGAAACGAGTTTCTGTACATATCATACCGAATGTGATCCTAAAAGCATCAGTTAAATGCATATTTTCCTCAGCAATTCTTCCTTAGGTTCCGCAACGAAAGCGACTCGCGACCGCTTTTAATGAGGTAACATTTCATGAATTCACATTAAGGCCAAAAATTAGCTCTTGTTTGGAAGAAAAATCCTCGCAGGAATAATTAAAACTTGAGAGTCAGCGTCTCGTGAAGAATTCCAAGTCAGAGCAACTTTTTCACGACCACAGTTTTTAATTAAGGTGTAATGAAAGTCCTTATCGATCACCTCCCGAGATAAATGTAACAATAATTTCGAGCGATAGAGAGATTTTTAATAAAGAGCCGAAAAAATTGCACCCGTGGCGAAGTTACTGGTTGGTTTCGAAACTGCCAACACCTTAATTGGAGTAGCAGATAAGATTAGGTAGACATTGGGACAGTGAGGGAGGCAGGTGGCGAAGGCAAAGAAAGCCGATGGAATATATAAGAGTAGCATATTAAATAAAGGCCACCCACGTCCCCGACTTCATGACACTGGGAAAAAGGTTCTCACCGGGTGACTAATGGTGAATATCGCCAGCCGGTGCACCCGGTGGCACCCAGACAAGCGACTAAACGAAGTTCCGAAAAGGGAAGGAGGTGGGTGTTTGATCGCTTCCATGCAGTTGCCACGCTAATGCCCTCTCAATATCGCCATAATAGGGAGGTAGATAAACCGTTATCGTTACAATGTCGTGGAGTCTTCCACACGTTATTACAGTGGGACGAAAGATGAATTCTAATGCTGTGATATCGGAAAATCACCTTATCCATTCCTCTTCCGAAATCATCATTGCTCGTGTTTTAAATTCATGAAAGCATTTTACTCCCTTCGACTGCGCCAAAATGCGTCGCATTTGGATCTCATCGGGTTTGGCGGAAGGACAGATTTTTGAAGGCCACTCGCAAATAGATGAAAGATAATTCGGTTGGATTTATGTTGCTATTTCATGCGCTTTGTAATGAATAAAGTTAAGAATTTGTAGAACCGAATTTTATTTTAAGTTTTTTGCAAAATTTAAAGAAAACTTTAAAGGCACTATGAAGAGGAATAAAATTCTTTTGGCTGAGAGGACAGAGCAAGCAGGTTTCCCCTCTGCCCTTTCCCGTGGTTGCTTCAAATTTAAAAGATAAGCCACAAAGAATCCTAAAAAATGTATCAGAATTGTCATGATGATATCATTAGTGTAATATTGGTACCATTATCTTTAATTCTTCATTTTCAAAATCACTGTAAAGATTAATTTGTTTTAATTCATTACGTTATGAATATGCATAGTAATGTTATGCTCCGATCTAATGGTAGCATGGACAAACTATAAAAATAGTAAATAATATAAGGTAAATGGAATTCAGGAATCACTTACTTTCTGTATCAAAGGCATTCATATCCTCAGCATTAATTTCGGAGCGTAAACTTTCGAAAGCTTAAGCACATTCAGTACTCTTCTTGGTAAAACCATCCTTTTTTAGCTCTAAAGATTAAAGATTATGAAAAAAATAGATAGATAGAATATGATAGAATTTACTCTAGAGATTGATTAATTGGAGAAAAATCGTCCGGAATTACTGGAAATAGATATTTTTATTTCCGTACTTGATAGATTTCGAGTTTCTATACCCCTCACACAACTTCCGCTTGTTTGGTTTGAGCTCCGAATTCCAGTATTTCACCTAATTACACTATGCACTCCTTACTTTTCAACCTCGCTCCTCTCCTTACGGAATACGCTGACCCAATGAACTTCAGTCGACCTTCGAATCTACATAGTTACTAACTATCACTGGCTACACAGTCGTCTCCTTAATATATGAATAATATCAGCTGACTAAATAGTTAATCTGATTCTGTTGAGCCTTCTGGTAGATTGGAGAAAGGACTTCAATATAGTCTCTCTCTATGGTGTAATTACTTATGGAAAATAGAGTCAAATATTTGACCACAAGAAAGATGCGAAGAATTGTTACCAGAATGATTTAATGCGTTCTATTTCCTTAGATATTGTTGCACAAGAAACAATTCAGGTCAATTAAGCCACATAAGAAATAGACTCCACAAGAGCTTAAGTTTGGGACTGCCTATAGATGGATCCATTTATTCTTTGATGTAATTATAATTATACCATAGTAATGGCATATTTAGGTTAGCAGCGTAGTGTAATGAACATAAAAGGTTGTTTTTAATAAGTATATTTTAGACTCAGTTTCTTCTGAATAGTAGCCTATGTTTATAGAAATTGAAATGGGATTGAAGTATATTTGAGTATTGTATGGTAAATGGCATGTCAGCATTTAACACGAGAGAAATATTATAAAATCATGTGTGGGGATATCAGTTTTCTCATTGAATTGACTCATCTCAATTGAAATTATTGACTTATCTTATATCAAATTATTCAGATGGAAAGTAGATCTCAAAGTTTATTCGTATTTGACTGACGTTTCTAAAATTATGGGTGAATTCGCGAGCGCAGTTAATTAGAGCATTTATTGGAAATTCCGAAATTGTAAATGCATCAAATGATCGTTTTACGAAAGGTAACGTTACACGTAAATTGATATACCTTTCTGAAATTCAAGAAATGTCATATTTTGTTATCCAGCATTCATTGTGCACACTTGTGAACTGTAGCTCACTTGTCACCGCTGCAATATTGATGAGTTTCCTCAAAAGACTCCGTCCTTGGCATTAAGAGGAATGTCTCGTGCGTTCACCGCTTAGTGGATCGCAAGGGAATGTGGGAGTGATATGTTAGCCCTCCCTGCGCAGTCGTCAATTTCCCACGACAACCCTCTCTCCCCAAAGACCATCGCTTCCCCTCGCTTCCATTTCGGGTCACAAAGATCGCGCCACTTGTAAGACGCGCACGTATTGCGGGCGGCCGCTCTCCCCTGCCCCGGCCGGTGATGAATCGCGGAGACATGGACGAGGGAGAGCAAACACTACGAATTTCTCTCTGCTTTTAATGTGGGCGGGAGGACCAAAGCCAACCTCTTGCGGCGGAAGAGGTCTCTTTATAAACAAGCATTACCTCTCGCTAAGTTCATAAGCCCAATTATTTCCAATTTGGAGCCATCGCTTTTACGTCTTAATAACCAAGCCCTTCCTTCATTCCATCTACTAACTTAAGTCTCTCCTTTCTTCACTGCAACTGCCCTTGCATACTACACTCCGACCAAAATCATGAAGAGACTTCTGCTGCATCTTTTGCGTAGAAAAGGAAAATTGACCAAATTGATTTCGAAAACTTTCAGCACGCAGTAAAATTAATTCCGGTCAGCACGGTGCAATTTAATCACGGTTAAATGAAGGAGAATTGCCTAAATATCGTATTATCCGGGAAATCCATTCCAATAACATTATTTTTGCATTGACACAATATTGTATACATCTCTTTACTTTGTAATAATAGCAATTTTTAGTTATGTAACGCAGCCTATAATATTTTATTTGATGCATTAAAGAGTGGTGATATATTTAGTACTGATGCATTTAGACCTACCTTTAAAAAAAAAACACTGCCTTCCTTGATATCAAAGTCTGCCCTTTTTCATTCACTTTCCACCAATTTTATTTTTCCAGTTAAAATTTTGCAGACAATGTCTCGGGGAAACCTATGGAAATGCCAAGAAATGTTGGCAAACTGTATTGAAAATGTAGTCGCTAGCTACTTTTTGTTATATTTTCGTAAGAACAGTGTTTACATTTTCGTTTATATTTCCATAATACATTCTGTTTCTCTCCTCAGTAATCCACCCTTCAATATTTAATCTTTTCTTGGTACTTCCATTAAATTTCTTCAATTAAAACTTTCATCAGCGGCCATCTCCAGCTTTACCACGTCCGATTTCCTTTTAACCCAGCTTACACGCTCCACTCTTTCTGTCTGCGTAATCTCAATGTTCTCAAACCTTTTAATGTCTTCCTTTCTTAGGGTTTCGCATCAATTCAGTGAAGCAGAGCAGAAACAAGGATCGTTCAAGATCCACACATGTTTTCCTATCTTTCAACATTCTTATTTCCTAACGTCCATATTTCACATCCAAACAACAAATGATAGCATAAGTAGGGTTTTGCAAGTCTTTTCTCTTTCGCAGGCCTTTTAGAACCATTTTCNTGAGGTGTTAAGGTGGGGTCTGCAGATCGAAGTTCCCTGGAAAGGACCTCCGCTACACCCTAGGAGGACATTTCTGTAGCCGGGGAAGGATAAAAAGGGTAGCAGCTTAAATATCGCCGAGTTTAGTGCGTCTTCTTGGATTCGTCAGGAGGTGCAACTGCATACTCCCCAGACAAGAAAAACTAAAGTTAGGACCATTAGAGAGCTGCTGCCAATGTTTCAAAGGTAGACTCAAAGGAATTAATTTTTGTCGTAATCTATGGCAAAATAAACTCATATCCCTTTCTTTGCGTACCCTTCTACAATTAAAGCAAGATAGATCGTTCCTCTTTCAAGGTTTCCTATATTCTAAAAAGGGGCAAATAATAATTATCCAAGAAATTTACAACTTTATTGGATCGCAGTTGTTAAAGTAAATGCCACCGTCACCGAAACATGGAGTAAACGCAAAATCTCCACTCCCGGGGCAATAGGTTTTTTTAATCCACTCTACAGTTTCGTAGGTGAGAATTTATATTATAGTTATTTCTCTTACAAAAAGGCCCTGCCAGAAAGCATTTCATTATATAACATGTACTTATTTATAACCCATTTAAACATCTTTAGCTCAGTCAAATTCATAGTCTTGAGAGATAAGTGGATTGAAATGTTTTAGACACATTCCTAAGTTTCATTCCCAATTCTGCAGTCCTCCCCACCGGATAAAATGAGCGTATTCCTCGGATATGCAACGAAGAAAAGCATTATCCGAGTCGTTTTGCCCAACGCTCGCAGTAGTCATAACCGTTGGAAATCATTGTACACACACGTTGAGGAGTTTGGGAAGACGGTCTTCCAGAGTTTTTAAGAGTCTACACGTTCCCTCTTCTCCCTGGGGCCCGATATCTTCTAGCCACCCTTTCTCCGTGAAGGGGCCCCTTGCGGCCCAGGGCCCCGGAGGGAAACAACGCGAGATCGCAGGTCACTCGAGAGAAGTGTTGTCGCTGGCAAACGGCACGCGTGAGACTCGTGCACGAGAGGAAGAAACAAGTGTTCCCGATAATCAAGTAAATGGAATCGTCATTGTGTGGCACGAGAATTTCATGAGATGGCGAATCGTATGTCAGGAGGCGGCCCTTGTTTATAAGGGCTTCTTCCGTGGAATTATCGCCATAACACACGCTTCTCATGAAACATTTAATCCAAGCGGCGGCATTTGACGTCCTCCCACACCGGAAAAATACTGAAATGTCTTTTAAGTATACGAAAGAAAACAATGGCCTCCAATGATGTTCCCAGAGAAGAGAAAATGACGTCAATTGATCTAACCAAGATCTTTTTGGGAATATATCTAATACTATTAATGAAATCACCGTTAATCATTCTAGGTAAGTACGATTCTGCGAGTGGAATCGTTTTGGGCTTCTTACATCCGCAAGTATTTATAATCAAAATTATTGACTTCATTTAGGTAAATCGACCTATTATTATTCACTACGATGAAATGGAAATTATCTAAAGGATAGAGGAAAGCTAAATTACTAAGCACAGACGAGCCGTGCGGCTAAATCCCAAAGAAAAACAGGTGTGTAAAATGGCGAATAGTTCTCTAAACACTGCACTAATCGCGGCATGGTGGTTCAGTGGTTAGAATGCCTGCCCGCTAAGTGGGAGATAGGGGTTCGAGTCTCAGTCATGTCACTACTTTTCAAACCTGTTATTCCTTAAAGTAATCTACTTTTTAGGAACAATGTAATGAAAACCGAGATGATTCGTAAGTTATTTTCCGATTTTTTCGCCAGAAATCTGTAGCAATGAATTAGTTTGAACTCGACATTTTTTCGACCATATTAGAAACGCGCTCTTGGCATTGGGACTCTGGAAAAATAGACCGCATATATTCAATACAAACGAACTAGCAATATTAAAGGAAATACATCCCTGTTTTCTCGCTTAACGATTTTCCAAAAAACTTTATTCCTGTTTCTGTAAAGCAACAAGGAAGTTTTTGAAGAACAACAGTTAATATTCTGAGGAGCAATGGTGACCTAACCTCCTTAATTTTATAGTTAAATCTGTGGGTAGTGTTTATTGCTTTTGTATGAAGGTTCATGTATGAAGGAAAAGTCTTAGTCAACTGTTATTAATTATGCTTTGGAACAATCCCGCACTCAATTATACGACTTTGACACACCATCAAACATATCTAATAACGAATTTTCAGGTAAAATTTCATTGAGTTTCAGTACTATCACCTGATTATATTTGTTTTAATTGCAGTTTCAAACGTTTATTATTTAATGTTATTTAATATGTTGTTAAACGAGAAGTAAGTTTACGTCATTTTTCGTCTTTATAAGAAATTTTTCGAATTAAATCTTTGAAGAAGGGTAGCGATACCTGTCACTTAAAAATTAATCACAAAAATATAAGCATTTTCATACATTGGTACTTACTGAGAATAGTATGGATATTGCTCTACTTCTAAAAGTAGAAAAAATCTCATATGAAAATACCTCATATGAAAAAATCGATCCATTTTCTTTTAAAACTGTCTTGTTTCCTAATTTGTTTTCTTTATAAAACATCTTTATAGATTTATTTCTAACTATCATCTAAATTATCATTGGTCATCTAGCGTATGATTTTAACGAATCTTATAAACTATAAATTCGTAATGAAAAAGAATAAGATGTAAACGTTAAAAATTTGCGTGCGAGTTATTAATCAGTCATGACGAGAAACACAAGGAGGCTCTTAAGGATTAAGGAAAGATTTCCGGAAAATATACGTAAGAGATCGATACTCCAGGAGCAATCAATTGATTCGGTCATACAATCTTTGATCACGGGGATGGAACAAGCGCCTACGCAATTCATTTGGTATCGTTTCCGAAAAGTCTAGCGAGGGAACTCTTGTAAAGAAAGGGGGGAAGGGCAGATAAGAACGCGCCGTGCATTAGGAGCAAGTCACGTGGGTCGCAAAGAGCAATCGAAGGAGTGTCCTGAGAGAGGGCATTAGTATTCAGGGTGCGGGGGCTTCGTGGGGTCCAAAGAGGCCTCCATTCGCGGTTATTGATACGAGATCCGTCGGATGCCAAAGAGATTGCGGGGAGAGGGAACTCCCGAGGGAACCTTACGTCTCCTTCTCGCCAGGGTGTGAGGTGTTAAGGTGGGGTCTGCAGATCGAAGTTCCCTGGAAAGGACCTCCGCTACACCCTAGGAGGACATTTCTGTAGCCGGGGAAGGATAAAAAGGGTAGCAGCTTAAATATCGCCGAGTTTAGTGCGTCTTCTTGGATTCGTCAGGAGGTGCAACTGCATACTCCCCAGACAAGAAAAACTAAAGTTAGGACCATTAGAGAGCTGCTGCCAATGTTTCAAAGGTAGACTCAAAGGAATTAATTTTTGTCGTAATCTATGGCAAAATAAACTCATATCCCTTTCTTTGCGTACCCTTCTACAATTAAAGCAAGATAGATCGTTCCTCTTTCAAGGTTTCCTATATTCTAAAAAGGGGCAAATAATAATTATCCAAGAAATTTACAACTTTATTGGATCGCAGTTGTTAAAGTAAATGCCACCGTCACCGAAACATGGAGTAAACGCAAAATCTCCACTCCCGGGGCAATAGGTTTTTTTAATCCACTCTACAGTTTCTTCCTTTTTTATTTCTTTATTGCTATTTTTTCACATCTCCACACGCTTTTAAAATTAAAAAGGGTTAGATGTAAGAGGAGAATATTGAGTCTCAATCCCACCCGGAATAAGCCCCATTATGTCTCTAAATGTTTGCGACAGAGATAATTAAATATATATGAAACAAGGAATTTAGCACAGAATGTTAACCCTAGGCTTATTTGCGTTCTAGTTTCGAATCAACAGCACAAGGACTATTAGAATTTTTGGAACTTCCATTCTTGCTTAGCAAATTTACAGTTAAAGGCCCGGTTTCATAATGTACTGCTAAAATGGATTTTGACTCATCATATACAGAGAAGATTATGTGGTGAATTGGCATGGAGATTAACTATAATCTTCCCTTCATCTCTAATCCATAATAATACTGGGTCGTAAAGTGAACATTACTTGAAGCCCATTTAAGTATACATCATGGTACAAAACCTAAGTATTTTGCCGATAAGAGAATTACAATAATTGCAATGTTATATTGATGACGATTTAATAGTCGAGAATCAGTTCATCACTCGGGCAGGATCTTTCTCACTTTTCAGTGAAGCCGATTCAAAATAGTATTTAGAATGCTTTCCAATTTGGCTGTATTCTCAAAAACTGTGATATAAAGCCGAAGAAATAATGGAATCAGGCAGCAATTAGACATTATATTTTCCTAAATTCAATTTAATAAAAGTATAGAAATTGACTCTGTTATCCTTATTTATGGCTCTGCGGTAACAATTTATTAATCAGAAGATTTGCATAGCAAATTCTTGACAAGTCATCAAATATATTTATAGATATATTTACGAAGCAAAAAGAAGTACATTGGCAACTGCCACACCAAATAATATTTGATACAAGTATAAACTTCGACCCATCGATTTAGGGGAGTAAACTAAGATTACAATTAATCACATCTTCGCGAAATCGACCCTGAAGTCGAAACGAAACGAAGTGAAAGTTGGCCGACGTAAAAATGAATGATTACGCTTTTGAAAACAATGTGTTACAATTTATGTTTACAGAAACGCGTCATTAGGAATGCATTCGTCTTCGTTATTTTATTTGTTCGGAAAAATGGCTGCGATGAAAGAAGAAAAACTGCGTTTCCTCGCGTGAAATCCGATCGTAAAAAGGATTTATTTTGGATAAAAATCTCGGAAAAAAAACTTTCTCTCTCTCAAATCTCATTTCACGTTTCACGAGCCCTATCACAGGATACCTTTATATTTATATTCTTGGCCGTCAGCGAGATCACCTCCTAAAGTCTCACGCTTCTCAAAGGCAATGCGATCTCCTGCAGGGAAGGACCGCACGACGTGCGTGTGTGTGTGTGGGGGGGGGGGGGTAGAGGAATATGCACAAAGAAGGGCGGAGATGAAGAGCGATGTGATAGGGAAAAGTACAAACGGCGGCCAGACGGTGGCCGCTTTCGAGTTTCGTGCGGCCACTTGACGACCTGAGGAGGAGAAAGACGAGTGAATACGATGTTATGAAATGGCCAAGGGCGGTCACCAACTCAGGCCGCGCGAGTGACCACTCTTTAGCTAGTATAGTTCCCAAAGTATCTCTGCGGCCCCTTCTTATAACAGAAATGCATTGAAATGTTTACAATAGTAACAATTTTCTTATCATCGAGTTCTTCGCATCTGAATAACAGTAATCATGTCTCTCAAAGATTGTTTTTTCATGTTCCCCTTTCATAAGATCAGACTAACGTTTACATTTTATTTGTAGAAGTTAATAGATAACTATAAATAGCCATATGAAAATGTACGCAAATTAAGGTTTTTAAACATGGTGTACGAAATGTAATTGCACTGTCTGATTATGAAGCCTTAAGTGGTATCCTTGGTGCTGCCACGTAAGGTTTTCAGTCTACTGTCCTTCACTACTTGGGCCTTTTCGAGAAATAGAAAGGGAGAATAGACAGTTATAGTGAAATAATAGAGCAGTCTAGCGCAGGGTTTGCTTTACTACTTGTATTCGGCATGCAAAGCATTTGCGACACTTTTGGTACATTCACCTCTGAAAATAAAGTAAGAAATGTAGATATAAATGTATATAAGAGATTGTTTAGAAACATGAAATGTAAATTTAGAAGAAAAATTACTCATAGCGGCCAGTCGTGGCTTCTTCAATTAAGAAGAATTGCTTAAGAGTCGAACCTAGAAAAAGTTTTGATGAAATGTGAGCTCATGGCCCACGGTGATTAAAGCAAATAAGAGCAAATTTTGCATCCCCTTTGCCATTCTTAACACCCCTTATAGATATAGCGAATAACGCAACTTTTCGATGAATGAAAAATGTCCGTGTTTATAAATTTTATAATATAATTGATAATAGTAATATAATTTTGATAATTCTTCCATGTTTAAAAATTTTCCATGTTTAAAATTTTACAGATGTTGATATTACGAGTATTAGTGAATTCATTGATTGTACCTTTAGTTATTGAGATTTTGTATCGCATAATATCTTGGAAGACCACAAATCATTTTCAAATTGAGGACAAGTGGATTGGATTTTTTACAATTTTCTTCAAGGAGAAAAGTAAGCGAAGAGGAAACAAATTTGAGAATAATTAAAAGTTTTAGAATAAAAAGGTTCGAAACGTAGACGAGAGGTCCTTAAATATAGAAAAATATGTAATTGCGGAATTTCAGAGTAAAATTAACACAGCATACATTTTTTGCTGTTCGGCTCACCACGTGATAAGACTCTTCTAATGGAGGAGGAAGATGCCTACTTCATGAATGTATACGGCGGAATTATGTTAGTTTTGCTCGTCTCGATTAACGCATACGCAAACGAAGAGACCAAAAAAAGTCCAAATCCAAAAACAGAAACTGAGATTTAGGGTAATACGCTAACCCTTTTACTACCGATATCTACTGAGGAAGTGTCTCTTTAATACATGAGATATACGAGAATGAGAAGGATAAGAAGTGCGCGAACAAGAAGATGGAGAATATTTTCAACAAAAAGTCATCCGCCATGAATAGAGAAGGGAGGGATAAAAGAGGAGAAGTGGCGAGAGAGAGAAAAGCACAAAAGACGACGCCGAAGGGAGAATAAGAGGATGAAAATGAGGCGAAAAATAAGACGAGAAGAGGTCGCGGCAAAATGTGTCGGTAAGGAAGGCAAAAGGAAAGAATGAAACAAAGGAAGGGTGAGGGCGCCTGCAGCAAATGAATCTGCCACTCAAGGCATCGTGAGGTCCAGGACAGACTCCCTCCACCTCCACTATCCATCATCCTATCCCATCCCTCCCCCATTTAATTTGTTGTCTGTCCTCCTGCATTCTCAACCACTCCACGCCCTGTCTTCCGATCCCCTCATTACTCCTTTCCAAACTCCCGTCACATGTGAAAGCTCTACTTGCTTGACCGTGGTCATCTTTCTTTAAAACTTATTACGTAATCAACCCTCGGGAGCATCGCCGATACTTCCTCCAAATTTTGTCTTTCACGAAATAGGATCTTTTCATATTCTATTGTATATTTATTCCAAGACACTCAATTAGAGTATTCAGTGGGAGTGGAAGGCGTGTATGATCCGCTTCAAAATTAGTACTTATGCGGGTTTTGCGCCATAATTTTCCTGCGTCTTACAAATCACGAAATAATGTCGTCGTTTTGACCACACAACCTATGAATCGTGGCGCACTCGAGTATAGTATTCTTAAAAGTGCTTCGACAGCTGAGGTCTTTCCTCATGTAGGCTCCCATGGGGAATCGAGCCCGGGACCGCTTTCGCCGAACTCGAATGCTTTGCCCACTAGGCTATCCGGGCTAGCCCTATAAAGAACTCGACTTCCTGGCTGTACATTCATAGCGTATTACAGAAATTCAGTCCATCTTATTCTTTCCGAATGTCTTCCCCTGTATTACCTTTGTTTGAGTGAATCCAATTCTTTCGCTGAGTGATGTGCGGTACATTCATCAGTATTAATATTAGAATGCTGTAAGTCCACTAACCTTATTTAATATATCCTCATGAATGTCTACGCATTACTCATTTTGCGACACACAGTTCCTCATTACAATGATCAAGGATGTCTAAAAACGTTGCGATGGTAATGCTTAAAAAAGTCTTTCAATTTTCACCCGATGAGAAATATCTGAGGATTTAAAATCGAAGCATAACGTAAAGAATCGTCTAATATACCATTTATGGATTTTTTTGTGTACGCCCTTGACACTATCCGCTTTTTAAACTGATTCAATTACTTAAAAACGTGATATTATATTTGTCATCTATCGATTATATTCTTTATTGATATTTCTTCATTAAGAAGTATTTTTTCATTTGGTATTCTCAGTTAAACTTTATAAATTGTTATTGTTCCTCTTTGAACGGAAACAAGCAAGGGATCAAACAAGATTCTTAACGAAACGTATTTGTTTTATCATATTAAGTTAAATTCTCTTAATCATATGGTGGATGGTGTTCAGTAAAAACGCATTCTTAAGTTAAAAATGTATACATTTCATTACTTTATTTCCTTTCCCAGGACGGATTTTTTCCCAGATATATCTATCGTCCCAAACCCCAATTTCAAATATGTCATCTTTTTTAGAAAGTTATAGTATTAAATTTATTTTTTCAATGCACTTATGAACACCGAAAAACAGATACAGGATATAAGCCTACTCATTGCCTACGCTATTATTTTCTCCATTTTTGTTCATTAGCGGAGCGCAGCTGATGTCAAATTACACCCACGTGATTTTTTAGGAAAAACCCGAGAATGTATGTACCTCCTCTTTTGGAAGATAGTCCCAATCATTCACATCGGAAAAATGCCGCGTCACAAATATCTAAGGGCCGTTAGTCTAAGGTCGTATTTTATTCCGAGCTTCTTGAGCTAGTTTGGACAAATTTGATGATGCACGTTGAAATTCATATGTTTTAAACGACATCGTCTTAATTCAGATGGCACTGTTGAATTCGTGTTCGTGAATTTTTCCATACAATACAATTGAATGCATCGAGAGCAAAGTACATACGAACCAGATGTATCACTGGCATTCCAAATTCACTTGCAGAAATGATGAGGTGCTCATTCTGTTTAGAGTATCAAAAAGCGCTCGTTAGGTCGTTTAAATTAGATGAGGAAGAAATATATTTTTCGATACTTTAGTTTGTATGCCGTTATCTTGGTTAAGTGAAAGTCAAGCTCTAAATTGGTGAAAGGGAAAGAGAACATTTAGAAGTGGTAGAAAGTGAATCTTGAGGAATACGACACGTAAGAGGCGGGCAGACAGAAAAACAAGTCAAGTATTATAGATCAATGAATAAAGAATGACACTAAAATCAATAGAAAGACGGAGGAAAGCATTTTTAGATAATATCATAAGGCAATCCATTATCCAAATCGAATTTGAATCGTAGAAGGAAATTAGGAAAGGAGGAAGGATTACCAAAGAATAACTTTGTATAAGTTATGAAGAACCACGACTAACAAGTCTCAAATACTGCTGCGCAGTCTGGGATCTATATGAAGTCTCAGATTAAGAGATGGTTCAACGCAGAGCAGCTCGTTTGGTCAGAGGAGATTTCAAGTTCGACAGTAACGTTACTGTGATAAAATCACTCGGGTGGAACTCGCTTCAGGAGATAAGATCTGATTACCGACGAAAGCTTTTCGAAATATTTATCGGTCCAGAATTTTTAGGCAAAGTAAAAGACATTGTATTTCCGGTAAAAAACGAGCGCGATCTCCGAGAGGCGTCGAAGAAGCTTTACAAAGAAGTAATCACAAAATCAAACAGTTATTTATGGTCGTTCTTTCCGCATAGAATCAGAGAAGCTAATAGGGTAGGTTAGGTAAAGCTTGCTTGCGGGGTACAAATCTAAATCTAAAAAATCTACATGAGTTTTCGAAATTATTTGGAAATAAATGGAACCTGGCTCTAGTGACATTAGAAATATATAGATAGATAGAGAGGTAATTCGATTCCGCTTTATAAAACCCGTGTGCACTATTAAACGATGGACCATTGATGCATTCCCGAAATGCCGTTTCTACAAAGAAAACACGCGGCGAGCGAGGAAGACGGCGTCTCGCCATCGGATCATATTCAGCACCATCAACAAAACTCATTAGTTTCCCATTCCGAAAAGGCGTTCGCAAGGCCATTCTCAGGCGTCTTTCCCTTCCTCAGATATCCTCTCTTTTTCCACTGAAAGCCCGGTCCGTTTCCCACTACGCCTTTGTGCTCTCCTCCACCGGAGTGCGTCATTGTCCCGAAGACGAATCGAATCCACCGACTCACCTCTTTCAATCGCAGAGGAAACTATTTCCCCCTTCATGCCTCTGCACCCCTGGAATCCGGACTTCATAAGCTATTCGGACAGTGCGCTCCTCAGTACAGCGACACCTCTATAGAGCGGCGATGCTTCCTGCGGGAGTCCAAGATAAAAGCATGGACCGCTGGGGCTAATTGTGTTCTTGTTAGTCCGAGCCTTACTCAGCACTACGCCGTCCGGGAGGAATTTGTTGTAACAAAACGGTCGCCGGAGTGTTTTTTTCTTTAAGGCCGCTCGATGGCGCTCTAATAAAGCCCCTCGAAACCCATTTCGATTGGCCGACAAAATGATTCTGTGAAAACGGATGGTTTGAGGAGTGAAACGACATTGGGGTGAAGAGGACAGAAGTACGTATCTGTGGACAGAGTGGCAATGGCTGAGGGAGTAATAGTGATGGATGAGGAAGGGGACGAAATGGCGCGAGAAAATGTAGAGGGTGGCATCCAAGCTGAGAAAGGGAAAATCTTAAATTGAATACCACATTTCCATTCCTGTAAGACGCACTTTTTCCTGCGAAGTTTTAATCTAAAATTCGCCTGCGTTATATGGGCCGAGGGTGAGTTTCTTTCGACGTCAGGAATATCCCTACAAAAGTCATTGTAAACAATGTTGCGCTTTGATTCGCGGGTTTTTTATTCCAATCACCGCGGAAGCCTTCCTAGCAACGTTGCACTTTTGTCTCATTCTTCCGTAAATTTACTCTCTTTTACGAATATCGTTTCTTTGTTTCACTTATAAGTAGATTACGTTATTGTGTGTATAATTTTTGCTTCGTTCACCTGAAAAGTTACTGTGCGTCTTATAGGCCCCTGCGTCTTAAGCGCTGGGATATACGGTACTTCAGAAGTTAACGGATTAAATACCAAATATACTGATCGCCTGTATAATTTATTTGATAACAGAATGAAAAGGTTATGTTGTCAGACTGGTATGATCCGTTGAATTGTTATACTTAAGAGTATTGAACGCGAGATACAAAATCGGTTTTCTATTTGAGTAGGAAAAATTTATTGGAGAGCATTTAAGAGTATAATTAGCCAATGGTGATGCTAAAATTATTTGTGATAAACGGTGATTCGTCATAAAATATGTAGATGGTCGTTTCATTTCGACGCACTTCAGGGAATTTCGAGGTTACATCGGGAATTCGCCTCCTAAATTAATCATCGACTTCCATTGGACCATTTTCCTCCAGCTTGAATGGGTTCATATAACTACTACTTTGAAAAGAAAGAGAGAAAGCATGCGAAACTCGACCCACGAACTAATACACTCTGGAATGCCCTACCGTTAAAACGGAGACACTTCTATAATCAATGTTTCCTACCGAAAATTCTTTCCTTGTTTCCTCATTTTAAAGCCTTATCTATGACAAAAGTAATCTTAAAAGCATGCATTTTTGCGTGACTTTTATTTCATTTGCAGTTCTTCATTATTTAGAAAATGATGACACGTTTGAGTATCGCTTAGACATAGATCTAAAAATTTAATTGTTTATATACTTATATTGGGATCTCTTCCAATATGAAAAGAGATGAACATTTGCAAACGAATGGCAACAAAAATGCTAATATGCGGCAATGAAAATTTGATCACTGAAAAACAATATATAAATAAAAGACGAGAGGCGAAAGTGAGGTATTAGAGATGGGCCAACTGATGCCTGAGATGAGATGGGCAAGTGGGCTACGCGTTCAACTACGGCGTAAGCGGTCCCGGGTTCGAAATGACCTCAGCTGTCGAAAAACTTTTAAAAATACCAATACGGTTTGGATTTAGATTTAGATAGAATATGTCAGTAAGGCTCATTAATGCTTATTAAATCGGAAAAACAGATGGAGAAGAAAGAAAATATCGCACAATGTAGATAACATATTGCGGTAAATATGCGTGCATATCTTCAAATACGAATTCGATGTACTAAATGCAATGTCGAACTTTATTCAAGAGTGAGACACTGACAGTTATAAACATATAGTATTAGAGTTATTTGTAAAAGTTCTATCAAATCTCTTTTGTCCGTTATATCGTTCAGAATTTTGAAATAATCAAACAGTATCGAATGCATAGATGTTAATAACCATAGTAATTGCAAAGGACGGAATTAATCAAAAGTATAAAATTTCAGAAATTAGCGTTCGCGGTCGACCTAAACACGAGTTTATTTGGTAGACAAATTGATAAGATTTGATATTACTCATTCAATTCAATTTCAACAAATGTGTCCATCAAATAAATGATAAGATGAAACGCGCTATTCCCCATTTTTTATTGAAATTAAATTAATTTATCGCCTACAATTATTTCATATATTTATAGATAATTTTCGTTACTAAAATTGTGTAATACTACTCTTTGTGCGTTCCCATTTCATAAGAATTTATTGTTTAGAAGAAAAAGGAATTGTCTCCCGCGACTCTCTCCTTGAAGACTAGATTTACAGGGACAGGCAATAAAAAAGTGATTCCCCAAATTTTTTCTTCCAAGATTCATAAATTTGTACAGCGCGTCCACGGTTGGTAACCACAAAGTCCTCTCAAATCGGACCGTAACTGTTACAATGTTAAGAAGAGAGAGATAAACAGACAAGAAAATACTCTTAAGTCGAGAGCGGTCATTAATTTCTGGAGCAATTTTGATGGCGGCTCGGAGCTAATTTCCTTGTTCGTTCGCCGTAAGAATTCGCGAATTACGGAAACTCATCGGATGACCGCGAGTCGTGGCGCCGGCAAAAAAACATACGAAGTCGACAGCACGTGACTGTGTGTTTGCGTTGTGGGCTCTATTAGTAGTTAATTAAATATCCACTGAACCGATTCCAATCCTGCGAAAAGCTTCCACGGACAGAAAAACAACTTACTACTTTGCGGAAGCGTTCGAATGAGGAAGCTGACTTAAAAAACTGGAAACAAAGATCCTTTCAATCGGTTGGCTGACCTCAACACTATCTATTACTTAGGTCGGCGATCTTTTGTATTAGATTCCTTGGGAATTTTCTTTGTTATAATTGGTTTTCATCAAAAATTTAATTACCTTTGTCAATAAGGCTGACTATAATATGACTATTAAAAATGGGATGACAATTTTAAATTAAGTAGAAAGTTTGTGTGTGCATATGTGTCCATGTTCGCTTAAACTCGAGAACCAGATGTCGCACAACTTTCAAACATTGAAGATTTTTAAGTGTCTTCGCTGGTGATATAATAGAATACTTTTTATTCACCTGACTGTACCCGGTTCGACTCCAGGTTCAAAACTGTCTTCATAAGAAATGCGTGAAAAAACCACTTTTATCGATTGCAGGATTTATTTCATTTGCAAAATTAAATTAAAAAGAATAGTATAAGGAAACGGAGACAGGCACCAAGAGAAAGGAAATTGAATAAAAATTCTAATTTTTGCCAAGGAACGTGTCTTTCGACTCGAAATTGCGAGAATTTTG
Organism: Ladona fulva; assembly: GCA_000376725.2. NCBI lineage: Eukaryota > Metazoa > Arthropoda > Insecta > Odonata > Libellulidae > Ladona > Ladona fulva. The sequence continues at coordinate 610,584 of KZ308419.1, read as the reverse complement.
TTAAAATAAACGAAAATGTTCTTAAATTTTGAGTTTGTAGACAAACCGTCCCCCTGACGATGAATTCCATTGTTTAATCCGTGCTCATGCATTTTCAACAAGACTTAATGATAGGCTATTTGAGGATGAAGACATTATATGAGATTTTAGCATTTGCAGTTGCGAATGATTTGCATTGACGAATCGCAGGGACACGCATGCGAAAATGCAGGTGTTTGGTGAGTTGTTTATTAATCAGCTCATTTTTGTCAACGGGATTCCAAAATGATGGAGTTCCTAAAGATTCTTTTGTTGAATAAATCTACATATTCTTATCTATCCCTGCTTGCAGGGTACTTATGTAGATGTAGATGTACCTTAGAGGACTACTACATTTAATTCTATGTCTATTTTCCCCCTTGAGAATCGTCGGGCATTTCACGTAGTAAGTGATTAGAAGGAGCTTTACTCGCGCAAAGTTATCATATTTTAATTACACTGCGTTATACTCTACCAATATAAACAAGGATCTGAAGACCTAAGACCCTCTGCCATCGCCGTAAGGTATTTTAACCGTTGGATAAGAGCAAACAATATCATTGTTTTTGGGCCAATGTAACTCTATTTATAGATTAGACTGCTTAAGTCGTGAAGTCGTGGTAGGACTCCATTAATGATCAAGGAAAAGAGCGAACTTTACCAACCGCACCATTTATTGAAAACGAGCATGGTTTCAATTCACGTGAGATGAAATGACTCTATAACTTGAATTCATGATCGTTTCCAATACATAGTGCGGTATTTCGTTCTTTTACTTTATTCTTTTAACTCTAAGGTTTTATCACTTTACTAAGAGGTTGAAACTCAACTTTGATTCATTAATTCTACAGACAGCATGGGTATAGAAATAATTGTAGCTTTTAGGAATTTTGGTATCTGTAACGTTGATTAATTAGATTTAGATATAAATTTAATTTGTAATGTCGTTTGTTGCAACGTTGCTATGCTGCTTTTTACCGTCAACTAGAATAATTTAAGGTTGCTTTAATACACGATTATAAAACCTAAGACATGCGGTTTGTCTGTAAACCTATCAAATGTTAATCTATGCGCGAACAAAATCATATTCTTTTCTGTAATTTTGGTGACCTAACCTCAATTACGCCTTTAATTTTTTTCTCAGAAAATGAAAAACAATACTAATATCACCGTCGGGCCTCTTAACGTACAAGAATATTACACTCCATATTTTCGATAATTTCCAAAGAGGCAATTTATCCGGGAACTCTTATTTAGACGAGGCTAACCTAGGTTACCGATATTTCTCCCGGATCTTTTCATCCATTGCAATTGTTGATGGGGTTGTTGAACCTGATGTTCCTCCCACCAACTTGAACTACGGGCTGCGTGTATTGGAACTCTGATTTCTGAAGAGGTCAACGGACACAGTAGTTGATGAAAATTCCAGTTTGAGGAATGGTGTGTGGTCACAAGTCTCGATGTGCACGAGATCTTCACAGTCCAAATCTCGCCTTAATAAACGTTCTGTCCATTCTGTTCCCATTCACTGTTTCTCGTGGAACACGTAGCCAACGAACTATTAATAACACGCGACAGATGCCACTCGCCCGACAGTTTCCTTTATGGCGTCACTAGTTCCTCTCCCTGCATAAACAACTCCTCTCCCTTTTCGTGCTTTTCTCTATTTGTGCCTCCAAACTCACCGTTTTAATTGTTTGCCCATTTCAGGGCAGTTGAGAGTTTCTTTAGCGCAGAATTACTCCTGGCTAAAATAATTAGATATATCTTATTTATATATAATTACATATACTTATTTGTCCTTTGGTTATTTGGATGCTCTTAGAAATAGAGAAACTTGATCCTCGAGTTACCTTCTGTGATTGGGATTAAAAGGATAAATTATTGGAAAATAAGTGTCTTCGGGTTATGCAACTATTATCACAACACAATGCCGTAGTAATGGAATGAAAAAAACGTCGGCGTTATTTTTCTGTTAACAGCTGAAGTGCGGCAGAAAATCGATCTCTCTATTTTTCGATATTTTTCTGTTGCAATTTTTAAATTCTGAATACAATTATCTTCTCATTTTTTAACTCATTATCTCAAATCTCTTTATTTCCTACCAAAAATTCTTTCGGTATGACAAAAGAAGGAAAGTGAATTGATCAGGATGAATGGGAAAAACTGGAGCAGGCAGACCAATTCACCGAATTAAGTGGTAATTAATCTTGAGAAAGGAAGAGCGGGGAAGTGGCTACAAAATGAATATCCAAGAAAGTTCTCGTGACGCGAGACAATGAAAGGACTTGACCCGGAAATCCAGAAATGGTTGGTGACATACCGCATAAAGGTTGTGGTATATAAGTGCGAAACGTTAGAGACAGAGAAAAGACTTCAAATGATTAGAGGCAAACGTGGGTGGCTGTAGAATATAAAATTTTTTGTTGATATCGTTGAAAATCAAAGGATGGTGTGCTGGAGACGGTAGGGGTAGGTTTTTGTAGAAGTCTAGCGGAGAGGATTGGTTGGTCAAATTCTGGGAAAGAGTGGAACTCTAAAGGAATGTGTAAAGAAAAATAGAGAGGAAGACTTAAATTGATCTATCACATGAACGGTGTTTTAAGTCGCTAAATAAGGTACTTAGGTCTTATTAAACTGTAGATTGGTATGATGTGCACGTATTGGTTCATTTTATCTCAATCTTATCGATTTTTATGAAAATATGAACGAAGCTTGGTTGGGTTGGGATTCATCGTAAGAAAGGAGATTAGGCTGCGATTGCTTGATTAAGTCAGAGAAAGTACATTTGCGGAAGACGTAATCTGTATTATGCGACCCCCTTCTGCTACTTCGGCCAACCCGGCGATGAAGGTAAAATAAGAGAAATAGATGCGAGGACAAGTCGTATAAGGGATTCATTCTTTCCGATACGCGATAACAATAAGCTAAAGAGGTAACTCGAAAACTTGATGTTCACACCCCCTGCCGCACGCCGAAAGGCAGCTTGCAGGGTATTTATTCAGATGTAGATGAAGAAGACTGTCCCTGAATATGTTAACCTGTATAACCATTTAACTATAGTATAGCTATGTAATTTACCGTAGAATAATAAAAATTAAGATAGAAAATGAATGCATAAAGTAATTCATTTTTCCTATATAGCCCGTATTTTATGCCGCTTCCAGTGATTGGAACAGTTTCAGAAGTCGATCAACTTCATCGCCTGATTATACATGTTTGTTAGATGTCAAACAGATTCTGCGGAGGACTAAAGACAAAGGCATCCTTGGCTCTATTTCCAGTGTTTCTCTATCCGAATTCCTACGCATTTGTTTGGAATCCGTGTAGTCATTAGGAGGGTATTCTGCTTTGCTTTGCAAAGAACTGCCCTCGGCTAGTTCCCAAAAGATCCACGCATCGCTTAGCGAAACAAAACAAGAGCGAACGTCGCTCGAGGCACGTGACCCTTTCACGATTAGGGAATGTCGTGGTTCTTCGCTTTGCTTCGCTAAGCCGCAGCTTTAAATTGCTGACGTGCAGCTGGCGACGGGCGCTCCTAAACGGAGAGTAACGCAATTCCATTCAATACCGGAAGTTTAAACAAGGGTGCGTTAATTCCGTATTTTGCACGCCGCAATCATGTCTGTGTGCTTCCAAGTATTGCTGCGTTTTTAAGTCCAATCAAAGAGAGTCTTCATAAACAAAATATTACTCTCATTTTCACTTTTTTGTTATTATTAAAATAATAGAATTTGAGTTATAATGAACAAAGAATCAATAAGGTTATGTTTTTCGACCAGTTATAGTTTGAAATCAATAGATGTATAACCAGGGTGACCATAACTTCTGGGTAACAATTAATAAGAAATGAGTTCGCAAAAATAGTTATATTCACGTTATTCATAAATTAAGATAGATCATTTTATCACATTAAACATTCTGAAGGTGTTTTGTTTCATTACTAATGGAACTTATTTGATAGAAAATTACATTAATTTTTAATTTACAGATGGGTGTAAGCTAGAAATGTCATCACGAATTTACGATAAATATATATGATATCGTGATCAGCTTTGGTATAAATATAGTCTTCCAATGGCCAAATTAGGCTTTAAATTGACTCTATTCTTTGGCCAAAATGTAATGAACGACCATCTAAGCCGTAAGGTCTACTCAGTGAGAAGTAAATTTCAAAACGAGAAAATTATAAAGCAAGAAAATCACTCTACGAGATTAATATTAGTAGTGGCCGAATAAAACCGTATTTGCGGCACTTTTAAAAATTTAATTTCACGGATTCTACGATGTAGCATGGACGTTCAGATATGGAATATGATGCAGCCGTCGTGGCTTGAGAAACGTGGAAAGGGTCAATCAATGACTAACTCATTTTAGCTCATAGTTAAAAATTAAAATTCATATTTATATGTGCAGTTAACTTAAGCTTTTAACGCAGAATGTAAATTATATCGACTCTATTGCTCAATATAGATTTTGATGACGGGTAAGTAATGAGTTTCTGTACATATTTTCAATAGTTAGTTCCATAGTTCATTCTAAAAGTTGCAAATATTGTTTTGTAGGATTAGGAAAACCAAAGTAATTATGCATAAATATTTAGATTAGAGACAACGAAAATTTCAGAAAATTTGAAATTAACCAATTAATCAAATAGTTGTGGAATGGACCAAACAGATCTCAAGTTACGCAAAATCCATAAATACGAAATTATTAATGAATTAACCAATATTCATAACATTCTAAAAATAATTACTTTCATGCTCACATAATTAGTCAATCCGAAAATTAAATCAACAATAGTTTCTCTCATGTGCCCTCTAGGGATGTATATATGTATCCCCATTTTGCCACATTCGATTGTTCGAGTCAGTTACGACCTTCGATCGAAAGAGCAATCGAGAGACATTGTTTCAGTCCTGAAGAGGAGCGTTGCTGCTAAGAAGCGAATCTCGAAATACACGTGACTCTCGGCGAGGGCGAGTTTCTCTTCGGACGACGATTCTCTAAATCTTCCATCAAATCGTCATCCGATGGTTTACACGATGACTGCGAGGGAAAAAGCAGTTCCCAGCGCGGCCTTCGCAGAGGGGGGCGTTTATTTTAATTACTCTGTCACCAGAGGGAGCTAATTTATGCGCGACAATAAACAAGGCGTAGGGAAAGAAGGGATAAAAAAGCAGTTTGGAGCCGAATTGAAAAGGTGGAGCCAATTTCGGGAAAAGCAGGTCCCGGACTATCAATATACCGATCGGGGAGAGGTCGGGCGAAAAGTGTACTACTCGATTAAAGGAGTAATCCTTGATAAATATGCCGTTTTACGGCTTAAAATAATTGAGGAAATATTTTACCTCTTAATTAATGGCTAATTATAAACTTCAGAGCGGATTTAGTTTCAAATTAATGGAAAAATTAACTACATGCGGAAAAAGGCATCGCTCTCGAGATCTTAATTTAAACCGGACATTAAAATGTCACTTTTTGACGTGGCGAATTTTAAATACAGAAAATGTGTGTCTCGTTAATTTCGTAGTATCCAGATCATGTTGCAGGTTAACCCGAATAGATTGAAAAATGAGAGAAAGGAATCTATGTAACAAAATGTTCTCTAGAATTTTCTATCGCTTTTATTTCTTTGTAAAAGGATGCGTTCTGATAACTAAGTTACGAACTAACTAACTAAGCACGAACCCTCTTCGAAAAGTTTATGAAATATCTCATTACGAAATGCAAACGAGACCGAGTTGATCTCTACCTGTTATAAGCAACATGCTTATGAATTATAAGCTATTATAGTTTTAGCTATATTAAAGCTATTATAGAGTTTCAGAGCCTATCTAGCGACATTTTCATCGCTGGATAAGTACTTCACTTAGAGTAAATAATAATCAGTTATGTGTTACTCAAACAATTTTTTCGTCCGTAAATCTTAAAAATTCACTGAAAATGTATTGAATTCAACGTTTAACTCAAATTAAAGGTAATAAAAGTTAAAGGTTTCTGCTGGCTTTATCTTTGACCCTGATTCCACTGTTCTGAATTCCCAGTTTATCGAAGATGCGAATTTAGTCATTTTTCTACGAATAATTTTCTCCAAATGCAACGGTTTTTAGTTTATATCACAGTTCCTTTTTATCAGTTTAAGTATCGCTTAAGGTATTGATTTCCAAAAATGGACATTATTGTCACCTGTCGCTAAACTAATCTTAAGGAACGTTTGCAGCAGTGGTGAATTTTAAAGGGCAGCGGAATGGATCCAAGGGCGAGGAGGCATGGAAAATTTCGGAAACATTTGTTTAGAGAGCGCTTTTTATAATACTTTCAATTTACAGTGGAATTCTATAGTGGACATGATTGACATTTTTGTGAAACTTTGTAAAGGTCTTCTGGAAACACTCCGGATCTGGTTTCTTCTTTGCAAAATAAACACTCAAGTCATAACTGATATGAAAATTGCAATAAAAGCCGCGAAATTAGATGGGTTAACATAAGGCAACATTGATTTCAGTAGCTTTCATTATAAATTCATTAAAAGTAAAATAAACTGAACGGTAAAACGTGGCATTCACGTTAGTCTTGATTTATTGACGATTATTATAGAGCAGTAAGAATCCATGACTAAGGAATTTATCGAAAAGTCTTTCTCCATCCCACGAATATGTATCTCGATTACGCTAAAGATATTTTCAAGATATTATTATTATTATTACCATTATGTTATATTATAAGAATACTAATATTCAGATACATGGAGCTTAAAGAAAATACCAAGTTTTGCAAACGATATCAAACTGTTTCCTTATTATAATAGCAATAAAGGGACCGAAGAACCTTGAAATTTTTTCGAAGATATGCTGAATAATCAATCAAAATGTTGCTAAAGAAATTTTTCAGTATCACCGAATTTCTCTACTTCTGTATTTCTTCAATTGAATAATAATATCTT
>KZ308419.1:523126-593336 GCA_000376725.2 Ladona fulva | reverse complement strand
CTGTTCACTCTTGTAATTTCCTAACCCAGGTGTTGCGTTTCCTGTCTCTTCTTGTGATTCCAAGCATGCATCGTTCCATACTTCTTTGTGTAGTCTGAAGTCGCTGGGTTATTGTTGCGTATAAACACCCATGTTTCACTTCCATATGTCAAAACTGGTAGAATGCATTGGTTGAAGACCTTTCTCTTCAAGACCATTGGCATTTTTGACTTCAGAATATGGTCATTTCTTCCGAAGGTAGTCCAGCCTAGTTTCATTCTTCGATTCACTTCGTTAATCCTGTTTTTCTCTCCTGTCGTAACCAGTTGTCCCAGGTAAGTGTACTCTGAACAAACATCAATGGGTACCTCTTGTAGTAGGATTGGTACTTCTACTGCAAGAGAATTATACATTACCTTAGTTTTTGATAAGTTTATCCTGAGTCCTATTTTCTGCCCAGCCGCGTTCAGTTCTTGAAGTCTTGATGCTAGGTCTTCACCGTTGGTTGCGAAGAGTACTATATCATCTGCGAAACGCAAATGACTGATGTGCTCTCCATTGATCCGTAGGCCTCTTTCCTCCAAGTCTAAGGTTTTAAAGACTTCTTCCAGAACGGCTGTAAAAAGAATTGGTGAAAGCCTTAAATCGATAAAAACCCTTTCTTATTGGTATTTTGCATATTTTTTCAGGTATATCTTCCTAAGGCATGCATCTAGATTCAGTGATGGAATTGCGGAGAATGAAAATCGTCTTTCCAGAAAAGATCCTGGAGAGCAGTAAGTACTATGGTAGTTCTTGCGCATTTAGTGAATTATGTTTTATTAGTTACGAGAAATTATTCTATTTTCAATGATTTAAAGGTATTCATAGAAGCCTTTTAAAACGATCCAGAAAATTGATGTTTCTAAAACAAGACGATAGATACATTACGTTTTGTGACGAAAATATGAACATCACGAATTAAAAATAAATTTTGAATTGCTACATAGTCAATTTAGACACAAAAAAGGGCTCGACCTTGCAAAAAATCATGTAGTATTAATTTTTTAATATATTGTTAGGACTTATGTGGATAGCAGAATACTACTTTTGTAATATCGAAAGATCAGTGAGAGTTGCGCTATTCCAAAAACAACTTTTTCTGTTTTTGCTCAAAATCTCCTAAAATATGCGTCCTACAGAAAACGTTAGTCAATTATGTATTAATATACATAAAATACCCTACATTTTAAGTCCAAATTGAACCCTATACGTCGAGAACTTTCAGAGATATGGTTCTTCAAATATTGGCCATTTTTTACAGAAAATGAAAACTTTTCGTTTTAGTCGTATATCTTGCCAAATATCGGGAGAAATACTATTTCACGGGGAAAATTATAAGAAATAAACTTGTAGTAAATTTATTAAGATTTTATTTTTTTAAATTCAAAATTACGCTCTTAGACCCCATAGTTTCTTCGAAAATGGCATAAAAGTAAAATTTTGCAGAAGTGGATTTTTCAAAAAAAAAACAATAACAACAATTAAAAATAGTCAGTGACGCATCAATGATATTGTGATGATATCAAATATGAATAGAAAATTTGGTTGTAACTGCGAAATCTTGGGTTCGAGAAATCTTCGAATGATACGATTCTTGCATGACCTTCTTCCTTTGAAATTTAATAAGATTTTTACAGGTTCTACGACAGCTGAAGTCATTTCACTCATAGGCCCCCACCGGGAATCGAACCTGGGACTACTTTCATCAAATCCGAACGCGTTGCCCACTTGGCTATCCGGCAGCCCAAACATTTTTAAATTTACCTATCCAAGAAGAAGAATTAGGAAATCTTTTTTTTGTTTTTTTTTACCGGTTCACCCGTTGTTTAATCCTCGAAATACTTCTTGGAAGTTAGTTTCTTTGCATTTTCAACGTTGTTATATGGCTATCCTTACAATTTACGCTTGTACTTAAAATATTGGCTCGAATTAGAGAAGGGTCTTAGAGAGTGCTAAGCTCCACCTCGTATATTTCTAAAATAAAAGAAATCAATGGAGCGAGATTAGCCGCAAAGAAGCCATTTGGGCCTAATGCAGTCGTTTCTATTCTAATCCTCGGCCGTAATTAAGGTGGGCTTCCCTCTGTAATAGCGCACTTATCCGCCGTTTCTTTTCCCCGCCGTCGCTAATTGCGCGAATCCAATCTCCAGCAACGCATCCCCAAGAAACTATACATTTTCGCCCTTCATCTGTTTTTTAATCCGGGCGACATATCGCTTAAATGGGGATGAAATTTCCGGAAAAGTAAAAGCTGTTTTAAGATGCAGTTTGAGGCTTGGGGATGACGCCGTTTGATTCATGAGAGGAGCTAAGAAAAGGGGGCCCCTTTGAAAGGGGCGCTTCGTCAGAGGGGACTCGGATTTTTAATTAAATCGTGTGCGACTGTAATTGTTTTCCATCCCTCATTTTTTCACTTCTTCCCCTTTGAGATATCGCTTCTTCTTCCTCCTTATACATCCTTTGAATTCTTCCTCCGCCCGCCCTTGGCATTCGCAATTCCTCCCCGTCAACTTTCTTCTCCCCAAAGAATGCCTGTTTTGTTTTAGAGATAAATATTTTAAGGATTTATCCCCCTTTAAGGTTTCCTTTCGTGACACTTCCTATATTTTCCTATCGTCGTAATTGGGCGCGTAATTGCGACTTGTATTTTTCACTGTTACGAATTTCTAAGTCCCACTTCGAGTGCTGGGAACGTTTATCGCCGCATATTAATTCACTACGAAGAGGCTCGAGTGTTTACCATTATGTGGAAATGTTGTTAACACTTCGTATTTTGAATATATTCAAGATTTTTTAAATTGCGTGTTAAGTATTCCTTGCATTGTAAAATGCATTCCTCGAAGAACATTATCACCGATTGTAGTCGCATTTTTGGTTTTAATATACCTNTTTCCACCACTTCACATCACGTCCTTGGTTTAATGAGAAGAATCGGTATAATGAAGAAAAATTGCTACAGTAATTCCTAACTTTTCCTTCTGTGACAACAAGAAAGTTTAGATACTAAGACTTCTGGATCGTCAGACTTCATAGTAAGTAAATTGGATAAAGTAAATAAAGTAGATAGTAAGAGTAATGGGATACAAAACTCAAAAACTTTACTATTTCGCTTAAATCCTATATGTTTGGTCTCACAACTTATACTGGGCTGAAGAGACTTCATATTGATTCTTGGAAGACTTTGAAAGTTTCTAAAAGTGATATGAATCCCAAAATTTGAGTTCCAGATGCAGGTTTTTGAGAAGTTCGTCTCAACGACTTAGGATATTGAGAGGATAGAAGAAACATTTCTTCAAGTTTTGCAAATATAATTACAAGATCTCGAAAAAATGTCTGCAAATTCCAATTTTTCACGAGTACCGTTTTCTCTTCCGCAATATGGACAAAAATATTTGGATATTTGGAAGTATATACTATATATATACTGGCTATACCGGGAAACCAGGAAAAATTCTTACATGATCACAGAGATGACATTTAAAACATCGGAAATTGTGCTGTGTTTAAGTCAGTGTTCTCTCATTCAATTGGCCCACGAACCTCAAGTATACGAATGCAAATGAAGAGAGTGGAAGGAAATAATTTGACCCCGGGTCTGATCGTTTCACTGATTAGTACGATTTACTTCCGGAGTGTTTTATTTTGCTACAAGTCTAACCCGTCGTCTTTCAAATGAAAAAAGAGAGTGAAATTCTGCAGTAGCCGGAACTTGAACCCGGGTCTTTCATTTTTTTCTTATCACTAAGCTCCAAGATGGAACAGCTCTGTCGCAGTTCGTAAGAGCAACCATCTGGGAAGTGGGAGACCAAAGTTCGAGTCCCGCCTACGGCAAACTTTTAATTTCTTTGTCTAAAATCAAACATGTGAACCATGCGTGTTTCATAGCTTATTTACCATTGCCTTTTGTTTAATTGGTATTGTTCATTTGCATTCAAGTCATGAATAAAAGGACGTCTAAAATTATCTCCTGAAATTATCTGAAACAAGTCACGTTTCCCTTCATTTCTGACCTCTTGGTTCTTCATTAATCGTTTCTCCTTTCAAGTTTCTCACCGACCGCTCTCATTATGTATGTACTAACAATTAGTCAACGGATTGAGGTATGATTGTTCTATCGTAACATTCTTCTGATGTTATAATCATCTGAAACATCTGCCCATTTCAGGATTTCACTCGAACTCCTGGGAGCAAAGAGCGTAATGAACCAGTGTGGGAATGCGATTGTCGCGTGTGCAATAAAAACATTGAGGGAGAGGAAGTGGACAAGGGTGTGGGGATGTCAGTAACTCACTTGGGGAAGGAAGAGTGGAGGCTCCCAGCGGAGGGCAGTCACGACATTCAACCGTAAATCTGTCCACAGGAGAAGATGGAGGAGGGAATTAAAAGTATGGAGGGGAATGTAGGAAGAATGGTGAAAAGGATTGCTTCGGATGGTGGAATTGGGGATTGGAATCGAGACGCCCAAAATGAGTGGAGGGAAAGATTGTTCGGAATTAGTACTACTTATAGTAATATCTCAAAAGTATGCTCATCCCATTAGAGATGTATGTATTTTACACACTATTTTTTGCCTCTTGTATTGTGGGCGAGAGTAGTCGAAATGTGTAATTCATGAAAATATAATGACATTTAATTACTCGATCAACACAAAAATCAGCCCCTCTCTTCCTAGCCTTGACTGCAACATGCATGCTCCCCCATACAATTCGTATGTATCCAATTCATTCAAAGTGTACGAAGATGACTGCTTTATGACTTTTTGTAGTTTTTATTTAATTTCAAATAATATCATGTTGTATTCCAAAGAAAACATTGTAATTTTTTACTTAATTCCATGTATGTTTTGATTTGATTTTTAGTTTTTCCTTGATTTTTCTGTATATTATAATCTTTTGAATGTATATTTTTCGTTTACTATTTTATCTAACCTTTTGAACTGTTTTTTTATATATTATCCCTTGCATTTATGTTATTCACTCTGCTTCTCTGGAGCTTATGTTTCCGCAGTCTTCCCTTGGTCAACTTTGAGCTATAAATATAGCTATAAATGGACGCACCTTACGCTTTCTTATCTTATCAATTTTGAGATAAGTATTTAACAACGACATAAGAATGAATTTGAGGCCCACGCGGGTCTAATCACACCAAATGAAATTTCAAACTAATCTAATAAAGTATTTTCACAAAGGTATAGGTCATAATTTTCGTGATCAAACTTCAGGTCCGAAAACAGGTGTTAGGTAGCTAAACCTTGAGTATAGGTACCTTTAATCACTCGCTTTATGAATCGTGAGACTAGTTTCAGTAATGCCCCATAAAAGCATAGATTAATGTCCCATATTTTTTCTCAAACACTTTTTATTATACAAAAATTAAATTTACAAATATGAAATAATAATGTTTTATCTACTCAATCTGTCATTCTACATAATCTCCATCAAATTCTATTGCCTTCCTCCAGCGATTCACTTGGGCATGTATGCCCTACCAGCCCTCGTTCTGGGTCCTATGCACCCAGGTTTTCAGTTTGAACCGCTTTCTGATTCGCTCACTTTCCGTATTCAGCAACCAAATGTAGTACTCCCATCGACTGCAGATATTCCATAGACCTTGCTCGAACGTTGGAGAATATTCCCTACCGTCCCTTTCTCCACGCACAGAAATTCAATCGCAGCATGTTGTCTGTAACGTGTATCACGGTCAGACTTCATTTTGAAAGCTTCCCATAGTTATGCTATCTGCAGAAGAAAACTGAAACTATGCACATACATGCGCACAACGTAAAAAAAATCAAACCTACCATTTCTAATTACTAGTGATTTTTGGCTGGAAAAAGATGTGTGGCATTACTTTTTTGCTAACCCTCGTAATATATACTCTACTAAGTTAACTCCCAAGAAAGCACAAAGATATTTGGGCCGGTAATATGATATTTCCACCACTTCACATCACGTCCTTGGTTTAATGAGAAGAATCGGTATAATGAAGAAAAATTGCTACAGTAATTCCTAACTTTTCCTTCTGTGACAACAAGAAAGTTTAGATACTAAGACTTCTGGATCGTCAGACTTCATAGTAAGTAAATTGGATAAAGTAAATAAAGTAGATAGTAAGAGTAATGGGATACAAAACTCAAAAACTTTACTATTTCGCTTAAATCCTATATGTTTGGTCTCACAACTTATACTGGGCTGAAGAGACTTCATATTGATTCTTGGAAGACTTTGAAAGTTTCTAAAAGTGATATGAATCCCAAAATTTGAGTTCCAGATGCAGGTTTTTGAGAAGTTCGTCCCAACGACTTAGGATATTGAGAGGATAGAAGAAACATTTCTTCGTCGCATTAAAATGTCATTTTCTGAAACATTGCATCAATATTACCAATCAGACGCATACATATCAATAACATTCAATGGATAGAAGTAAATATGCTATACTAGAAGAAAAGTATTAGTGAGAATAGAATCTATGATCAAAATGATGATCACAGAAGTTTGGATAGAAAAATAAATGTTTTAGTTAACTTAGGAGTACGGAATGAGTAGTCGAAATCGTAGAGATTCAGGTGATTAACGAAGTTAAAACAAAAAGAAAAGGTAAATTGGTACAACAAATAATAATCGACCTGTCGTAAGAAGAAAAAAACAAAGAGTATAATAGTTATTTAAAGAAATATCACAGATTCCATAGCTAGTAGGTTCTTATTCTATAAAGCCTAATGGATACATACCAGCATATATCCTTTGACTATCATATTTAGCAACTTACAATCTATATCCTGTATTTCAGAGTCACTCAGTGAATAATTAATTAAGAACAGTGTATCAGAATACATACTTTTTATTTGAGATTATTTGAGGCATTCAGCGAATCAGGTCCTGAAAATGCAGAAAATTGGCTATTTTAAATGAAGAGAATTCCATAGTCGATAAAATATGATAACTTTGAAACAGCAATAAAGTCACCTCAGTGATGACAGGGGAATAAGAATCATTCCTGTTCTTTTCTATCATAAAAATGTTCCGTGCAATTGGTCATAAACATGTAATAAACATATTAATCTCTCTCCCACTATTCTTACACAAGTCTATGATAACTACTACAGACTCGTGGAGAATCGTAAATTTGCAGGTTAACGATTTCCGTGGATGATTTGAGAGGATTTCCTCCATTGAATGGCGGAGGAGAATATTTATATATATAGGTGGCCCTTGGAATATCTTGAACTTCCAAAGAGTTATAAGCAGTTGAGATATGAAAAAAGAAGCTGAATGTATATCTATTTCCATGTCGCCTTTCCTTAGATACAGTACTCCCCTCTTAAATAAAGTGAAATATTGAAACTCACTCAACTTTTACCTCGAAATTAATGTTCATTACGCTTCTGTACGCTGAAATGTCACTGTTCCAGTAGCACATTAATTTACTGTACTTAGTCAACTATCATGGGATGCAATCATCGCAATGTTTCTCATCTTGCTCAAGATTCCAGTAAAAGTTTAATTAATATACTATAATTCAATATAATTCAGTACTTCCGTGGGCTTTAAGTTACGACACATAATTGTTACATCATCCATCCATTTTCATGGAAGCAATTACCAGTAGCAAGTGTTCTTTTTAATAATCTAGTTAGGATTACGTACTAAAGCTTATTACTTGGAAGAGTTTCTAACCTTATTTTAATAAATTATAACCAAATTAAGAATTCATTTACAAATGGAAAACTCGAATTTTAAGATTCCTATGCTAAATGATACGGCAATTTTGCTTTAGTGTATTATGGCTTGTTATATAGATTCAATTTCTCTCATCAAAATGAACACAACGAAATACATACAGAAAGTAGACATTTATCAACAATAAATTCATTACACTAAGCGTTTCCTTTAGAAGTATCGATTTTATAGAATAACTCCGCAGTTCTTACTGATTCAGTTTGTTTATGATATTATTCTTTGTGACATTTTTTAATGTAGCCATTGGTTAATAAAGAAAGGTATTCTACTTCTACTCAAACTCTACAAGAACGAAAGTTTGAGATTTGTACTCTTGAAAAAAGAAACCTCTGCTATTTGCTAAATTATGACGTTTATGAAAATCTATTTCTAAAGACCATTAAGATAGAAAGGGATTCAAATCAGGTTAAGTACAATTTTGTTCGTCGAAATTGCATATCTGTTGGAGCTTCCCGGTGGCCAAGTGGGCAGCACGATCGTCTTGAAATGGCCTCAGCTGTCGAAGTACTTAACACTTAACTTTTTTGGGCTACAATTATTAGAAATGATAGAGGTGCGAAGAATCAAAAGGAACCAAAAAAAATTATTATTGTTACTTACTCTTACAGCGAGGTTTGGAAAAAATGTCCTCTCTTATACCTAACCTTTAGATGGTAATAATACTACATTAATAGCTAAACATAATTGGCTGAAAGTAACTTAAATCTATAAAAAAATAAAACTATCTCAATAATCTAACAAACATAAGTACAAGAAAATGTGCAAATTTTACATATAGATTGCAAATATAAACAGATAGACAATAAAATATAAATCTATTACATATAACTAAATATAGATACATATTAAAAGACAAAGATTTGGGTTGTGGAGAAAAACTCCTGAACTGAAGGTTTATGGAGAACAACACGCGATGCGGGAAAACCACCGCACAAGAGGAGAACTACTTCGTAGAAACTAAAACGTAGAACTACGTTTTAGAACTCAGCATAGAATTAAAATGTAAAGATCTTCGACTCCAACAAAAGGCATCTCTATTTCCAAAGCATAAAACAGAAATGTTTATTCTCAAAAAATGATAATTTGAAGAAGTAAAATTAATTGAGTAACTAAAAAGCGAAGTAAAAAGACATCTATTCCGTGACTAAAATGAGGTACCACTTTGAGAGATCGAAAACTAAGCAGAAACTCGAAGATCCCAAATAATTTCGATGATGAAGACGGCGAATAGCAAAATGTATGTGAAGCGTGTAAGTGACCAATGCTTTAGAGGCCATCCACATCGCATGAAGGGCCGATGCGTCAAATAAATCAGAGCCTATCTCTTCTCCCACTCTGTCCTCGCATTGCACGAGAGCACGCAAAGCCACGCTCAGGAAATCTTCGGTCGCATTAGAAGCGCTTTATTTATAGAGCAACTCTCGAATGAGTCTATCAGCAGATACACTCTTCCTGCCGCCCCTCCCCCGGATTCTTTCCTCTTTTCTTCACTAATTATCAACTCCTCCCAAACTCCAAAGCGCAGTCTCCCGTGCCCACCTCTTTATCCACCACCAAGTAACTCTTACGTGTGTGATATCACGAACTCTATTACATGAACATGGAGTAAAACAACGTTCCGAATTATTCTTGGTCAGAGAACCTGCCCCTGTAAGAACGCCACCCAACTTACACTCCCGCAATTTCTGTCTATATCAGGGGTGGGGAAACTTTTTCATAGGCGAACGGAATATACCCTTTGGCCTTATGTGAAACACTCGAGTGGCACGCGACCTACTTTCTAGAAGATCAAAATCGATTATTACCTAGGTAATATATCTTCTATTTTACTTTCGGTTGTTGTAATACTCTAAACTGAAAAACAAAGGAACTGGAGAAAAATTACTGGAATGCACACGTTTATTAAAGAAAAGTATGTGGTCTAAAAGGCGTAAGTTCCACTGAGCCTCTAACCAGTGAGCCTCTAACCTCTTCGGATGAAGACAATGAGATTTCGTAACGTCGTTTTTCAATCAAAGTATCCGAAGGTATCCACTTCTTCTCTATATTGGGTATAATTCATCATTTAACAACAATAATATCGAAATTAATTATTATAACTTTTATTCAATTGTAAACTTAGTAAACTGCCATTTTGTCCTTTAATTCAAATTCAAAGGCAATGGTCTTCAAAGATCTAATGTAATCGCCAATCGATCAAATGCAATTGTCTTGGAGTGTATCTGACTGAGATACGCCATTCTTTAAATATGACTACAAAATACAATAAACTACGACGATATTCATGTATCATGATATATG
Source organism: Ladona fulva (assembly GCA_000376725.2). Lineage (NCBI taxonomy): Eukaryota > Metazoa > Arthropoda > Insecta > Odonata > Libellulidae > Ladona > Ladona fulva. The sequence goes on along the minus strand of KZ308419.1, from coordinate 583,275 downwards.
TTTGAAATTTTGACACACCTTTCCTTAAGGCAATTTGGCTTTATTTTCAAATAATCGAAGTGATTACTAGCGGGTGCTGTGATTTTGAAATAGTAGCACATAATTTAAATTTGTTTTCATTAGGTATTGTCTGTTGTTGACATCTATTGTAAATTTCAGATGACCAGCTAATATGAAGGTGAAACTGTCTATTAGAGAAATATTTAAACAGTTAAATATTATAAGTAAATGAATGAAAAACCTATGCGATGTTATAAATATATCTAATGCTCTCAGAATTCCACGGTTGGTAATAAAGTACTTAAAATAAGTTGAAATAATTCAGGTTGCTGTGTCAAATGCTTCTATTAGGAAAACGTAATATTGNAATTTCCAATGCTCCCCTCCAGCACTGCCACCTGGCTAAAAGGCCAAATTGCAGTGAAGATGAAAATAAATATGTGTTTTACAATTTCCATTTAAGTAAATTCAATCAGAAAGCAGTTAACCTCACAAATGATGGGTATTATCCGAATAGTTTTAATCGCATACGAAAAAATCCTATTTATAATTTTTATTATTTATTTATCGTAAACATGAGCTCCCAATTATATCCATTTAATTAAGTTGTATGATCACATACACTAACGACGAACAAATACTTCTATGCCCTGTCCCGGGAAACCCCGATTAGCCGGGACTCGAACCCGGGGCCTTGGAGTTATAAAGCTAACGCTCCAGTTATTCCGACCGCTGTATATTCTCCGCTATATATAACGGACATTCTTATTTAATACCAAAGTGTAGATTTGGGCATCCAATAATTCATCCCGAGGGAAAATAACGCGCTGAACGGGATGTGAATCTTCCAAGGGCAGCTTGCTTCGAGATTTCCCTCACGATCTCCCGAAAGTATAGGAACGTCATAGTGCCCTTCTGCCTCATCCATTTCAGTGGCATCCTTAGAGGCAACCTCTCCATCTTGCTCCCTAGCGCAGATGGTGACCGGCCTGGGGGCGCGAGGGACAGCTTCAATTATTCGATTAATTGGCCAGACGTACACAAAGGAGGAGCGCGTCTTTCCCCTCCGTGGGTCTGAAGGTCCAAAGACACACAGCCCGAAGGTGAAAACCCAATTACCGAGGAAGAAGAGTGGGTGCTTAGAAAGGGGAAGGGCCGTGGGAAGTAAATTGAGGAAGGGATAATGAGTGAGAGAGGCCGTACGCACATACGCACTCTTTTCGCTCTTGTCACCGCGTTTGATGAGTCCATTTATTGGTGTCTTTGTATCTAAGCGAGTGCGCTTGTTTGCGGTTGATATGGGCCATGAATATCGCCTTCTCGAAATGGATTTGCTTCTAAAATTGGATCTTGAGTTGGCGAAAAGAGGCGAAGGGAGGTCAGTCAGTCCAAGTCGATCACGGATGAATAATCGTCTAAAACTTGAATAAAACAAGGTTTTGAACAACAAAAAAGATTACGTTTACTAATACACAATATATAATATACTAGCTGAAGTGCCCTCAATACATTATTAAAGTAGTATACTTATTTTTATATAAGAAAAAATAACATCTCGCGTCTTAGTTTTTTCCATTGGGACAGGTTATCGTCAACAAAAATTTTCAATCATATGCTTTATCTAAACTCTCGTAACTCCGAAACAAAAGCGATATTACACGACCACTATAATAATCTATAATCATATATATATTATATTTCTCTTCTTTAGATACTAATTTCATAATTTTCATACGACTATTTCATCTTATTTAATTTTGCAAAAGAAATAAAGTCAGTAACCGATAGAATTGAACTTTACATGTATTTTTCATGGGAATTTATCTGAACGATCCTGGTTCAAACCCTGTAAAGTAATCAAATCAATCAATCAAAGGTGTCAGTACTTCCTTCCGGGTCTCAGAGAACACGTATGCAAAGTTTGACGCAAATCAGACGAACGGTGTGGACTCCAGTGTGAGACAAACCTACAAACAAACACAAACCCACAGAATTTCTACTTCATACTCGTATACATATAGAATATATATTGTGGATTAGTAACGGTAAATTGTTTTTATTGTTCAAACTGTGTTTTATTCAACGAATCCTCGTGAATATTATGTCCATCGTGACAAGCCACTAGGAACCGTAAGAGCAGCTAAATCAATGTAATTGTTTGAAAGTTATTGTCTTACGACTACGGTGATCATTTTCACTTTATTCCAAACACAAATCTTCAATTTGAAAGTAATTTCCTCTCTTTTCATAGATTTTATTGATCTTTTCGATCGCATCCTACGATTTCTTGGCGTAAGTAGTTGTAGTAGTAGTTTTAAAAGTGCTTCGACAGCTGAGGTCGTTTCGCACGTAGCCCCTCTCTCCCGGGAATCGAACCCGTGACCGCTTTCGCCGAAACCGAAGAACGCGTTACCCACTTGGAGCCCGTACCTTTTCCTTGTTCAGCTTTTTCATTGGACACGGAAAAATCGATTGAGTTTCGCAAATTTGACAACGAAGTCCTGCGCCTGTATCTGCGCCTGAAAAATTTTAATAAGCTTTTTTGAAAATATTCCCTTGTTAAACATTCGGAAAGAATTTCTATCTTACTTTTCCATTCCATTAACTAACAAATAAGTAATGGTCCTTATGGAATAATATTAGGTAAGTCACTTACTGACCTTATTTCTGTGGTTTCATGTTGATTTTGCTCGTTATTGTACTAGAAAAATTTGGTCACAGCATTTATTATCACTGATTTTATGAAATGTCGATCGAAATGGTTTCATGGCATTCATAATACTTAAAACACAAAAGTACAACTATACAAATGTTTTCATCGGTATTCGGTAGAGGTATCATTTCCGTTGATCTTCGTCCTTTCCTTTGAGTGTTATTTTATCCATGATCACAGATCAAATTCAAATAACCTTCTCTTCTTAGAGTTCCCACGGAGAGAGTTGAATTTCAAATTTGAAGCCACATATAACACCCAACTTTGATGAAACTTATTCCACACTGACACAAGGAATTATGGAATGTTTGTGTATTTGTTTAATGTAAGAGTATTTAAGACGACACAGATGTCAGGAGCAACTTTCTGTACGTAGATCTCACATATAGTCACCGAAAGATCTTGTGCTTTTGCAATGAGACCATATTTCATACGAATCCTTCGTGATTCTCATATTAATATCGCACTTCCTTGTGTCCGTGATTCTTAGGAGAAGATAAAAGCTACGGCTATCCTCACATTAAGGAATACGATCGACTTGACTATTGTTCATTTATACTTGGTTATTGTTATTTTCATCATGACTTGGCTATTGTTCATCGGTTCCTCTAATTGGGTCTTAGGTTAACTAACGAGAGCTGAAATAAACTTCATGAAGGTCACCAAAGGTCAAATGATCTTTCTACTTGGCCATTTCCTTTGACGTGTTTACGTGGTCTAAGAGATTAGATTTCTAATTATGTAAACAGATAGCGTCTCAATTCATAATAAGCTGATCTGTGGAGACGTTGAGAAGCCGGAAACGCTATGCATAAATTTAAAGTCTAAAACTAAGTGAAGGAACTGATATACCTGATATTTAAATATATACGCTGAAATTTTTATAATTTAATGCCAGATACACCCGAGTAACAGAAGAATGTAGATAATCTATCTTAAGCTGCTATATTAATAAATTAATATTTACTACTTATAAANTTTCTTTATAAAAGTTAGCTTATAAAATCCTATTAATTATGAATAATATGCAGAGAAATTTCTAAAATTTATCTTTTGTTCAGAAGAGTAAATATACCCTTATTTACTCCCTTCTTTTTGCTGATGTATTAAGTTTAATAAGGTTATCTGTTAAATTATTCTTGAAATTTATTTTAAATCTCCCCAAAAGTTTTTTTTGGTTAAAAGAATTAGTTGGATCTACATAATAATACGCTCAAAATTGTACAGTTCTACCGCTAATCCCAAATTAAACTGTCTTTATATGCATCTTTATATTTATGTATAGAATATAGTGGTCCTTTCAATTTTAGTCAACTCTCTATGTAAAATTATGAGAGTTAATCAAATATCTCTAACTTAATAATCAACGGCTGGCTAATCGCCTTAAAAACTTCAATTTATTTACAGAGAGGAAAAGAGTAAAGATGACTTTGTATTTATGAAAAGAACCCTAGGAAAATCGGACATGAAAAAATTCTTGCTTTATGATACATTATCCCATTAATCTATAAAGCCGGAACATTCTGAGATGCTGTCCCTGGATACTTTGTACGCGGTAGCTTACAGGGTTCGAGTTCAGGTCTTTCCAGAATTTTTTCATTTCCGAGTTAGTAGCAGTTGTACTTTTACAATTACTTCGACAGCTGCGGTCGTTTCGCACTTACTGATTCCATCGGGAATCGAACCCGGAACAGTTTCACCAAAGACGAGAAAGCGCTGTCCACTTGGCTATCCGGGAGCCCCACTTCTTCGTAGTTAACCCTTCCCTTTATTTCGGACAGATTTCTTTGCAGATTAATTAATTAAAATACCACTAGAAAAACAATTGCTATCGCTTTTCCCAAATTTACTTCTTTACGTTTATAAAACAATATTTATTATTTTTGGGAGGTATTTTCTAAAAATAATATTTCTCTTGATAAATCTCAAATTTCACGACTGTTCCCATGATGCAATTCATATAATGTAACAAAATCCTACTCCGTGCTGAATAAAGATACGTGGTTGGAATCGACATAAAAGTTGCCCACCCTTCCAAAATAAGAGGCAGATATTCGTTACGATGTGAACGAGAGCTTATTCTGTGACAGGGGAAAGAAGGGCAAAGGGTATAAGTGGAATCGGTGGGAAAGGGTCAGCTGGCTGGTCCATAGGATGAGAGAGCATCCATCAGGGCTTTGGTTACCACGCCCACCTCGCAACACGTCTGCTCTTACCTTCTCCTCCCAACATAATCACGTCCCAGGGAACTACCAATGTCCCTATTGTCTCTGCAGTTTCCTTCTTTCTCGAGAAATTTCGAGCTACGCGCTGAAAGTTCTCTTATGTAGAACCAATGCATACTTTTAATGGATGGGCACCTCCTTGTGGTAAATGACATCTCGAGGGAGACAAAATATATTATGTTTGGATGAATTTTCTCAACAGTCGAATTCGCTATTTCGATAGATTTAACGTCTCATCTGCATTCGACGTTAAGAAGAAGGTATATGCACCAGCCGTGGGTTTCCGTCACAGAATTTCTTTTCGTTCTTTATCGATATTAAAACTACCTTTTAAATGTAACTGTGAATTTAATAGCTATAATTTTAAAATTATTTGAAAAAATATACATTATAATCTGCAATGCCTCAAGCCACACCCCAATAGCAGGATATCATTTTACATGTGTGCGTCATATACTAACTGTTGTACTGACAATGTAACTATTTATTAATTAATATTTTCATCGTAAACAAGGAATATGTAAAAATTTGAAAACTTGGTTCCAGTGAAAACATAAGTTGATGTGGATTTAAATATTTGACACTATTTTCTATGGCTTTTAAACGCTATATTCACATTAAATACTAATCACTATAAAAAATCTAAATACTATTCTCTTTAAATATTTACTAATCTACGACCGTACTTCAATTGATTATGGAATAAATAAAGCTCAAACTATGTTTCTGTGCACTTTATTTGGAAGTTTAATTTATTAGTTGGTTAGAGCCCTGAGCTCTACTTTTATGTATTATTATAATAAACGAATTATTATAACAATAAATAAATAACGTTTTATTTGGGACGAAATTGAGACATTAAAAGTCTCTCTCGGTATGATAAATTGTAATAATGTTAGAGAGTAAGAAGGGAGAGTGGAGCCCTTGTACGATGTGCATAAATGAGGGGATATTTCTTTCTTTCCCCTACTATAAGCTTCTGATGTGTTCCACAAACCAAAAGAAAAAAATTGAGTGAAATATTTCGGAAATTAGTGTCGTAAGGAGGCAAAGGGAAGAAACCCGAATAGAGGGAAAAATAGCAGACGTTTGAAGAGTCAAAGGGATGAATGGGGGTGAAGAGGGAGAGGAATGTGAGAGACATGGCAGATGGCGCGTCGTGGTGGTGTCATGCCTTAGGAAAAGGGCTATTTGAGCATGGACCATTTACTTTGCCTTTGATCTTTCCAATGAACTCTTATTGGCGAACGATAAGCTAACAAACCGCACTGTAGTATTTCCTCTGCCACCGAATGGGTCAAGATTGGTTCTGTTTACACACTGATTGATGCAGATTAGGTTGAAGAGTGAAATTCAGATGCGAGGGAAAGTAAGGAAATAATAAAATTCAGCCATTGAATTCTGACCCATAAGATATCTCAACGGTTCATTGACAAAGCCGGACTTCCTTTACCTGAACTGACCTGAATTACTTTAATTTCAACAATTGACTGAAACGGAGTCATAAATGAGCCATCTTTACTTTTATAATTACTGTTAATAATGAATATAATTATGTTAATTTTCAAACGAATGCGTAGATTATCTTTGGAGGTCGTTTTCAAATGGTTTATCATTTCTTTTATTTTATTTGATTAAAAAATAGTTAAATTTCTTGCTGAAGTGTCCGTCAGGTCCAGCTGCTCTTTACAGGAACGATTCCTTGCCTTTCACGAATTTTCGAATTAAAGTTAAATTTCCTGTACATTCCGCGAGAAATTTACTCCGGGCGCACCTAATCCCTCGAGCTGATGTTTATCGAAATTAATTGCTGTCAGGATAAAGGAGAAAGCATCCTCCCGAAACTAGAGAAATTTTAATAGAAAATCTAGAAATGTCATCTACGAGTACTAAAGTAGTAGAAGAGCACCATTCAAACCCCATCGTCTACAAGTGTTCGTTTTGTGCGAATGGTAACCAAAGGACGGGAAAAGCAGCTTTTTATTGAAGCGTCAAATTCTCTACTTTCATCAGGAATCGATGTCACTTTGTAAGCATCTTGTTTCTTCTGGTAAAGAAAGTTACATAATACCCATTCGTTATCTGTGGAATATAATCTTATTGGTTAACTCAGCGTCCGCTTATTTCGCATCAGAAAATGTGCGACAATCTAAATTCACCCTCTATTCGCCCCCTGCAGGTATCTTTGGCGGTGAAGCAGAAATAAGGGCAACATCCCTATCGAAGGAATCACCAATGGATTTCAGAAAATGAACGCGAATGTCTTTCCGAATAATGGAGCATAGTCATCGGCTATTCCTTCCCAAAAGGTAGGTGAGAGTTGTCTTGTCTTTATAAAATTCGATAAATAGACAATATGCACGTACAGCTCAATCTTTCCCTCTTTGGTCAAGTAAAACACGTGTTATTCTTATCTTCTGTAGAATGTATCGACAGAAAAAATTTAGATTCTAAATGTTTCGAAATTGATGATTCCCTGTTCGGAATGTGGCAGTGTCGTCTGAATCCCAGATTCTTTCGTTTCCATGTGTCAGATTTGGAGGTATTGTTATACCTCACACTAAGTATTTCATATCTGTGGGGAATGCTGGCATAGAGGAAGTTTAAGAAACGTTTCGTATTTTATTCTTTCGAAGTTATTTAGCATTGAATTGGCCTATTTACGCTGATTTGTATAAGTTGTTCCTATTCCTCTCTCATCATATTTATGCATTGGTCAGTAACACTAACTCATTAGATAAAAATTAGATTCATAAGCGATATATAGAATCGGTTGTTTAATTAGACTTCAACGAAAATTCTCTTAAAGTTGACATCTAAAATAGCCACGGAACGTTATAATTCTTTAGCGAAGACCTCTGGAGTTACTATAAACAAAAATTGCCTCTTTATCATGTATTAGGAGGAAGTTTTCTGGAATTGTGATCTGACTTCGTCCTGTGGGAAAGTATTAGGTATTTCGATGATACACGTATGCTTTTTTCAGGAAACCAAAGTTTCGCTCAAAGTCGACGAAGTTGCCGCAAGAATTCTACTACACACAAGCTTCTTTAGATAAACAATTTGTAAAATATTTCACTTATGAAGCAAAGGAATATTTAAAATTTAGATGTCGCTATGCTTTCACCGTACTATTGTTACTTTCTCACATAATTTACACCGACTATTTCTCCCCGACGGTGGATTCTTTGAGGTGAAACTGTGTATCGGATCTCATAAACCATTAATTTTCTCTTTGGGGATGATATCTTGGAGCCAAAGTTTCCTTGTCTCCAACTTCAGGTATAAAGACGTGAAATATGGGGGAGTATCCGCTTTGGAAGGGGGAAAAAATAAAGAGGAAGACGGAGAAGTACGGCAGGGGTTGTAAGATGAAGGAGCCGAGATGTTAGGGTGGGGAGGGTATTCCTGCGGGGAAAGGAACCCTTAAATTATGCACGTTGAGGGGCCTTCTCACTTGACCATGGACGGCTGACGCTGCGCGACTGTCTTCAAAGTGGACAAGACCCTCGTCCAATTCAGAGTTACGCGTCTGTTTTGTTTCTGTGTCACGGAAATCGCTCGGGATGTCTCTTCTCGAAATAAACTGTCTGCTCTTTTGAAAGGGACGTGTCACTCTGCCCCCGATGAGGGGTTTCGGGGTCAATGGATCCTCGCAGATGATGGTAAACATGGCGCGGGGCGTAATTAGAGGAATCCTTTTGGTTTCCCAGGTCGAGGCATTTAGTTGGAGACTTTAAAGAGGATCTCACGGTTTCCGCGCATAAATTGTTCATGAATTATGCATCGCGGGCCGTGGGCGGACGATTTGCCAAGGGCAGAGTGACAAAGGAGAAAACATGAAAATGAAAGTGCGACTAACGAGGTGCGAAGTTTACAACTTTGGCGCGTAGAGAATTCTAAGATTTCATAAGAATATTTTGTAGCGTGTTTCGAGACCAAGTGAAGCTGTAATCCCTCGTTAACCTACGAAGTAATGTGACATCGGTGAATAAATGAATGTTTGAGAGAACTTTACTGATCCTATCACATTAAATTCATGGCCACTGGCAAATTTTTATAGTTGATTTTTTATTGCGTATTCTTTAGGCCAAGGAAAGGACTATGGCATTCATTTATCCATGATATTGTGTTTATTATTTATTTATTTACAGGTTACGCCGCAGTTAGAAAATAAATTTTGAAAATGTTACGCATAGTTATTGAAAGGACGAAATATTTTAATAATTAGTCAGGGCCTAATTCACAGAATATTGACTACAAACGCCAGAATGCTTCGTAAAATGTATTGCGACAGTTTCTCAAATAAGAAGACGAAAAGAATCTTCAGAGAATGTAAAGCGAGATCATGCATTTGGAATTTGTGACTTCATACGTTTTTTCATCCCAAAGTGATGTCAATTTTACAGGTTATCATACCTCATAAGAAAGTTATTCCGAGTATTCTATATATTATAATGAATAGGGACAACGTTATCTTATTAACCTATAATTTGCTTAAAATCCTAAAAGAATGGAAACGGCGAAACGGTTATGTGCCCCGTTTAAAAAGATTATCGCAAGAGATAAGAAAAGCTTGATTTCGTTCAATTTTTAGGAAGCCTGGTCATACTTAATTTGGTCACATTCAATGACTTATAATTGAATTTCTTTATTTAGAAAATCTTTAAAAATTTTGAAAATGTTACGCAGAAATAAATGCGCAAATTGATTTTCAACGTTTTGGTTTCTCTTCTGTCTTATCCTTGACTATTGAGAATGTAAGTTTTATTTAAGGGTAATCAGTGTTTTGATGAAATGCATCATGTAAAAAGTACATTCGCATGAGAATCTGTCTTAGGCATAGCGCAGGTAGAGAGGAAACAGAGGGGATAAATGAGTGAATGAGAGAGAAAGAAAGAGGCGATGTATCGATTGAGGGCGAGGTTTCAGTGGTCGATAGTCAATTATCGCTTGTTGATGGCTTTGTCGGAGAAGAGAGGGGAGGAAATGGTGAGAAATGACAAAGCAAAAGGGAGGACGAAAGGGAGGCGAAAATACCAGAGGAAGATATGTAAGGGGACTAATGAGAAGACGATGGGAGAGAGCATGTAGTTGAAGGGAGCAAAATGGGTGGAGACAAAGACACAGTTGCCCCATTTCGATTTTCAATAAATGGCTCATCGAAAAAAAAACTACAACGAAGTACTTGAAAAAAGTGGAATATTAAATAATCGGATATTCTACTTAACTTCGGAAACATATATTAAGCCATATACTCAAGTTTAAAATAGAAATTATAACTCTAGTTTCATATTGGGAAGCTAAAGATGTGAAATCAATTCCTTGAGCAAGAAGATTTTCACAAAAATAACAAAGTATAGGAATGATTTTTCTTATCTTACCCTTCAGTACGCAATGTTATTCAGTACGATGCCGATTTGTTATCAGCTTCGTTTTGGAACACCAGCAAATTTTGAAATTTTTGGTTTCCAAAGTGCTATTCTTGAAACTTGGCTATGTTTACTGTTAATAAATTACAACAAACAAAATATCTCGGTAATGGTACATTTGATGAACTTACCTACGCATGGCTCTTTCACAATAGAGGTTTCCTATTTCGGCTTAACTCAGCCCATGGCCCAGCATTCCCTCGGGGCCATTCTCTTCGGTCAGCATCGACTCCAGCGTCGCCGTATTTGGCTTTTCTAGACCGAATTACCTCTTCATTCAGAATCATAATCATAGCTAATCATATTCATCTTGGTGCTGGGTGAACACCGATAAACGATAGTCCCCTCCCCTGGGAGTCGAATCCGGATCCGTTTTCACCGAAGGCGAACGCACTACCCACTTGCCTACATAAGGGCCCGCGTACTCGAGACACCTATATAATAGGTTACGGTCACTCGCTACCTTTATGTATAGTCCATTATAAAACTACGAATAATTTACTCCAGAAACTGCTTTATTTAATATTTATTTCATTGGAACTGATATCAAATACAGTGTCGTTGAACCGGTCCTTGTTTTTGCTAGATAATTAACCAAAAGGCAATGATTTCTCTTCATTAACCACCTCCGATGGTGTCTAAATCCATGGGATTCGGAATCATTTGCAACATCAGACGGAACTCGCATTTACCTCTTTCTGAATGGATATCTGATAGGAAGTAGATGTAAAGGAAGAATAAGGGTGAGGAACGAATTAAGCTATTTCTACAGATACTAATTAATACTCAATTATTCTTATTGTTTGGAGGGTACGAAGAGAGTGTACAGTGATGAGATTGAATAAAAAGACGATAAAGATAAATATGAGAAAGGGAATAGCGCAGAGCGAACGTGGAAGAGGCACTAATTTTAGATAATCACAGGAAGAGAAAATTCTGTGGCTGAGGGTGAGACTTAGATATGGCAATAGATCGGTAATGACGAGAATAATAAGTGATAATGATCGATCAGTACATGTAAAGCCGGCAGGATACGTGTAGTTAGTTGATACTGGACAGACGAGAGATTTCTGCTGGTCTACGATGTTGATGCAATGATAGACTATGAGAGAAATCACTATATCACAATATAAAACTACTCAGCAAAGCAAATGTTATTTCAAAAAAGCGATGAGGTTGGTTTGTGTTACGTGGTCTTTGTTTGCAGATCGTTTCAGAGTGAGAAATAATCGCTGCCGAAAATTAAAAAATAATACACATTACATGAATTCCTTATTGAGGGCCTTATAAATAATATGCATTCGTATCTGTTGCAGTTCAGAAGATGGTAGTTAGCTCATTATCTGATGGGTTTTACGATTTGAAAATGTTGATGCGCAAAATTCCAGGGTTTCTCCAAATGTTTTTTTCAAAAAGGATTATTAAATACCATTTTCATGAACACGAGGGAAAGTACCCATTTGTTGAAATATCCCTCGAGTAACATCTCTTGTTTGAACTGACATTTTGGTGGAATTTTTTGTTGCTAAGGATGATAAAGATTCTTTTTTTGGGCGAACCGATTTTATATGAAACGCCTTGGCCTGTGAAAGGTTGTTACGGTACAGAGTATGTTTCTATTTTTTGACGCTCTCTTAACGAGAGTCAGTGAATCAAGAAAGAGCGACGAAAGTCGCTTTTAATGGCGAATACATCGTCCAACGTGAAATATCGCGAATAGGATTCGTAAATTAAAGGATCTGAATGGAAGGCGTCAGATGGTAGCTTTTAAAAACTACACATCCTAATCGAAATCTATAATTACAGTGTACTTCGCTATTAACAGCAGGAAAAATATATTAATTGTTAGTATTTTATTTCTAGCCATATTATGCGATGAAATATCCCTGTTTTCGTTAATTTATTTCTATTAATAATTGGACGATAGCTTCTATTGCGGGATAAAAAAATGAGGGTAAAGTTATTTCGCGCTGCAGAAATAATAATGGTGGAAATGTCACAAGGATTGCAGCTTTTTCTTATTTGTCCTTATTCCGATTTGTCATACGTAGCTGTGTTTTCCAAGCGAACAACTAATTTCTTATATCTCTTCGTACCAACTTGACACAGCAGCTTTGAATCTGTTATGATAAGACGAGAAATGATTTTCAGATTTCTTATATACTTTAGAAGTAAAGTAGAGAGTACTTTAGAAGTAGAATTACACTTTTTATACTCAAAATTTATAAATTTAATAGTAAACATAAAATAGTACACGAAAGTATCATGGTAATAATATAATACATGATATAAAAATACATAACATAGTACAGTGATTACCATATGTTCAGGGCCGCACCTCATATTATATATTTATATCAACATCTTCATAAATTCTCTTATTGAATAGTAATATTATTAAAAAGTTTTAAAATTCTTCTTAAAATATTTATGCTACGCTACATGATGTATTTTTATTTTACGTATTAAAACAGACGGGATACCAACTATCAAATAGATTTTTCTTTGCTCTGATAGCGCTGCAAGTGCTTTGTATCAATAAAGTGTTCTATTCTATTTCTTTATAAAAGTTAGCCTTTAGTGTATTGTTGGCTACACTCACTTTGACCACACGGGTGTATATATTTCAATGCGTGTTCGATAGAATGTTTAGTTAGACCTTCATCCGCAGTGGACGTGGAGGCGCGCACGTTCAAAAGAAAGGAAGGGTGGCTTATTCCATCGTCACTTCCAGCCCACGATCCCAATTCCCAGGACAACCCAAACCTCTTTTCTCTCCCCTTCGACTGCCAATTCATTGCCCTCTCTTTGCCTTCCCCCACACTTAACCTCGTCACTTTGAACTGTCCCTTTCTTGTTCCCCTTTCCTTCCTTCTCCTATTCTTATCCACTCTTTATCGCTTTTCCTGCCCCATGATTTCCGACCGACTATCTTTTCTCTTATTTATAACTCTTCTTTCCGTTGCTCCTTTCCTTCCTAGTTTGTCATCATAAGTGGGCAGTGATTGAGGACGTATGCTGCTGTGATTTTCGCCATGGAAAAGATTGCTTATGCGGGTTTTCGTTTCATATTTTATTCGGAGCGGCTTACTCTTAATTTTTGAATCGAATCTTTTCCACATTTTCGAGAGTTCCAAACAAAATCAAGACCACAGAAAATTAAGTAAAATATCTACTGATCACCTGATTTCTATGATTAACATATTCATGCCATGTTCCATTCATCCAGCGTCTTAGTTAAGAATTAGTCATTAAAGATGCATTCATACGTGTCACTCAGTCTATCACCTTTTGGAGTGAGAACATAATTTCCTTCATTCATTTAAAACATTTTTCATACATCCGTTTCCTTGATGCATCTTATCTCTGGACATATACTATTAACTACTGCATTAATCTAGAAACAGGCATATATTATGCATTATTGCATTACTATAATTAACGTTCTTTTCGTACATCATTTTTGCCATTCCTTTCTGTATGCCTCAACCTTTCATGCTTGTATTTTAGAATAGATGGTCGAAATATTTTAAGGACAGCATTTCCTTCAGCGTAACCCCATCTGCAACACCTCTTCACCAATTTACAAAAGACCCACGCACTTGCTCATAAATCCACAATATGAGTTATGCTTTACTCAATTCCTTCGTGAAATTAAAAAGTTGCCACATTCGAACTATGATCACTCATTCCTCACTTATTCGTGTCTCTCCTCTCCGATTGGCCCCTCTCCATTCTGCGTGACTCTGTGGAATCGCTCCGTGGGAACTTCATTACGCCGCGTGCCATTGTCACCCTCCCGCACCGGAAATTGTCCCCCGTCAATGGCATTGGGGAATACACTCTTGTTTCATTGCCGTCCTACCTATTTAAGTCGCCCTCAGACAAACACACACTGCAGAGTCTTGATCATCCACATAAATGGAAGAGATACTATCTGTATAATATACAGAATGACTTATAAGGAAACCCGGTGTAATACTTTCGAGATATCGAATAGATTCCACCGTAACGTATTAATTGTGCCATATTAACGTAACGTGTTAACGTACTAATGTGATAATTCGTACAATGTTACGCAGCATTACTATCCCGAACTGGTTTTTAGATGTGTCTATAAAGAAATTTGCAGAATACTAAATTAACAGAGAACGAATTATAAGGTAAAACAAAGAATTAGATGTATGGAATCGATGAAAATAATTCGAAAGAGGAAATAAAGTGAGTTGTGAAAAGAATAAAAGATCAAAGTGATAACCGAAACGAATCATAGAGAGCAAGCTTGCTTTCTATGCTTGCTCTTACGCTTGCGTAAGTTTTAGCTTACGTATGATCTAAGCAGGGTCGCATTTGAACTATCAGAGGCCCTAGGTGCAAATGTCAGACTGAAGCCCCCACTTGAAATTATGAGAGTGAAAATTCGAGTTCTTCCATTACATACACAACTACTTATCCCATATAAATCACATTTGATTCACTGCGGGCAGAGTAAATAAACACGTCTTCAATTACAATGCATAGTATTTCTATAAATTACAAAAAATGGTTAGTGGACTCTATATAGTGACATAAACAATGTAATTACGTAGCTCAAAAAATGTGAGATTCTTTCTTGAAACGGAACAGAACAGTGTTTTATTGAGAATTCATTAGCACAGTCTTATTGAGGCCCCTAAGCGGACGAGGACCTCAGCTAGCGTCTATTGCGTCTAACTATAAATGCGTCCCTGGAACTAAGAAATAATATTTCAAGCAAGGAGCAGAAACAGCGAAACAATCCATGAATCGGCGTTGAATGCTCTCTTTCTCTGCAAAGCGCGTTAATGTACAGTTAAATTAAAATCTTGGTCGAGGAAAATTAGTAAATAAGTCTTTAAGAAATATATTCATTTACTACGTACATTTACTGCACTTAAGCCGATTATATGCGTCTTAATTATTATTCTTTAGCCAACTATTTTACAACAACACATTTTCAATTCGCTTTCTTTGCCACATATACGAGTATTTTTTAAATATTAATTACTCAGTTTCTAATTCATCTAAATATAATGTTTTTATTTATAAAGCATTTAATTTTGCAGACCATTTATTTAAATATATATTTTATGCTGCAAAAATATTTTTTTTCAAGGCGATTACCTATAAAAATTTATCAGTTTAGTCTAATGATCCCTTTAGTCACACATTTAGTTAAATTGTCAGATTATGACAATTCTACGTAAGTATAATTGTAATCGTCTACGCAGTGACTTTTCTGCATAGCGCACTGTTTCTCACTGAAAAATGTTAATTATTACAAACCCGTCCTTTAGGAAAAAATGTATTATCATTGGACGTAATGAAAGAAAAAACTAAGATTGTAGATGCGTAAGAGTCGTGAATAAAATTCTGTATAGCAGGATAAACACAGAAGCGGAAGAGTGTGGTAAAACAGGGATGAGGCGGAAGATGAGTGGTGCAGGGGATAGGGAATGATATAAAGAAAGGGAGGAAGATGCGACGATTTCTATTCACCCTCCGTCTTGGGGATGGAAGCCCTCAATGTTTCACGGTGACCACCTGAGGTCAGTGGGTGAGAGCTTTAGGGTTTTCCAATGGATTCGAGAGCGATTTAGAGCGTCTTTTGGTCATCACGTCCGCTGTTTGTAACCCCTCGAGCTTATGAATGCTCGGGTCGTCGTGTTGGTTGGTTGCTTTTTTTTATAAATTTATTCTTTGCAGAATTGGAATCTTTCATTTGCATTGCATTTTTATTCTATTGAGATATAATTACAATGACAATGGAGGCTTTTATGCTGTCAACTTCAGCTAAACAACTTCCCATTATCCAAGTGATCCAAGGGTCGAAATTCTTAATGCCTATTTGTTTATACTGGCGGACTGAACCAGATGAATAACTATTTTTTTTACCTTGATTCATTTCAAAAGATATAAATCAACGTAGAAACACTATAAATAATTATTACAAATTTGTTTGTTTACTAGTTAAGAACAACCGCTAAAAAATCACATTTCGTATTATTTCCGCGGTTTGGAACAGAATATAGGTTTGTTCCTCACAGAAAGAGCGCTATCAATATTTTTACGAATTTAATGCGTGTAACCAAGCATAGTGCTCTTAAATAACAAAAACTTGGGAGAGAAATGAGAGGAAAGACTAATAAGAGAGGAAATCTAAAAACAGCAATAAATATGTACAATTTTCCACGAAATCACTCAAAACATACAAATATTCAAAGGATAACAACAAAGAGAATACTCCGTGTTTATATTTCTAAAGAACTAGTTCATAACATTTAATCAGATATCCTTATCTTGTATTTCAAATTCCCTCGGCGATATTTACGCATTTCCTATCACATTAATATTTTTTAGTATCTCGAGGGATTATTTCTTGATCTGGCACGCGCATAAACTCATTACGCATTTCCTATCACATTAATATTTTTTAGTATCTCGAGGGATTATTTCTTGATCTGGCACGCGCATAAACTCACTACAGTACAGTTCCTCAAGTTGACAAACAGAGTATGTATGTACTATTCCCGAATTTCCGCAAGGAAAACCAATTAAGAAAGGAGAGGCGTTTGTTTTGTCTCGGAAGTGACAGAATGCAGTAAAAATGCGCTATAGCGTGTGTCGTTTTGTGTGTATGTTGGAGGGGTGTAGTGAGGGAGGCATTGACACTGACTGATCTGCGCAATCCTTTCGCCTGTCAACACGGCCTTATCGTTTCATTTCGCCGATTGCAAGGAGAAGGGGTGCGCAGCTACGAACTGTTTCCCCTTCCGCACCCCTCACTTCATCACCAACTCCGGACAGACAGAGTGACAACGCACAAAATCCATGCCTCCTCAGCGGAGCGGAGCCATTTTCTGATTGATGTTCCAAATCTCCGAGACCAAGGGACGTCAGCACAAACTGTTCGGAATCAATATTTACCTCCAAAAATGGGCTCTACTCATATTGTTTTTGAGGATTTCCTTTGGAAATAAATTGAGTTCATCTTGATGTTTCTTTGTCAATCGGGTCGTATAATTTCCGTACGACAAACGCTTAAAAACTTCACGTGTTTAAGGTAATATGTGGTAGTTGAAATGAGAATTCAAATAGTAATATAGGTTTGAGTGAGGTAGGGTAAACGGTCGGAATTCTCCTGTCAGAATTATTGCAATCTCAAAAGTTAAAAAAATTGGGAGATGACTAATCTCCGGACCATTGAAATGTTTTATTCTGCTTGCAGATCTTTTCAAATCCTATCAAATACATTTATAACTCTCAAAATTGAATCCGATGAAGTCAAGGGATCTGACACCAGATACTTTCGTTAACTAGAGCTATTCTTAATTCGGCTAAAACTGTCAGTGTTCTGTTGTTTTTAGTTACTCCCTAATATGAGTATCTAAATAAAGATATACCATAAAATAGATCTTTTCCTTATATTTTATAAGTATGTTACCTTGTTTCCAAAAATAATTTACATGAGTATAGCTATTGATCAGTTAAAATGGTTTTTGATAAGTCCTGTGTTTGCTAAAATTTTTCCAGGGAGTCAATTTATTTGAACAGCCGTAATAAATAAATCATACAGTTAGGGCGGTATATAGACTTCTAAACAAATATTAGTTTAAAACTACGGGGAAACGATTGATTAATTTCCATCCCTAATTCAAGAAATATTCCTTAGATTGTAGATGTAGTTGTGTAGATTTTTCAGATTCCTCAAATTAAATTTATATTCATCACTCTTAACACAATCCGCAGGAAGAAACAAAAAGCATCATAGCTTTTATCGGCTGTCGCACTCGCCCATTACATTTTTACAATAAAATTGCACTGGCGGCGATAATCATACGTAAGGAATTTGAGATATGCTGTACAACGAACGTAGTTATAAATGAGGGATCGATAAGAAACGTTGGAGGCGTAGTGATTTATTCCATTACATGACGGTATTTCTCTGGGATCCTTTGTAGGGTATCCTTTAATCCTGGTCACGCCTCCTTTCGCGAGAAGGGACAATTATAAAACATAGCACTTCCTTCGCTCCGCCTCTTCATCACGTCTCTTTCCTTTCCAAAGACAAATGCTTTCTTTGCCGGCAAAAGAAGGCCCACGACCCCAGTCCTATTTGATCTGGGACCTATGGCACCCGGGCGCCCTTCTCACACCCTCAGCGCACAGCAAAAACAAAAGCTATCGCTCCTTCCTTGCTTCCCTTCTGACAGATCCCTCTTTTCTCCCAGATGACCAGCTCCAGTGTGATTTACTCCTATTCTGTGAGCTCCAGCATACGATAACGGACCAAGGAATTGCCAACGATGCTCGCGCACTGATATTTCTTATATTTCGCTCTTCTATACCTCTCGAACGTATCTTTGCACCTTTGGAATCTATAATGCAATATTTTGAAATGTAACAAAGAGATTTCTTATCATTCACATTACCTTTCGAGCATTCTCGTTCTCGAACCGATATGCTGTTTTCTCTTATTTATTTTCGCATTTACTTTTCAAATCTTACATTGTAAACGAACTTTGGAGCTCTGAATCATGGCAATTTCATTCCAGCATTCATTTTCTCAATGACATTCCTATTCAATAGACATCTTAGGAGAAGGTGGTTAGCAAAACTGTATTCTTTGTTCATCACCGATACTCCATACGCGGTCTCACTTTCCCGCATTGCTCCAACGCATTCCATCAATAATTACAAAACTGGGGTAGTGATTTTTTGCAACCACAACTTCCGCAGGACATCGCTCGCTCTTTTGAGAGATAAATAATTGAATAGTGTATTTCATTTTGGGCTAAATTGAGACTTTAACGTTTCCTTTTAACCCATCTTCAATGTAAGTTAGACTCATAATAAAATCTAACTGCTGAATAATTCTAAGAAGTAACAGATGGAAAAGAAAGATGTGAAGCACTTGCACAAGCCTACTGATAGTAATGACTAAAAGATAATAAAACTAAATTCCCTTACCATGACCCACGAAAAGATGGTACAAATAGCAAACACACACACAATGAATATACACTACAAATAGTATGCAATAAAAAGCACATACATAAAATAAATCACTATTCAAGTACTCAAGGACAATATTATAATTATATCTCAAATAGATATAATAAATAGGTCCAAATAAATAAACATGGAACCTTGGGAATAAATGCGTTTAGTGATAGAATTAGATATAGTAAGAAGATATTTATTTATGTATTTTTACGACAGATTGGCAACAAACCAGATGGTAGTCATTTATGAGAGGAAAACACAATTGAAAATAAATAAAACATCCTGCGTGGTGTTCACCCAAGTCGTGAGTAAAAGCCCCATAACCTCCCGTCACACAATTTCATTACAAAATTTAAACAAACACCCACTTACAATTTTAAACAATTTGCGTAGTAAACAAGCACAATTTACTGAATTCTATTTTTAAATAATTTTACATAATAATTTGGTAGTTAGATCAACTACATTATAATTTAATAAATAATATTCTTAATTTATCAGTGTACAATAGGGGATTACAAGAATGTACACAAATCTTTTAATTCTTTTCTCAGTCTCAGTATATTGTTCATATCTAGGGAGTCATATCTGGAGTAGTTGTACAAATGCAACCCTAAGCGAGGGAGAAGATAGAAACATTGCGCTGTAATATTTTGCTTGTATAAAGGAGTTGAATTTTCCCATTTTCTCTGCCGGTCTTTCGTAGCCGCTCCATCTGTTTCTTTCCCAATCGATTCTCTCAAAGACATCAGAGTTCGTTCCTCTAATGACCATCTCTTCCCCTTCCAACATGTCCTCCCGATATACTCCGATCTTCCGGATAATTAGGTTTCGTGTCTGCGCCACTGCGAGGCGCTGCTCTCTTTCCGCTCCCAAGATTTTCGGGAGATTTATTTCTTCTAAAATCCATTTTCCATAGCGGAACGCAAATGGTGCGGCGACTCTTTAGACAGTCATTTTTTATAAATTAGCGCCTCGTCGAGGGAAGACATTTAGGAATGCTGTGAGCGTTGTGTCTGTGAAATATCTCTCGTTCTCTTTAAATTGCGAATCGTTTATTCAGTGCGCGTTTTAAAGGAAGTCAACATACAATTAGAAGTTGCTGCCGACGATTATGAACTTTCTTCAAGTTGTGGAAAGTCCTTAATAATAAAAATATTAAATTTATTGGTCCATGGAAAAGCATATGTTGATTGCATTGCCGAAATACCCCACTCCTTAAAACTTAGGCTTATCTTCTTCCAATCTTTGCTAAAACCCAACTCTAATAACCCTCTTTTTCATGATGAAAATACTTTTCTTGTGTGATGATGAAAGAATTCGGAAGGGAAAAAGCTAAATTGTATTCATAAATCAAATACTCATAAGAATAATTAGGTTTTAAATTTTAATATGTAAAATTTATTTACGGTAAGGAGATGCCTGATTAATATTTAGATTCTAAATTCTCTCAGGGTACCTCCCATCAACCACCCACTCTCTTTACATCAAAAATTGCTATCAAATCACATCATTTATTAATATTGATTGTTAAAAAATCATTACTTTGAATCATATCTCTTTGCGCTTACACTCACAGAAAAAACCTTACATTCCCTATTTCTCAGGAGATAATATTAATATCAATATTTTAACCCGAAAATGATGACGTAAATAGCGTATGCTTCCCGAAGTACTGAGCTCTAAAACAATCATAAATCATCCGAAGAATATAATTTAAAACTTAATTATTTGGAATGATGATACCTCTTTAAATTAGCCATTCAGTACGTTGAATATAAAATTGGGAAATGTTTATTCAATGAGAAATGTTTATTCAGTGTACTGAAGAACTAACTTGATTGCTATATTAGATTAATTGATTTATCCTACTTTAAGTAAATACTAAATGGAGGTGAGAGCATTGAGGGAGGATATCGAACCTTAGATGCAAATTCACGGTTATCCGAAGGTGAAACTGTTATATGATTGGATATAATAATCCACCAAACAAAATAAAAAAAATATGAGGAGATCATAAAAAATGGTGAATAAATCATGGAAGACGCATCTACTCACGGAAGATGAGGCGCGTATAATGTTATATCGGCGATATTATTGATCTGTATGATTAGTTGAAATGGCCAATGGAAAGAAGAAAGAAGAGGAAAAATGCCGCGTTTTACAAGAATCACCAATTAAGATGAAGTAAGGAGGTGGGTAAACTTGTTGTCGAGGGGAAGTTGTTGTATGTTTCAGGGTAAGATTGGATGAGGGGATAGACGTTTGAAGGGTGTGGGAAAATGGCAAGAAAGTGTGTAACGGCGAAGAGTCACGTAATGGGACTGAGGTGGGACGCATGAGAAAAGAATGAGGTAAGGGAATAATCTTATGAAGAGCATGTTAAAATTTATAAGGAACTGTCTAGAGAAGCAGTAAGGTGAAAACATATGCCATTGTTTCTATGAATAGATTACAAGAAGGATTCCTACGGGAGCAGAAAGAGGGTAGCGGATCATGGATAGGGAAATTTGCTTTGCACCATTACAGGATTCCTGAGTTTACCAAAAAAAATTGCGAGACTTACATCAACTAGTAGAACCATAGCAAGCCAGGATATACCAACTATAGATGCATGAGTTATTCATTATTTGCTAGTTGAAACATTTCCGCAATAAAAAATATAGTGTCCTTTAATTGTTAGTTTGTACTTTTGAGTTTTTTCTGATATTTCTATATAAATACTATAGGTGTCGCTTTTATCTATATTTTGTCCATACATTTCATTTTGTTGCTTGAAATGGAATGGCAGTTGTAAGAAAAACGAAAATCATAACTTAGGTGATCCTTTAGACTCAACCAATACATTTTGAGTTAATTCGCTCTTCGAATCATCATCATCATAGTATATCTGTCCTGGGACAGGTTTCAGCTGAAGTTCTCCAAACCTTTTTATCCTGCACCAGTCTTTTCATTTCCTGGTAGGTTTTGTTTTCCTGCAAATCTGTAAGCATATTAAATTTCCGCCTTCCTTTCCTGCGTTTTCCTCTAACTTTTCCTTCTATTATCCTACAGAGTAAGCAATCATGGATTTTACTTTTATTCCTCCAACATTTACCCCTTTAGCCTTCCTTAGTGCCATTTCCATTAGATTTTCTGCATAAAGGTTGAACAAGACTGGTGGCATGCAGCATCCTTGCCTAACTCCCTTACCAATCCTCATTTCTCCTGTTTCTTCATCCTCCAATTACACTATCACTCTCTGTCTAGTGTATAGCTCTTTTAAAAACAGTCTGTCTTTCCAATCTATTTGAATATTCTTAAATATTTTCAATAGTATGCTCCAT
The DNA here is from genome assembly GCA_000376725.2 of Ladona fulva. Taxonomy (NCBI): domain Eukaryota; kingdom Metazoa; phylum Arthropoda; class Insecta; order Odonata; family Libellulidae; genus Ladona; species Ladona fulva. Next base: position 560,555 of record KZ308419.1, on the reverse strand, counting down.
TTAACATTATCAAAAGCTTTTTCCCAGTCTATGAAACATATATACAGTGACCTGTTTATTTCTATAAATCTCCAAGTTAACATTCTAATGCATCCAATCGCATCTCTCGTGCCCTTCCCTTTCCTAAAACCAAATTGATCATTTCCTAAGTTCTCTTCAATCTTTTTCTCAATCCTTCTTAATACTACACGTGAGAATGTTTTGGTAATATGGGATATTAGACTGATGGTTCTATAATCTTTACATTCTTTAGCGTCATTTTTCTTTGGTATCGGGATTATTATTGTTTTTAATAGTTCTTCAGGCCAAGTACCTGTTTCATATATGTTGTTTATTAAGTTGGTCATTCTGTCAAGTGCTTCTCTTCCCAAATTTTCCAATGCTTCTGATGGAATCTTATCATAGCCAAGAGCTTTACCACTCTTCAAATCTTTGATTGCTTTCTCAACCTCCCATTTCTCAATTCTCGGTCCTATGGTCCTATGTTCCCCCCTGCCACACGCCGGAAGGCGGCTTGCAGGGTACTTATGTAGATGTATGTTATCCTCTTCGCATTCATTTACATCTTCCAGCTTTAAAGAGTTTATTTTGTCTGTGTTTGTTTCGTAAAGCTCTTCAACATATTCTATCTACACTTCCTTTTTCTCTTCTATATTATTGGTTATCTCTCCATTCTTCTTTTTAATCCCTTTTTTACTTGTTTTCCTTTGTTCTGTTCTTTGTAAACTTCTTGCTACATTGTACATCTCCTGTAATTTCCCCTGCCTCTCCAGAATTTCTATTGCTTCACACTGATTTTGCATCCAAACTTCTCTGGCTTTATCCGTAATTCTTCGTAATTCGTTATTCATTTTTTGTATTTGTTCTTACCTTCCTCAGTATTGCTATTTTTGTATCTCCTCCTTTCCTCCATCTTATCAAGCATTTCTTGCGTTATCCACTGTTTTCTCTTCTTATACTTTTGTACTTTTCCTATACATTCATCCAGTACTTTCCAGATAGCATTCTTCACTAGTTTCCATTCCTCATTTATAACTACGCTTTTATCTGTTTTTGCTAGTATCTCATTAACTTTCTTTCCATACATAATAGTCATTCTTTAAGGCTCTTAAGTCCCAATTGTCATTACCCTTCTTTCTTTTAATGTGTTTCACTTTAGTTTTTAGGTTGGCTACGAGGAGGTTATGATCTGTATTGGCGTCTGCTCCAGGGAGAGTTTTACAATTATTTATGCTATTTTTAAATCTTTGATTTATCGTAATAAAATCTATTTGATATCTGACTATCTCCTGGGCTTTTCCATCTATATAGCTTTTTATAGTTTTCTTTCGTGGTTTTTGAACCAGGTTTTAGCTATATTTTTAGCACAAATTCATAGACTCACAAAAATTCACAATTTTCTCTCCTCCCCATTCATATTCTCTTCATACAATTCTTCTATCTGATCGTAGACTCCTTCAACCTCTTCTTCTTTTGTATCTGAGGTTGGCATATAGACTTGAACAATAAGAGTTTCTATTGGTTCTGATTTTATTTTCATTCTTATTACTCTGTCGCTCATCGGTTTGATTTCCGTGATAAACTTTTCCAAGCTTCTTCTATATATTATTCCTACTTCTCTTTGCCTGTTTTCTCCTCCTTTATTTACCATTTTGAAGTCACCAGATTGAAGCTCCCCTTCGCCTTCCCACCTTACTTCACTCAGTCCAATAATATGGATCATATCGTATCATCTCGTTCTTTATATTTTCTAGTTTCCCTTTCCTGTTCATAGTTCTTACATTCCAGGTTCCTACTCTTAAACTGAATAGAGACTTCTTCTTATCCTTCGTTTGCATAGTGCATGCTTCTCCTGGAAAAGTGTCCACCCGGAGATACGATTGTGGGCATATTTTACCTCTGGAAATTTTCTTTGCAGGAGTATTCATGTTGATGTGGTTTGGATTGTCCAGCGGGACTAGGGATATCACGAGTATCTTTAATGGAATGGTATCCCTTGCCTTTTCCATCTTCGAATACGTTACATAAAATATTATGCTTCACTATACATAAAAAAGTACGAATATTGAATGCAGTATTCGTATTTTTGCCATAACGCCGAAAATCGGATTGCGGTGTACATAAACTGATGTAGATCTCAACCATTGATGCCCTATAGTATATCCGTTGAAAATCATAAGACATATATTGACGCATGATCGGCTAACCCTGAAACTCCTCTGAAATTATTTACTATTCGCGAAGGTTTTAAAAACTCAATCGATAACCCTTTTTCTATCGATTTCTCGGTGCCAATTAATTTGATTCGGACACCTACAAATGTTGTATAACGATCCAATATTAACACAATCAGAGTAAATGGGAGGGTCGTTCCGAAAAGCAAGGCATTGGATCGATTGCCATTGAACGCAGTTGTCGTCGAAAGCAGCGAACCCTTTACTGAAAGAGCAGAATTGGCCAAACCAGAAAAGCTTATTAGTGTCGATGACGCCTTTCTTGTCAATGTCATGGAGCAACGCGAAGCTGTGATCTTTCGGATTTCTCAGCAGATGTGGAGGCGAAATTAGACAAGTCGATCACAAAAGTGACGATGGCGCACAGAACTGGGGCGATTACATTTTTACAGAAGCAGGAATAGTATACTCTATTTAGCTTTTGATCTCCAAACAGTCTATTTATAAAAAAAATACTCTTTTTTGGGATAACGATTAATCATTTTCGGCATAGTTTAATACAAATTTATACCTAGCTAATATTTCAGATTAAAGCTAGATATTTTTGTGAACAATTAAACGCGAATGTAGTCATACAGAGAAAGCTTTTTCATAAGATTGCGTAATGGAAACTAGAATCAAATTACAAATGCCCGGTTTCGATAAATTTAGCCTAATTATGATTTTTTTTTTAACGATCGCCTATTCCCGAAATTATACTGTAAGTAATATTATTCTAGATGATAATTCGCTCATTGTTTCCCAGTTACGAATCATTCTATTAAAGCAGATGGATATGCCGGCGATAAGATTCAAATGTAAAATGAACGCTAGCTGTGAAGGAAAAATTAGTTCGTAGAAATTCATGGTGATTTATACTTTGTTATAATAGTTGCTACATATACGTAAGCGGTTCATGTGTACCAAGAGACCGCTATGGTAACCTATGGTATGGTATAGATGGCTTATCAAGAAACGAAAAATATCTTGAATAATTTACCATTCATTTATAATGATATAAATAAAAATGGCGAAGGTAATGCTTTCATCGCTATCAATCATTGCTTCATTGCATTTTGTATTGATTAATTCATTCTTTGATAATAATCATAGTTGATGGAACGTTGAGCTCCCCAGTAGCCAAGTGGGCAACGCGTTCGGCTTCGGTGAAAGCGGTCCCAGATTCGAATCCCGGTGTGGGCCTACGCGCGAAATGTCCTCAGCTGTGGAAGCATTTTCAACTATAGATACTACTACTATAATGGAGTAAGTAACCTTATGTAACGATTATGCAATTTACTACAGTTTTCAGCAAAAGGAGACTACGTTATCCTAGAAGACCAGATGATTGCTCTTAAAGATATGTTGATAATAATTTTTATATATAATGCAACAAATGTATAATATATAGAATAAATCATAAAATATCGGGGTTTTATTCGCCCTTGAAACATCTATGTATATATGTTTTCGTACTCCTATCTCAAGGATTCAGACAGGGATATTTCATTGATCGTTTCATCACTATCATCATCCACGTACATTTACACGCGATATAATTTGTGATCGACTTTCAGATATCAGTTTCGGCTGTTCTCGACTGCGCATCAATAAAGCAGTTCCATCCAATTCATTCGGAGAGGAGTTCTGAATTCGATCTCTTCTCCACACTCTTTTAGGGACAGCACGCGAAATCGTCATCAAGGAGCGCATTTGTCCCTCTCAACGAGCGAACAATGATACAGCGTCCCGTGTTCGAGATGATACCACACCTCCCATCATTTATTCAACCATCGCCTATATTTCAGGAAAGAGAACTCCTTTTGTGGAATTTGAAATGAGCAATCCGATGACGTTTGTTAATCTTTGCATCGTCTGCCGCCAAATGCCATTCGAATATCCTCCAAAATACGAGCAGTCGTAATCGCGATGCTGTTCAAGTTGCCTCATTGGAAAAACATGCTCTATGCAATTTACTCTAATGGTAAGCGCGAAATGTCCTCTATAAAGTTATTTATTTGTATATTACATGTGGTTACTACAAAAAGTATGCCGAGTGGTAGTCATATACACTCACCGGGCAATGTTAACGATAAATGTTCTTGCCTGGTATAACCACCCAAGACGGGAGGAAAACGCCTCCAAAAATATCCAGAAGGCAGTACGCCATACAATGTAAATAATACAGTGTTATNTTATTATTACATCCGTTGAGTATGAATAGGCTTTATGCCGGGTGGTAGTCATAGTCATTAAAGGGGCAATATTAAAGATAAATATTCCCGTCTGGTATTCATCCTAGTCTGGAGGAAAACCCATCTAAAAACCTCCGAAAGGCAGTACGTCATACAGTGTATTGCAGTAAATAATTCAATGTTTTTAATGAAATGTTATATAATTTACAATTCTGATTTATAATTTCAATATTATGCATAGTAATGTGATAAAAGTTATATTTAATTATAATATACCATTACTAATGTTCTAACGTACTAGATCACATTTTCTCAGTTTACAAATTCATATTAATTTTATTCGTAAAAACATTGCAGGAAGGGTGAATTGAGTTGAGCTTAAGATTATACGTTTATGGGCAGCTGAACTATGCTAATTAATTAGTTTGCTTGCAAACAACGGCTTTTCGCGAACTTTGGGAGCTTTTCGCAAACTCTAATGTAGGTGATTTGATCCATAACAATAACTACAAATAAATTAAAATCTACAAAATACTCAAATGTGTGCTAGGATTCATTTAGGATAAAAATGCATCCATATGGTTTTCCAAGTATTATACTTTTCAATCCTCTATATCGGTTGAAATGTAATCCCAGAGACGGATTTTTGAGGGCCTCAACCACATGGGGGCCTCGATGAAACTGTGCTAATAAACTCTCGCAAAATGCTCTGGGTTTTCGCTTCAAGAAAAAATTCTATATTTGTTAAGACTACATAAGATGTTTATAGAATATCCTCATTACACCGTTTATGTCCATATATAAATTGCATCCATCGCTCTTTATACAATCACTAAGTATTGTAATTCAAAACTTTTTTGTTAATTCTTACCATAGAGATCCGAATGATAGGTATATTTGCTTATTGGAAGGTATTCTAGTGTATTTAACGAAAAAAATCCAATTTTTACACGATTCCCAGCGTTGGGCCTCAATTTGAATCTCACAAGGAGTGCTTTGTTTCCTTTTGAATCAAAGCACGCCGGACGTGGTACCGTTACCATCCGACAAGCAGACGATTTGCAAAAGGATTGCCAATAAAAAAAAATACATGGCACTCCTTTATTTGCATTGAAGTGAAGACGGAGAGGCACGAAAACAATATAAGCGCAGCGCATCAATCACATTTGCAGTCTTTCTGTCACCACGACGACGATTAATAACAAAGAGTGAGGAAACGAGAGGGAATGGAGAAAATGATAGGGCAGAAATGAAAGAAATAGAATGGGACGGTAATTGAAAGGGGAGCGAAGGTGTTAAAGGGTTTATGGAAGAGAGGAGTGAAAGAGGTGGATTAGGAGAGATTAGGAGGGAGTGAGTTGTGGGCGTGCATCTAAGCAACGGGAAAGGATTTAGACGTCTATCTTGTGGAGGATAACAGCTTCAAAGATTGCCATTGGCCAAGTGGATGGTCAATAGGAGGAGAACATGATGTGAACGGGAAAATCAATCGAAAACTATACTTCCTCTCTTCCATTTGCAAGACTAGTGGATGTCGATTGGCTGTATGATTTTTTTTGCGCATTGTAAGCCAGATAGTCAGCAGTCGAGTTTGTTTTACATCAAATTCTGTAACTGTGATCTCTTCAAATATTAAAATTTTCGAAGAAATTTGCGTATGACGCCAATGAAGTCAACGAATAATGGAGCTTCAATTTTTTCCCTTTGTGCAACGTTATGAGGATAGAACGATATATTGCTATAGTATCAAAAATCATCAATTCAAAAAGGGATAGGATGAGGATTTACCTTTGTTCCTTCAAAATCGCTTCGTTTTCTCGCTTATCATTACCTTCATACCTATAACTTCAGTGGATTTTTTTTTCCTTGCTGTCATTTTAGACGTGGCAAATTCATAATTAGGCGCAATAGACGTTAGCTGAGGGCCTAATCCGTACGATGGGTCTCGATAAGACTGCTAATAAACTCCCAGTAATTAATTGTTCTGTTTTTTTTTGTTCAAGAAAGATTTTAATTTTTTTGAGTTACTCTGCATAATATTTCATCGAATATATTAATTTCTTATGCTGCTATATAATGTAAAAAGTCGATGTTATAAATGTAAGGTATAAAATATCATGTATAGTAATTCAATACTTTGTTTTTCCTTGCTGTAGTGAAGTGACCGAGATTTCTATCGGATGTATAGTTGTGTACTTGATGAAATAAATCGAATATTTTCCTAACAGGGCCCTCTATCTGATCTTTGCGCCTGAGGCCTCTGACAGCTTAAATCCGCCCCTGTTTTAGTCTACAGTAAACTTGAGTCATGTTCGAACATTTGCGTCGCTTGTTAATAAGGAATCTTGAATTAATTATTCCTACAGAAGTTATTTAATGTACATTACTAAGAAATCGAGCAATTGACAGCTGCTTCCAAAATTCAGAAACAAACATTAAAAGACAGTGGTTCCGTAAATGTCAATTTAGTCATTTTTTCATAATATATCTTTTCAATGACGGCATTGTGGCAAGTGAGAAATGTAAAAGGAAACAACCTCACTCCTCATCTTACCTTGTAAGCCTCATTCTTTTTCCATATATTCTGGTAAGTTATGATGAAGCGATTAATGTTCCACCTGCACATGTGCTGATGACTTGGTAGGCAATAAAATCTACGTTTTAGAAATATTTCTAAATTGTCATTAGAATCGGATATTTACCTAATGTAGAGCAGTGCTTCATTGTTTCTCAAAGAAACTCGCTCTTTTACGTTTCATATAATTGATAATCGTAGCAAGTATAATATTTGTTAGAGACATAATGCATCGTTTTTGTACGTGCGCTGAGTAAGGAAGATTCCAGAGGAGTAACTTCCACCCCCGCTAGAGGCGCAATTATTCTTGGTGAAGTGAGAGGACCATTGGGTCGGATGGCGTCTTGAGAAAAGGAAATTGCCGACGAGAGCTTTATAGGGAAGGTGAGGAGATGAGGTGTAGCTGAAAGAAGACATCAACTAGCCCTAATAGCCACGCCGCTCGATGGGTGTCCCTAGGGCTTCCAACTTTGCTTGATTGCCCCTCATTGTCGTCTGCATCTAGGCCATTGGACGTACACTCATGGGAGTAAGTACTCCTTGAAAAGGAGGATGAAATATTCAGGGAAAGTTCCCTTCTAGTTCAGACCGAAAGCATGCTTCGATTATGAAAGGTAATCCCTGAAGGTACACTCTTTCATAGACACCTTTAGTGATGAATCAAAGATCTGCAGTTGGTCGAAATGAACTGTTTTTTCAATCCTTAAGTTAAGGTTTAGTGAAAGACCAAATGTGTGGGACCTGTGAATCTAAGACACAGCAGCGTTGATAAGAATTTTGAATGAGATACATCTGGTTTCTGGGATATACATAAAAATGAAAAAGTTCATAAATTTAACTGAAAACTACCAAACGTTACCAAAATGTGTACCTTTCTTAGTATTTATAAGCCTAACTAACAACTTAAATTTAACAACTGAGATCATTTAATAGCAAAATATCCTATCGTTCTATTTTTGGTAAAAACCAAAATCAAAGCAATGAAGTTTTTACCCAAAAGTGTGGTATGAAATGAAGAAGAATTCTCTTCACACGCAATTTATTCGCGAAAAAAACACAACAGATTCTTCGTAATTTCAATGGATCCAAATAAAAACGGCTTCAACAGCGATTGGAAAGCAAGAGTGGAAACCTAGGTAGCATGTTTTAAATCCTGTGGTAAAGTGTATTAGTTTTACTAATTCCTTTTTCATAATGAAGAGCTACCACAAAGTTGAGGCCGAAAGATTGGATTTTGGTGAGGACAAACTCTGTTTCATGAAGTTGTAGACGGAAGTGTATGTAACATTCTCGCCGAAGCGAAATCAGGTTAATTTGCGGGGCACCTCGTCCTTGTTATCATAAAGCGGGAGCTTCTATGGGAGGCGATTTGCGCGGCTCCCTTGTCATCGTTTCAACCCCATTCCATCTCCGATCCTTTCTCTCACCCCCATTAAGCCTCACCCGCTGCACATTCTCCCTCCTAATAGAGACGGGCTTTTTACAAGCATTTTATTACCTCGTCCAAGGAAAAGGGGGCCATTTCGACCTCCTCCTTACTTACAGAAGACGCATTTGTGACGCGCACTTACCACTCACGTACTTAGCGCTCGCCGATTCGTCTTTTTTTTTCTCGTGAGGAGAAAGTATGGCTTTCGCGAAAACAATCCACGTCTAGACTGCATGCGGAGATGGATGATCACGTTTCGGTCATTCGGAATGTTGCACTCACCTCTGATCCGTGTCTGCAAGCATGGGAGAAACTGAGGATGGACTTGAATGAGGATTTGAGTTAACGATAATGTAAAGTACGGCCGGGTGTTATCGTTGCTGCTCTTGCAGGATGAAAAATACAAAAAGGCAACCAAATATCAGGTTGCCCAAGAACTATATAAAATATCCGACTTTATTGTTTGTGATTTTGTACATAATTACCTGCAAAAGAAGTTATTCCAGAAATTAAGACAGCCTTTTACAAATAGCTAAATAGTAAAATGAATAAATTTAACCGAAGAGGAAATTATTTATCAGAATTTCATGATCAATTCAAAATGATGCGATTAAATGTTTAAAGTACGGTAGAGTCTCGATTATCTAAGTTAATGAATACCGAGTACACCTCAGACAAACGAAAACTCGGATAGCGCAGAAGGATCGTCTTATGTACGTAAATTATGAAATAAGCACGCCATTTTCATACCTCGCTGTAGAATGACGCTTATTTACTATCAAAAATCACTTTGATGTAATATTTTTTTAAATAAAATATTTCTCTTTTCCCTCCTAACATTTACGTCAATTGTCCACACTTCTTTTCTCCGATTAATTCGAGATTATTATGACGAGGCGACGTTTGCTTTCATGTTCTGGACTGGCGTGGTGCAGTTACGGCAAAAGTAATTTAAGAGTTGTGCCGGTACATATATGTGTAAGTGAAAAAGGCAAAGCACACGAATATGTTCCGGGTAATATGGAGCCTCGGTAAATCGGAATTCGGATAATCGAGACTCTACTGTAATCTGAAATCTACTCAGCGGTGCCTTTGGCTCACCAAATTGCAATCAACACCCGATATAAAACTATTGGGGGCACGGTAGGGTATATTACCCGGACTCCGCAAGCCCTAGGGAAGGCTCTATCAATATAACACTGTAAGTTAATAACGGGTACTTTTTCTTTGAAAAGTTTTTCCTTTGTTATGAGGTAATGCAAAGTGATACTAATGATATTGTACGATTTGAAGAAATATAAAGGTTTGCCGACATAAAAAACGATATTTAAACGGAAAATATATCTGCTGTAGGTAATACAAACAAAGAGAAGACCAAATGTAACCTGTGGAGCAGATGGATAAGAAAATTATCTAGAATGCGAGTAAATCAAGACATAAATTGTGACGTTGGACGAAAAAAAAAGAAATATAACGTAATACAAAATTCATTACTTAAAACATGCAGTAAGATACATATGAATCAAGGGAATCATAGATAGGCTCAGATTTTAATAAATATAAAATGAGAATGAAATAATAATGGCAGCACCTGGATTAAGTAGTTTGTCATGAAGTTGTAAGCACGTTATCATGAATTTCATTTCTTCAGAACTGAGACGCAATTCCACGCATTGAAGGCTTTTACCATGGAATATACTTAAGAACTGGTTTTGAAGTTCTTTACAGACTCCCATATTTCCTCGCAACTCGATCCACAAATTGCATAGAAATGCTCGTTCTACGTATAACATCCAAAGCGACCATATCGGTTAATGTAGGGGTTCACAAAATCGGTATATTGAAACCCGTATCGGTGTATTTCCTTATTGGTATACGACCTAAATGGAAGAGCTCTAGTGGTTGATTGAGAAAAATGAAATCGAATTGTTTTTATGGTTATCGAATTCGTATGTGCATTTCGGGTGAAATCGAAAATAATGTCGTTGCCTCGCCATTCCCCAACAGCAATTCTTTAGAAATGATCAGAATGGAATAATTAATAATTCTATTATAAACAATAATAATTAAAATACATTTTTAATTATAAATCTAATTAATTATTCTATTATCGAAAAAATATACCTTTGGATATTTAGCATTGACCCGAAGACAGAAGTTTGAGTCACAGACACAGCTGTAACAGCTCTTCCGTGCTGTTAATCACCTTTCCTTAATCCTTGTGATTTCCTTTGGTGGGTTTACCTCATCCGACCGCTTTGTGAGTTGTCTGAGGACCGATTGGCTGCAGTTTGTGCCACTAATGTGGAGGCTGCTCGCCGTGCTCACAAAAGCATTCCCAAACAGTGTGGGAGAGACGCGGCATGGTAGTTCACTGGTTATAATACCCACCCGAAAAGCAGGAGACCTGGGTTCGAGTCCCACATCTGTTATTCCTTGCGTTTCAGTCGCACGGCTCTTCCGTTATTCAGTAATCCCTGCTTCGCATGTTGAGGAAGAGCACATCTAACTTAATCTAACGCACATTTAACTTAACTTACCTTAGAATGACGTATAAATATTAATTAGGTTATCAAAAGTGATAGGAATACTTAGCTTTAATTGTAGTAACAGTGGACAGCATGAATGACGGTCCTTAAGGAACGTTGCCTTTGCGATATGTGTCGTTGAAAATAAAGAATGTTGGATTGATAGAAATATAGACGAGGAAGTACTAAGGTGGGGAAAGGTTATCTGTATGGTTGGTTTATTTTATTGAAACGATAAACAGGAAACAATGTTGGTGAAGAGAATTTAATACGCGGAATTTTTGAGGAATACAAATCTCGTTGTCATTGCTTAAAGTAATGCAATTTATACTTGAAAATTATAAAAGTAATTACGCCAAGTAATTTGATGTAAAAATCCAAGTGCTGGTTCATAGCTCAACTAAAAAGTTCGTGTAGTTGGCATTGCAGCGTCCTTTTCTCTGCCACAAGAAGGCGCTGCTTTCTCGAAGATGCATCAGCTTTCACAAACAAATTATAAGCAAATTACCACTTCATTTGGACGTACGCCTCTGTTCTTTCTCTTCGAGGTCACGAGCGCTCTTCCGCTTAGATTTGCTGTAATTATCTCTGTCTCGTCGGATTTCTCACGAATTCACTGCTCTCAATCGGAATGCCGACACATAGATCTCCGACAGTTACTGATATTCAACCTATTGTCTCAAAAATTGCTATAAGGAAGACTTTAACATCAAATCAAATGTGATGCAGCTAATAGAAAATGTCCTTCATTGTGTGATGGAGAGAGTGCCTGAATCTTACCTTCATGTGTTCAACTTTCGGGTTCGGAGCTCGGTTACTTCTTCTAGTAAATGATGCTTGTTCCAAATCTATGAATTGTTGCACTAACAGATCCCATAACGCAGCTTCTACATCTTTTATTACTCCATGTAAGCCGAATTAGGCAGCAAGTGCATGTACTTTTCTGCCTCATTCCCTTGTCTGCCAATATTTCGTTTCATTTGCGGAGAAAATCGAATCCACGTATCTACCATACATCTCTGAATTTCTCTCGCAGTATTGATTGTCCAATACGACATGGAAATACATAATATCTATTACATATTAATATTCTAGAATGTATTCTTCTGCAGTATTGAAGCAAATTGCACCAAATGTTACTATTTTGATCGCAGTATTAAACACGATAAAATAGTTCTCTGCCGCTCTGTTGATAATTTGCACGTATCCTTTTATTTGTGCTTATTACGACTCCGTTAATGGGTTCCACTCTTTCGATGCGATGGTAATTGCATCGAAATTGCATGGGAAATCAAAAAAGTCTCTGATATAAGGTGTAAATAAGGTCCACAAAACAAACCATTCACGAAACAGTTGGCTGTTTTACGATGCACCATGAAATTGTATTAAATAAAACTTTCCCACAAGGAAAACAGAGGCTTAGAATATTGCACAGTAATGGCGCTTCGTTTAAGATGTTATCTTCTTTTGGAATAGCGTATCTGAAAGGTCAGAAGATTGGAAAGGCCTACATTGTCTATCAATCGATCTTTGGAAGATGCACGCCAGTGACACACGATGTAAGGAGAAGACTTTAGCGTCCGCCATTTTTTAACCGCTCGAGCTACGGCTACATCTTTCCTTATCGTTGGCGACAATCTCCCGCCTCTCACCAATTTAAATATCTTCATCATTTTCAGATTTTGGCCCCTCCCCGTCAGCCCACTCCTCCATAAATGCACAATCTTCCTATGTTTGGTATCTCCCGAGCACACCTATAGCCTTCACTTAAGGCGAAACTCCCCTTAATTTAAATATGAGATCGCAGATAAGGCCTCTGAGATAACGCCTGCTTTTCTTTGAATCCAAAAACACCCTCTAAATATAATATGAATATGTGAAGTACAAGCTACGATGTTCTTCTTGATGTTTTACCGTCTGAACTTCCACCATGATGAAGTCAGTAAGTATTGCAACATGATAAAGAACGAGCCCTTAGTAATTTCTGCAGAAAATATTTTTATTGGCGACTAATTTCGTCTACATGCAGACATCATCAGGCATCGAAAACATCGTAAACGTAGTTTAAGAACAGGAGGAGGGAGGGGATTGAGGTGTTGGGTGCGGTGGGGAAAACCAGGATCAACATTGGAAGAGAATGGAGGGTAAGGAAATTAGAGGGGAGGAGTTATGGCAAACGTATTCATTGGTGAATTACCAAATGTTCGTTCCTACTTCTTTATTATGGTGCCGTTCCACAAAGTATGGCTTAGACACATTAGATTCATACGATTGCAGCATATTTAAATTGTTAGGTATCTTGGATGATAGTTACGATTAGATAGATTACGAGAAAATTAAGTAATCTATGTTCTTATGGCATTTTTACGAAAATATAAAGGACATACTTAAGAGCATTATCTTTGGACACCCAAATGCTTTTTTTGAACGAGGCGTTTTATATTCACAAACAAGAAGATTCAGACCATAAGAGAAGAGACAAATGCATTGTTATCCTTTAGTGAAACAAAATCAAGCCATTCTTCGTTTTACAGTTACTAATTGAGAGGTAATAGGTGAAAAGATGTAAAATATTTAAAAACGCATCAAAAAGTTTCAGCTCTAGATATAATAGAACAGCGTCACTGCTTTTTTCGCCTTTTCACCTCTTACCAAAATGCTGTCTTTTTACGGCTGCCATTTCGTCACTTCCTGAAAAAGATGCATTGAAATTATATTATTTTCGAATCTTCTTAATTTCTTTCAGTGGTTTGTGTTTCCCCAATGTTTCCTTAACAATTTGTTTTCCATCGTGCGATATCCTAATAAAAGTATTTGACTATACGCAATACGTCAATCCAGAGTGACCTAACGGTTTCATATGACCAAAATACGTTTTAAACTGCCAAATGTATACGAGAAATTCAATGCAAAAAGTTTTCCGACCCATGCTCTAGAAAAAACTCTAAAGCCGCAAAATCTTGCGTGGGAAGCGCTAATAATGATCAAGAAGATCCGCGTGTTTGAATTATATTAAACATTAGGAATACAGGAATAGGTTTAGTTGTTATTCAGAGTTAAGGAGGCCTATCCACCAGAATTTCAAGAGCGTTGAGGGTCAGGAGCCCTCTATAGCGAACGTAACTTGTATTTTGCTATGCAAAAAAAAACAAACTTTTAACAATACCATTCTCTTTTCTTTGATCAGCCAGGAATAGAATTACAGTCAGAGGACAGATATTTGATCGGGAATCATAGAAATAGCAACTGGACCACCTTGTGGGATCGTTTCGCCTCCCCAGCAACTTCCCTCGAGGGGGAGTAATGGACCCGAGTGGAGTGCAGTGACAAATGCCCGAAGGGGAAGCCCTCCGTTCCCCTCCACCGGTTCCACTGCTCCCCCTCCGTACGCTTCTTGCACTCCCTATTTGCGGTTTCTCTTATCATTTCCCTCCTTGTGTTTCCTCGAAGATTTGCAAAGAAATCCGCTCGAAATGGAAACGTTGTCGTGATTAAAACTATTACTACATTTATCTCAATAACATAGCAGGATTAATGTTATGTAGTGCTAATTGGTTCAAATCCATCACGAATTCTCTCAAAAGTGAGCATTCATGATGGAATACGCAGTTGGCAATAATGTCAGAATCTTTCTCAGTGACTTTTCTGCTTTGTACACGATTGGTGCAGGAGCTTCTGGCAAAATGATAGCAATTAAAAGCATGATTATCAAATAATGTGAACAATCGACTCGGAAAAAGTGATTTGTATATAAAAGTAAGTTTTTTAAGTAAAAGTGAACTTTTTGAAACTTTATTTCTAACGAGGAAAATACAAATTATTTACGCGAGCTTTATTCAAGAAAAGATGAAAAGTAATTGCAGAGCATCGGTGAAAATTATTTCTATAATTTTTTGCCTCGTCTCTGCCGTCCAATTGTGCCGTCGATTATAAATATAAATGGAGTTAAAGAACTACGTGCATGAGATTCCTTTTTTTAATGTTACAAAGGAATTCAGCCAAGGAGACATATATTGGATAGTTGTGGTATTGTTAGTAGCATTGTTAAATATGCCTCGATAACTAAGGTCATTTCGCATAAATAGGTCTCCATCGGGAATCGAACGCGGGACCACTTCCACCACAGGTGAACGCGCATCGACTTGGATATCCGGGAGCCCGAGATCTCTTGGGTAAACGTTTTTTACAAAGAGCTACCATCATTATATTAGCATCATTATATGCACATTTTGTGAAAACTTATCTTTTTAAGGAAAAGTCAGCTTAGGAAAATGACTTAGTTTACTTATTATTTATAACAATAACTTATTAATGAAAAAGTAAATATTGGAAGAATAATTCTGTGGATTCCCCCATCAAGTGAGGTCCATCTTTATCAATTCTTCAGCGATATTGTCAAATATAGTAAATAACAGATAATGCTTGCAATAAATGAAGAGATTTGTGACCATAATTTGATAAACGTTCGTATGTTCGTTTTCACTCCCAATGGAACTCATTTTTCGAGTATCTATATTTGGATTAGGTAACATCCGTTAAGAAATATATATTCATTCAAATCGCTTTGTTTATACCCAGTAAATACTAATCACATTCATTCTTTCTCCTTTTATGCATCTTTACCAATTTGATTTGAAATAAATGCATTTTAGACGTTGTAAAACATTACATATCGAAGTAAGGAATGCTGTAGTTGAGTTCATAGTGATCATTCCTTGGCAGTGTCTCTGTAAGACTTGGAAGTGCTCTCCAACGCCAGGGCGTTATTTCCTTCCCTACAGTTCTTTCCCTTCCTCCTTAATTTCCCGTTTCCCCCCAACAAAATCTCCCTCTTCCCCCCTAGCTACGCTCTCGTCTAGTTTTCGGAGCCCACCCTCTTTACCCATAATGCATTTGCCCTCCCCTCGTAACCCTAGCAACGCCTGGAGCCAAGCAATACCCACTGCCCTACATTCCCTCCCCCGCCGCAAATGGGACTCCCCTATTTCTCAGGGTAAAGAACTTTCGTGGTCTTTTTAAGCGGATTTTATAATCAAAGTCTCCGATTCCACGGCTTCTTGGCCTCGGAGGCCGCGGTGTGTTGAAAACGAAAGACTGTGTGGATTACTATTGAAAAGCCAGCTGAACAACTCATTAGGAATAACACAAATTAATTTATCTGTGGAAGGGTTTTCTCAGTTTTGTATTCACGCAATTTACTAAGAACCTTCATAAAGTATTACAGTATTATAGTGGTATAGTATTATTTATAATATTACATCATAAATAACATAAATCATCGTACAATATCAACTCTAAGAACTTAGTAAATTATTTAGGACTCCAATGATAATTTTCATTTAAATAGAACAGCCTCTTAAAAAGACGAAGGTAATATTTGACAAATCACTACTAAAAGTGACAGCCGAATGCAATACCAAAGCAGAGCTTTTGAATACTTTTATGAAAATGTGTTTCCTTTGAATAATGTGTAATTTGCTGATGAAAATGTATACATTAAAACCCGTGTCTTTCCTCCAGCATGTTGTCATCAGTTTTCCTTTTTGAATATTTTGCGTGTAAGGAAGAAATTGCTATAAATGAACATATTCAATACATTTAGAACCGCGGATGGGCACAATTACGCGAAAATTACAGAAATTCTTAACTGCAAATGGGTATTTTTCACCGCACATTCAGAAAGCTCAAGGTGTAAACCGCCTCCGGTGCATTACTGAGAGAAATAAATATACAACCTTACAACAATAACCAAAGTTCATTGAAGGTATATCATTGACTAAACAGGAACAATATTTGACACCTCTCTGAAATCGATTTATGAAAGTGAAACTTAAATAGAAAAGGATTTCGGCAAATTTAAACTAAATACACTCATCGCTTTGGGAAAGAACTCTTTGAAGACCTTCACTTGTCGGCCCCTGAAGAAATTCTATGAGGTTGTTACGAATATTCCTCCCTGTACACCCCACAATGTCCATACGTGTTATATTGGTGTTAGAAGTAGTTTATCTTTGAAAATAATTTCACCATGTGTATTACTCTCTTTCGCGAAATCGCAGTTTATGTGAAATAGTGTTGGTAATGTACGGAATTCTTACTATTAGCTATCGGAGTTTGCAAGCCAGAATACCCGTTCATACACATTTTTCAAAATTTTACTATCCTCGCACTCATCTTTTGCTTCAAACACATTCATTTGTGTTTTAATTCATTCCCTTCTATTCTTACATTGTTCAGTGTCTTCCACTACACACATTTAGCTTACTCCCGATCTTCCTCTTATTTATGGTTTCAGGAAACTCACACCCCATCGTTTTTGTTCTGCCTTTACCACTTAATTCCCAATTTGCAGAACCAACACCTTTCTCGCTGTTATCGCGGACTTTCTTCCCACAGTCTTTCATTGAATTAATTGATTTTTTTCCGATGAAATATTTGTACGGAGGTATGATCACATCTCTCGAGAGTCCCTAATGAGACAGCGTCGACCCCACCCCTCCCTTCCGCGTTGCTGCCATCTACCGCCCAATGGAATAATCATTTAATGCTTCGAAACCGGTATCGCTCCATCAAAAGTACATCAACTCCCCCCCCCCCATTCTTCCACCCCCGCCTCCCTCTATACCACGCCCTTCACAGGTCATTATTGAAATGGCAATCGATTGAAGGTGGAATGGGGAGGATCAGCGAATAAAGGATGAATGCTGCGAGAGAAACAGGGTTTCCACATACGATGAGCTCGCTCTTAATTATAGTTTTTACCTCAGTTAACGCTACAGCTTCCAGGATTGCTATAAATTCGTGGCAATGTATTTGTTAGGCGGTGTTACTACCACATTTCCCATAAAATCCCTTTTTCGGGCATTTTTCGTTGCATGGTCATCTCAATTTCCACCGAAATGAAATGTCTCCAACATTAAAAAAAAATATTAGGAAGATGAGGTGGGTATCCAATTGTGAATCTTTGAAAAATTGTGACAGTCCGAATGAATTAATTTCCTATTTCGAAATCAAAGAGAATTCTTCCAGATAGAGAGATATCCGGGACTCCGAACAATCCCTAGTCTATAAATTGGAACAGCAAATAAGAATAGTTTTAAGTGTACCTATGTCTACGTTAGTACCCTACAAGCCGCCTTTTGGCGTGTGGCAGGGGGTGCATGCACCATGACTCTATGTCCCTAATCGATTACTTTCGCGCATCGTTCGCGGAAAAAATGTGTTCTTGAATCGATTCGTTCTAGCATCAATTTCCGTGATCTTTCTAGTAGGAGATGCAGTGGGTGAAGGTTCGATTTGCGGCTACGGCAGACTTTTTCTCTTTCATCTCTTCATCTAAAATCAAGCATGTGAACAATGCGCTTATCATCGCTTATCTGCTAAAGGAAAATCAACTGATAGGAATGAAAATATATTTTTTTTATACTCTGCAGTATCTTCATTTTCCTTCACTTTTCACATTGAAAATGTCCGTATCGTGTGTCGTTTCACTTCCGTAGGAAAATATATTTGAATATCAAAGATGATTCTGAATTCAAAGTTGTTTGCTTCTATTGTTGCTCGGGTGAATGGTCCGCTTGGAACGTGATTCAAATAATATTAATAGTACGTTAATATAGATACGCTTCGCCGAAATCGAAGAAGGTAAAGGGTTTCTGTAGGAGTCGTCCATGAAAAGTGCCGTTGGTTGTCTATGAGAACCGACATTCAGAAACAAATCCTAATCAAGTAGGGCGCATTTTCTAATCAGGATAGTGGTCCATTACGTCCCGGGCAACTGGAAATGTCATTCACTCGCTCTCAATGCACCGAAATATCGTATTTTAAACGCATTCTCAGCTTCGAATGGAACGAATAGCACATGAAAGCGGCCGAACTCTCTTTCAGAGAGGATGTTCAATGGATGAAAAGGATGGGGTTCAATGAAGGGGTGAGTTCGGTGGACAGAGGAGAAGGGGAAAGGCCAACTGCATCGATGTTGGACATCACATTTGGAGGCATATCAGGGGAAAAAATGATATGGATTACATGGGATAGGATAAACCCTTTATTAGACACTCCAAAGAGACTTACTTTACTAGGTTGGTCCATCGAGGACATTTCTCTCTCCTAACCTCCGATGTTTCCTTGATATTTACTAAGTAATAGGTAATGAACGGAAGGTAAAGAAGCATGTGTAAAGATGGTCGGATCGCTGCATTAACGAAAGTGAGGAAGACCAGAAAGTGTTAAAAACATTTAAGTTTATAGACAAAGATGCAGCAATATGTTAATATGACGAATAAAAAATTAAGAATATAATTTCTTTAATGGAAACAGAAAGAGTATCCCAATTACATCCATTTTAATGATTATTGTTATTGAAGAACATACACAACCATTTCCTAACCAGAAACATCTGATTAACCAGGGCTTGAACCTGAGACCTTAGGATTGGAATACTAACTACTCACCCAGCAAGGACGATGTCGTACAGTAATTAATGTTTGGTTGAGGGGATCGTAGGATTAATAAAATGTTTTTAATAAATTAAAGTTTATGAATTAAGCTGAATTTACGGTCACATTATTTATGTGTTTAATAAATGTTTATACAATTTTAGATATGATTTATCATCTTAGATATGAGGGTGTAGGATGTTTGTGAATCAGTCGAAGAATTGCTCGTACTATGTTACAAATATTTACTTTCTTAAAATATTTGTACACGAGTTCACGCTTTCGAGCATGTATTTCAAATCATCAATAAGTATATTAAAAATAATCAGCAGACTGTTATATATTTAATTAGTACTTATTGCAATATAGTTTAATTTACTATTTCATGTAAAAATTTAACTTTAATTACTTAATTAATTAAACTTTTAGAATTCCTTAAAACATTTTAAAGGTGTTACGCATAAAGTATACTATTTCTTAAGTAATCGGTCTCTATTAAGCGTACCACGATTTATGAATATGATTTTCTTTGTGGTTCTGACCATGTGTACAGTTCTTTCGCTTCTTTTAGCTATTACTGTCGGTAAGTTGACGAGGGTTTTCCACATCCCCATTCTTAGTGGGTATTGGCATGCAGTGGATACGTTTTCTCGAAGAATCTCCTCTAGGTTTTTTATATCCACATTTCCAATCTTTTTTCTTCTCCATTATCTTCTAAAATTAAAATTTGGAATAGGACGACGGTTTAAATGGAAGAGGAGACTTTTAAAGTCTCAATCTTGCCTGAATATAGGCTACTATTATTATTATTTCCGATTAATTACTCTTAGTGTTCAGCTATTATAAGTAAAATAAACTGAGGGTTCTTTCTCGAGTATGAATACATTTCAGAGGGCAGTCTCTCACCTGCCAGTGCACGGCGAATGTAAAGATGAGGAAGAAGAAGGGATTGGTAAGAAGAGGAAGCAAGTGGGTGGGGGTGTAAACAGTGGATAAGCGGAAGGAGGCGTATTTAGGACGGCCTCAAAAGCTATGACACTGAAAAGGAGCATCATTGACGTAATAAGCTCTCGCTTCCCTTTTAATCATACCAAATGGCATCCATTCATCCCTTTCTGCGTGTTCAANATTGTCATTCAAAGCATCTAATATTTAAAGTGGTATCTAAGTAAACAGGACTCTAAAAAGTTTTATAATACACTCCTTATACTTAAACACCACTTTAGCTTAAAGTCCACTTTAGTTGAGAGGCAGATTTGAGAATACATTATAATACCGGGCCTTAAAGTCTCAATCTTGCCTGAATATAGGCTACTATTATTATTATTTCCGATTAATTACTCTTAGTGTTCAGCTATTATAAGTAAAATAAACTGAGGGTTCTTTCTCGAGTATGAATACATTTCAGAGGGCAGTCTCTCACCTGCCAGTGCACGGCGAATGTAAAGATGAGGAAGAAGAAGGGATTGGTAAGAAGAGGAAGCAAGTGGGTGGGGGTGTAAACAGTGGATAAGCGGAAGGAGGCGTATTTAGGACGGCCTCAAAAGCTATGACACTGAAAAGGAGCATCATTGACGTAATAAGCTCTCGCTTCCCTTTTAATCATACCAAATGGCATCCATTCATCCCTTTCTGCGTGTTCAATCCCAAAAATGCGTTCTGCACTCCCATCCCAATGAAAACCGTTTGCCCGTTTACTCTTTTCAAAGGCACCGTCGGCGCATGCGCAGAAGCGCCTATTTTCCCTTTTCTTTTTTTCCTTCCTTTCGGGCGAATTTTAGTTTTGCCCTTTGAGGATCGCGAGCACCCATTGTGACGCGGCGCTCGCAGCCAACGCACCCACGTGACCAGAAACGCACCCGGCGCACCCGCTCCCGGACTTGCGGTGGATATGCTCTTTGGAAATCATTTCCGATGTTCTCTTTCAGTGGGGACATCAAAAGTGATGAGGGCGAGTGCCTTTGGAAAAAATTACGGCCATCCCTTTGCTTCTCTTTCCTTCTTAACTCTGCTTTCTATTCCTCCGTTTCTTTCAACTCACCCACGCGGAGGATTGTCAAGTTACGGCTTAAGAGTTTTCCTTATTAAGGATCAAAGTATCAATTTAGAGGATTGCTTCCTCATGTGTTCACTAATTTAATTCTGTATCCGAGAGGATTACTTTATTCGACAGTTATATTGCGCAAGCACGATTTTTCCGCGTATTTCTCACCATACACATATACATATATAAATTATTCTCAGTTTGAAGGCATCCTGTCATGGTTTTGAATTCGAAGAAAATGTACATGTATATTAAGTGTGAGCGAAGGTGCGGAGAGAGTAATAGTAATGTTAAAAGTGCTTCGACATCTACGGTCATTTAGCACGTAGGCCCCCACAGGGAATCGAACCCGGAACCGCTCTCAACGAACACCGAAGTCGAACGCGTTGCCCACTTGGCCATCCGGTAGACCTAAGGAGAGAGAATAGGTACTCGAGGCTATGTTACTGTAAAGATGTGGATAAAATTTTAGTTCGAGTGTATTTTGTAGTTTTTTAAAACTTTCCTTAAAAGTGCATTTAGGGTGAATACGCAAATTACACAATACACACATTAAATGTTGTCATTCAGTGCGAATTTACGGTGAAAGTTTTGGAAATTCAACGGAAATGTTTGAATCTAACGACAAGCGCAACTTAAGAAATTGATTCTCTGATTTACAAGGCGTAACTTTATCTCAATCAGGAAATCCAACCATTTCGATGTTATATGTAGTGAAAATGTGCACTAAAAAGATACGACGTGGATCTTCGAATTTGAAAATGTTTGGTAATTAACAATGGAAATAACAACATTGGAAATTGGTTAGCTAATTGGAGATAAATGCATACGTAATGAATACTTATACTTCCAAAATATTATTTTTATAGTTTGACCGGTTTGGTTGCACACTAACGCTACCATCAGGAGAGATTACACTAAAAATAGGAATTTTTATATTAATTTATTTCGGTAGTCCAGGGACGAGGGTAACGCTCAGGCAAGGTGAAATCGTTGGCTAATGAACTGATTGAGGAAATCGCAACATTCCTATGACAATACAAAAATACTTTCCTCCGTTTAAATTCAATAAACAGAATAAACAAATTCTGCTAAAAGCTAGAAAAATTTTTGTTGTTTTCACTGATGGCATTCCATTATGTACTGTCAACTAAAATCTATTGAATGTGACTCATGAGGTTTCCTCTTTTTGTTATTTTTGAAGTTCTCGACATTTTTCTTTGTTGCTGTAGTTGTTCCTTACGTCTTCATCCCTTATTTCATCCGTTTTATCGGCTACACCTCCTCTTCCAAACAACGTACATCGACTTTTCCACCTCGAAGAACGCTGTGTTTCAAAAATATTCCTGCAAATTAAAACTCCTCAAATAACTCCTGATGAAAACGCAAGTGCCTCAAGAAAGCAGAAGAGAGACAGGAACGAGGGCAGGGTCTGCTGAGGGGAGACGGGATAAAAAGAGTGGTTTAAAAGGATGGGTGTGTCGCAGGGGATAGAGACCCTGAGTGAAATTAGCCATTAAAGCGTTGGGGCGGAGGTCAAAGGGGGAATTGGGGGGGGGCCGTCTTGAGATTTGCGGATTTGGAAGCAAACCACTTAGAGGGCGGATACGACACAATTACTGTGTTTACTCTGAAGGTATACTTCCTCGGTTTATAAACTCGATCTTAGGTCGGCAAAGAGGATTCATTGGTAGTGTGGATTCGGAATCAGAAATATAGAAAGAGATCCAAGCAAAACGCAACTTTTTCCCCCCCAGTATATACGAGTAACTCGTAACACTTTTTAAATGGAAATAAATATTGGACTTTCTGAATTTTAACTATACTTATTCATCGAGTTCGGGTTGTTTAAAATCGTGTGCTTGTGCGAATTGATGGTATTTCTCCAAACCGTACTCACGTCTATTGAGAATTACTATGTTTGGGATTAAATAAAGTCAGTGGGTATGATAAACATCTCAGAATAGAAGTCTGGGAGTTATTGCAATTTAATACGAGAATACTCTTATATAAATTTTGGACGACTTTACGTTATAAGTGAAAATAGATGTTTGGGTTCTGGAATTTCTCGCAATTCACCGCAGCTAAAGTCTGTTAAATACACTTTCACGGCTGAGGAGGAGATGCAGCAAATATTACGCCTTTAAGGGCTCTGGGATGGAGAAAAATCAAAGGTGATTATATTAAAACAACCCACCTTTAATTGGGAGTACGTTATTGGACTCGTCAGTAAACTCAGAGGCGCTCATTATCTCTTATGAGAATTCAGTCGCTCTCAACTCATATGGACTCCCAAGGGTCCAAATAATATGGTTAAGTGTCGAATCGTTATCGGAAGTCGATTTAAGGGTGACAAAATATATTAAAAAGTACTATCTCAGTACTTAAAGAATAAAAGCATTTTGTTGCAAGTGACAACATAGAGTTGAGAGAGAATAATTTGTCATGGAATTCCAAGAAATGTTGAGCATCTCTGAGTATACCGGTAAGTCGCTTTAATCGTCTTCGATTGGCCTTCATGCCACCTCACTAAGAAAATCAATCATTTTTGCTCTGCATCATCAGTGGTGAAGTTAAATTTAAAAGACAATAGGAGGGCTAATTCCATTAAACGCCACACTGCCTATCGTAGATGAGTTTTAGTATTAAACGGTCAACAATTAAACCGATTTCACATTGTTAGTGAAAATAAAAGTTAACTTTTTATAACTCCCCAAATGTAGCAGATCTTCTGACTTGTTAACTTAAGAGTTTATTCCCTCGATTTGCTTGTAGAACATGCGGTAGTAGTATTATAATGGATAATTTAATTATTCTTATTGACAATTGCTATTACTGCAGCAACCGATAATTAATTAATTATCGATTTAATAAATCTCTTGTTAAGGTCCAACCTTAATCTTTTCTCGTCAGTTAATCTCATTATAGTGGAAGCAATTAATATATCGTCTTCGATACAGTTTACGATTAAAGTTTAATTATTCTCTCATACTCCTAAATTACTCATACAATGGGTCAGAGTCCTTAATAGCGTAACGAGAAAATGAGCTTTTCAGAGTACGATGCTTAATATGGCTTTCATTCTTTCTCTTTCAATGTTCCTGGTGTTTTTGTTCATTGTAAACTATAAAATAGGTTTCGATATAAAATTAAGTATTATCAATTTGAACTCGGGCTAAAAAACTATATATTTATCTCTGTCATCACTTAATCAGTTCTAAAAAATCGGTTATTCATTCTTGCACAAAGTTTCTCGATATTTAATAACCATTCCGTAATCACGCAACCGGTTCTGAATCTCCAATATGGCGGCCCTTCCATTTATCTCAGAAGCAGTGGTTTTGTCAACTGCATAACGGACAACACCAGCAGACGCCGGGGATTATTGTGCTTTAACATGCATGGATGCGTTTAAACCTTAACTTACCGCTGTTTTCCGCGGCGCTCGCTAAATACCAATTAATCTTTCCAGCCGAGGGGATAAATTCTCCCGTTGTACTCCATTCCTTGTTCTTTCTACCCGGATTGAACCCTCCCTGTGACCCTTTCTCCCCGCACTCACAGAAGCAATGGACCCTATGTTCTTTTCTCCCGAACGCCCTTTGCTCATCTATCACGCCCTCACAATGCCACTGTTTAGGGTCGTTACTTCGACGCGCTCACCACACGATCTGTCCACTAACCCTCGATTCTCCTCTGATGAGAAAAAGATTGTCCCTTTTCTCTGCTCTTACATCCTGTTTCTTTCTCTCGCGTTATTGTTATTTCAGCTTCCTTCTTGTCCCTTGAAAACGTAAGGGAGTGAAATAGGTGTAAGAGGTGCGAACAAGAGAAGCTGATGGATTATAGCAGGTTAACCGATATAGAAGAATTAATAAGAAATATTATCACAATTATAAACAATTTTTGGCGTCTCATTTATTGTACTACACTTATTTCTGTACTACAATTGACAGTCTTCCGTTTATAACATTTTATTTTTCATTCTAAAAGAATTCTTTAAGTAATTTTCGATACGTAAAATATTGTGTACATATATACGTAAACTATTGCGACAAAGCTCTCAGAAGCAGGTTGGAAATCCTCAAAAGAAAGGGGATTAAAAGTTACGCTGCGATTGCTTGAGAAAACATTTGCGGAAGACGTAAATGGTATTATGCGACCCCTTCTGCTACTTCGATCGATCCGAGCGTAAAATATGACAAATAGGAACAAGGAAAAGTCGTTTTAGAGACTCATTCTTTCCACTAACGATACGCGATAACAACAAGCTAAAGAGTAAACTCGACAGCCCGGTGTTTACACCCTCTGCCACACGCCGACACGCTGCATGTAGGGTATCAACAGAGTAGGCGTACATGTGCAACTCAATCCAAACTTTTATTAAACTATTTTCATATGGTTAATCTAGTAGAATACTAATATAATGTCTTAATCATCTGTAAACGCTAAACTAAAAAATATTCTCTGTACACGATAAACGCAAATCGTTCGAGGCTATTTGCAATTTCGATTCTCCTGAAATGATTTGAATAGAAATCGAGGGAACTTTTCTTTTAGAAAGCCAAGCAATCAGAGCAGACCTCTGGTTTGAAGGTTCGATAGAATTATACTAATTATCATACCTCACGCGTAGCGCAAGTTTTATATACTCACGTATACAGTCCAAAATGAACTCTAATTGAAACATTGACAATCGTATGGGAGAATCTTCTTCACTCCGATTCCGAGTGTGCTGTAGAGCCCACTTAAGTGTGAGCAGGTGATAATCTAACGATGATCGCGACGGCGGACGCAGTCTTCGCATTCTCCGTGGGGGGTCTGCCGATGTGGAAGTCGCCCTCTCTCCGGTGCGGTAGCTCTGCTTAGCCGCGCAATAAAGCAATTGCCCATCTCCGATTCCGCCTTATCTCACCAGGAAAACGAAGGAAAAGGACTCTCCCCCTCAAATGGTCTGGAAAATTCAGTGTGCTTCCAAAGAGGAAGGCCCTCGCCATTCAATTCACCCTCCTCCACACAAACAATCCCTCCATTATATCCCTCGATTTTTGTCTCCATGGGAATGGAAGGCAAAGGTCGATTGTTTACTCCTTCAATCCCCGGGTAGCTTCAAGACTTACTTCGTAGCAGTCAATGAATGTCTAAAAGTCAGCAATAATTGAAGCCTGTTCTAGATTTCATACGGTACTTGGAAAGTAACCACAATACTCCTCGATATTCTCCGTCTATTTCCTGAGTAAATTCAACAGTTTATTTTGGTTCTAATATTTTTATAGCTGAACGAGGCTTGGGTTACGTATAGCTTAAATATTAATGCTAAGTGTTTGGTCATTAGTGAGAAGAAATTCAACCAAGTCACCTTTACAATAAATAATGAAAATATTGAAAGAGTTAATAAAATTAAGTACCTATAAGGATGCTATATAACAGAAAACTGAGATCTCGATGAGGAAATAAAAATAAGACGTAGTTATGCTCGAGTTTTGTTCCTCAACATGAGAAGTTTGCTCTGCGACATTATGTTTAGAAATATGACAAAGTATGGTCCAATGCCTCAATCTTGATGTGTGTTCCAGAAGCTGCCACTTTCAACAAGAAGCAGTTGGATAGATTGGAAGCCACGGGGATGTCACAGAAGGATGCTTAAGATATCGCAAGAACAAGAATGTACTCAAAAGGGCCGAAAGAACGCTCATCAAGCAAATAAAATGTAGGAAAATAAAATACTTTAGTGACATTATGAGGTGAAGGAGGAATGAGGTGCTGCAACTTATAGTACAAGGAAAGATCCAACGTAAAAGGAGTCAGGAAATAATAGGAACAGATTGGTTGGAATATGTCAAAGACTGGTAGAACTTCAATTCAAAGACTAAGGTCCCGGGTTCGAATCCCGGCTACTCGGATTTTTCCGATTAGGGAATGGTTGTGTGTACTTGTAAATAGTAATAATTATAAAAATGGATGTAATTGGGGTAAACCTGTTTCCATTATAGAAGTTATTATTATTATTATTTGGTGCCAATATGATAGTTTACGCTTTAACAGGAATATGTCGCATGAAGAAGAAGAATATTTTTATAAGAGGTTCGTTTACTTTAGTTTTGTGCAGGTTATGGGTCTAGAGTCGGTGTGTTCTAGACAACGAGACTACAAAAAACGATTAATTCCCTTTTCTTCGAATTTTTAGGTATTATTGGCTTAATTTTTTTAATAGTGTCAGTTAAGAACCAGAATCCTTGTGTTTGTTGTTCTTTGTCCATAAAGTCCTTTGTCTGAGCATACATGAACTATTTCAAAATTCAATACTCTCTCTAACTTGTAGATTACATCAAGTTCATCGTAAAAGTACATTTTAGAAGCGATCCGGCATCTCCATCTCACTTAACGTACCTTGAGGTTGAAAATGTTCAGATTCAAAATATGTTTTCTAGGCATATTGATTCATTTAAATAAGGAGCCCATGCATATTCTACCAATGCAAATCGACATTTTACGCAGAAGATACTTAAATTCTGAGAAGATCTCATAAGTGATCTACTGTATGATTGTGTTCCTCATAAGAGTATGCGCCAGAAATCTTTATCTTAATGAAGTTTGTGAGGTGAAAATTGAGAGGTCCATGCGCTTTCATAATGTTAGATTAGATTAATTAAAATTGAGAAAATTGTATCACCACTTGAACGGCTTTACTATCATACCATGTGAAAGTGAATTTACGAGATGAATATTTGTAATTATTTAATGGAAATGATCCGTGAATTTCATGCAAAATTCGTACATGAAGATACGTTTCATTAAACGTTACCGTTTTAAAACAGTGAGCGTCTTTAGAAATCTTTCCAGAGAAAGTGAGGAGTCATAAAAGGAAATCAGCGACTATAAGCTAGGTTATACATATATGTGTTCTACCTTTCGGTAGGTTAATGTGCCTTAATATTCCCTAATCAAAGCAATTTCTTTCCCTTTCCGGTAACTTTTAACCACCCTTTATAACATCTAACAACTATTGCCTTTGTCTTCTCACTTTATTTTCCCCCTTTTATTGTGCCATCAATTACATTCTTTAGCGATCCTTATCCTCTCAATATTTTGCCCACCCATTTCCTCTGTCAACATTTAATTATTTCAATTAGCGTCCTCTCTTCCCCAACCATCTCTAGTGCTTCTGTTTGTTATTTTTAAGCAAGGTTAAAATTAATAAATAAATTTCAGATGAAAGAATACCCTCTTGTTACTTTTCCCCACATCTTTTGGAAATTTCGTTGCTATGCGACAGAAACAATGTAGGCATCAAAACAATAAATACGTGGATCAGTTGCAGGTTACGCCTCGCCCTACTCTGATAAGCGATCACAAGTTAATAGATGAAGCTTTTGACGAATACATTTCAAGTACAGGGAAGGAGGCGGTGAATGCAAGGAAAAGAGAAAGGAGGAGAGAGGGGGGAAAGGAGAAAAAGAGAAGAAAATGCAGAAAGAGAGAGGGAGAGAAAAAGTGGTATCGGTGAGTTCGTGATGTCGATTAGAAGGGTCAGATCGAAGCCCCGCTCATTTTCCTCGAGAGGGGGCATTCCGACTTGTCCCACGGAAAATCACGGATGTTCAGGAGGCGGATATAATTTTCGGAGGCTCGCACTTCCATTGTATACTTCGATCGCATTCCACCAGGTGGCAGCACAAAGAGGAAAGTGGCAAAGCGTTTTCTCGAGTCCTTGAAATGATGGCGTGTTACCCTCGCGAATAATTACGGAAGTGGTTGATTGTGGAGGAGATGCCACTGCGTCTAAGATTTCGGATTCGCTTCTTCCACAGTTATTACGAAAAAGGGATATGGAGAGCTCTCTTAGAACTTGGGAAAGATTTATGAGAAATTTGAATAAATCCACACTTAACCTGTCACGATTCAATGAGTGTTTTAAAAGATCGATCTTTCGGGTTACTCCGTCACAAGTTCCCAAGCGTAAGAAAATTGAAAAGAATGTATGAATTATTAAAATTTCAAATTACGTCTAAAGTGGGCTGAAAACATCGCTGCAAATTTAGCGATTATGTCGTCAAATTTAACGACTTTTCCCCTGCGATAGCGGCATGCTTCCGGTGACATCCTGCTATCTACGTAGCAAGCTTTATTTTACAGAATCTCTCCCTACTCATACTACAGCGATTGCCTTATTTATAGATAAATATGGCATGAATTAGTTAATGTAAAACAAAACTTTGGTTTAAAATTTAACGGAAACTGAGAAATCCTTCAGATAATGGACGATTTGAGTTCGACCTGTATTTCCCTGTAGCCAGTATTTACTAACTTTTTCATCTCCGTTTATTCTTGTATTAAAGATTCATAAAATCAGCTGTCACATCTTGGAACTTATTTACTAGTATAAAAATCACTATTACCATATAGAAATGAACCTTAATACATTACTTTATTTAACTTAACATAGCGGTAAAGACGTAACAGATTCAATTTACGCAATGAATTAGCTTATACTCTACTATTAATAGTGAATTTAAGCATTTTCAGCTCTTAGCTGATTTAACCAATATTTTGATTAATTTTGGCGATTTTGCTGTTACATTTCAGCGTTTCTTCGGCAAAGCTTAAAAGAAAATTGGCATCTTTAACTGAAAATGACAGAATGCTGCATAAACGTCCAGTAATGGTTTTCAACCATTCAAAGTTCTGAAAAATCAGGATCTTATGAGAGCTAATGCTCCAATTAAATTAATTTTCACCTTCATCAAACTGTTAGTCAATTAGGCGAGAGAGCTAATTATTGATTGGCGAATAGACAATAGCATAATAGTTGTCATTATGTTCTGCAGCGAATGATTTATGTCTAGAATCCGCGTGGTTGGTTGTTTGCAGAAACCAGTCCTCGGGTAAAGGAGAAAGCCGGAGAATTCCTCATAAAAATGAATCATACAATTAACGAAGTTAATCTCAGCAGCGATCCGGTTTTCCCCCTCCTCTATTAATTCTGCCTCATTCTGTAGCTCATCTTGGCAATGAAGATTTTCGATGTGTATCGCGTCTCGTAGTGAGTTTCGTGGCCTTATCGCGTCCGATAACGATCAGCATTAGAAACTCTGGAACGGCGCAAAGTATGAAAAAACGAAGGGTCTTCGTGAGGTAACTCTTACGAATTCTCCTTCCTGTTGTCCCTCAAAATAAAATGTTTCCAACTGGACGAAATTCACATTTATGGTATTTTATCGTGTAAACATTTCATATTGTTACTCTCATAAATAGTAGTTAAGTAATTAAATTTAAATGATGTAATTGTAAGTGCCGGTTGTAGCATTATTCCTCCTACTCATAATTAGCAAAACTTCCTATGACAATGGCTTGTCCTATACATGCTTACGTACGTCGTTGGATAAATTTATTGTTATTATTATACCAATTTGGGGAAGCACTGCAAATATGCCAGATTACGTTGCACCAGAATAAATTGACAACTACGGATAAAATAGATTTCAAATCAATTTGCTCAATGGCTTACTTAACCACTTAAACTCAGCTAGAGATGTAAAATATAAACTAAAGGAATATCTGTTATTAAACTGTCAAATTGAATGTATATATGTGTAAATAACACCCTGTATCATTGCACATTAATTGAGTTTTTCAGTTTGAAGTTCACTGCTGAACCAAGTTGTAAAATACATCCAACTGGGAGCCCGCTGACAAACCTAGCATGGTTTGGTTAACATTGAAAAGCCTTTTCATATAGAAACTTGAAAATGTATTAAGATATTTAAATAATAATTATTATTATTAACCGTATTCGGATACCTCTAGTTTTCTTTTCGCATTACGTAGGAAATTTTTGGGTGATGTCCAATTTGTTAATATACAAAATGGCTCCCGCCTTCACAGGGTCATAAAGTGTATATAAAGTTTTTCTTGCTCCTGTTTCATCATAAAGTAATGTAATTTTACAAAAATGTTTTTCCTTGAAAAAATTCATATTTTCAGTTTCAGCAGTAAGTCTCCGATGACTTTCCTCTTCTTTAGATAGACATATATTTTGCGCACTCCATTTGTAGGGTTACACCTTTCTTTGACTTCATCTAACGACCATGTACAGATTTATAAATTATCTAAGAATCATTAGAAGAAAAAATTCCACCAAGTGTTTCCATAATGACGACTTGTAAATGATAAAAAGATACAGAATTTTCGGAACGGATAGTCCTTTTAATTGCCTTGAGAATATATTGATAGCTGAGAATATTAGTCATAAAATAAAGTTAAGGATACTTAGCTATGTTACTACTTATATGATCTTCATCATGGATCGGTTTGTAACTTTTACTGATTGTGAGATGAAGAGGCGTTGGTTATTTTGTCATTTTTTTATTGTATTGCCTTTTTCTGTACCTTCTTTGATACACAAATTGATGACAGCAATTGTTGACAGGTCCCCATGCACTATACGTGTAATCTATGCGAGGACTAACTTGTGCAAATTGTTACGGAATACGCAAAGGTAATCCAAGGTTAGAGAGAAAAGAGATAAATCTGTAAACAAACATTTCATGAAAGAGGTTCCCCAACTACAGCCACTGAAAGACTATTTTCAGCGAGAACAAGTAGTTCGTTGAATGCAGGTATCTCTTTATAAGGTCCTTATTATCCATGCTTCATCATTACCTTTCTTTTTATTTCGTTTTGCCTTTCTTACGGTTCTTAATAACTTCCTATCTCTTATCAGATACTACTTTACATATATTTTGGGGAATGTAGTTAAGAATCAGCCCACCAGGGAATTTCCTAGTCCTAATGCGGCCATTTAAGCCTGGATAATCCTGCTCAACTGCTTATGTTGAAATAAAGACCTCCATTCTGTCCAATACAGCTGTAGGCTAGTGAGTGACTGTGGGTGTTCCATACGAAGTCACGGATTCGGAGAGGCGGTTTCAGCAGCCTTTTGAAATCGTTGTTTCGGAAGACCTGAATAAGAACAAGAAAGAAACAGCAGAGATTTGGAGAAACTGATAAGCACAAATTATATATTGAATCGTTAAATGGAAAATCTTTGCAACTCCGCCTTTCACGAGAATAAGTTTCTGTCCTTTACTATTGTTGGAACCAAATTACTCCTAAAATTTCATAATTTTACTTCTCCTTCTGTAACAATTCTCTGAATATTTTAATCCATGGCATCCACTAGATAATTTCGTTTGGTGAATGATACTGAGCTGCAAGTAAGAAGATTTCCGCATTTACAGAGTCATTTCCCGTGCGATTTTCTTACAATTTAGAAGTCACTCCCTTCTCCTAGAGGCGTTTCCCTCAACGAGGATCTTTAATCAAACTTAACCTGTGAAGATTTTTCCCACGCTCGACTCTTTTTCATGAATCTCTCAATAGATACAATTATACTCAATATATACATAACACGAACGACCTACCAATTTAGGCGGGGGTAATTCCTACAAGGGTCAAACATCGCCAGACTAGTGCATTATATATCTATATGATACCATAACATTATAATTTATTTATTATTTATTTGATTTTAATTACGTTGCAATTTGGCCATCTGGCCAAGTGGCAACGCTAGAGCGGAGTATAACATAAAAATTAATTTTGATAATAATTGCCTAGTATTCACCCAAAGATCATAATGGATCGCTGTACCAAGTAAAGTGATTTTTTATTACATTCCAAAATACCACAAGTTGACACAATGATAGATAAAAAGTTCCGAAAAATGAATTTTCTTAGGTTATTTCTGTAAATTGGTCAACTTGACTGGAACGAGCTGAATTATTTGTCATTCGTGTTCAATAATGAGTAGAAAAAGGAACCATAAGCTGTGGCAGTTATTCAAAGTATCCAAAATGTATAAATATTGAAATAATATTGACGAGCCATTCTGGGATGGCACGTGACAATATTTAGGTTAAAGTAAGGCGCTTCCACGAATGGAATATCAGTGAAAATGAATTTGAATACTTTGATGCTAATTTACTTACTTGCCTGTGAATTTGAACTATGAGAAAAGTTTGGACAATCATCGAATTTCTTATGCTCTTTCTTTTAATGCAGAAGACTTTATTCTTATTTTCTTGGTCGTGGTTTTCTTTATTCTTATTTGATGGTAATAAGAGAATTGCAAAAATATGGCTGAGATATTTATAGTCATATTGCCATGATTTAAGCTTCAAACCGATGTTTATTTTTCACATCATATAGTAGTAGTCGTATTGTTAAAAGTGCTTCGACAGCTGAGGTCATTTCGCACATAGGCTCCCTCCGGGAATCGAACCCGGGACCGCTTTCACTGAAGTCGAACACGTTGCCCACTTGGCTATCCGGGAGCCCTTTTCACATCATCTTAACATCTGACGATCCATTAGTTTCCTTAGAGGAATCAAAAGATCACATTATCGACATTACTCGCTTTGTTAAGTTTGAGAGGGAATAAGGTATTTCATTCCACGGTTATTGAATCCATTTCATCAAAAAACCAGAAAAAGGTTTCTTTTGGTACGTTGCGAAAGTTTAGATTGCAGTCTCTTCAAGATAGATTCGTCTGACTGTTTTTTTGATTTTGCACCCATTAACAACGTATTCATCGCTTCTTAATGATTGAGTATTGGATGAAATCTCTCTTCGTTAGGCGATGGTGTCATATTTCTGACGTAATTTCACGTTCATCTTCCCCTTCCTATGAGTACTGACCGTTGTCTCGAAGGATGCATATTGCGAGGAGTGAATTCTCACTCTAGTGAGTGAGGGAGGTCACCTAGCAATTGGATGAGTGGCCTATTCATTAGCGAGAACTAATTAGCAGATTATCACAGCTATGGCTGAGAAAAAGATTCTATTTATACTTATGTTTGTTATGGAAGCAAAACAACTAAATGAGCGACAAGGAAACGAACCTTATAACCAACAATAGTTTCGTAAGAACAATTTTTTTACTGTACATTTATTTATTGCACCGTTATGCAACTGTTAAAGGCGAGCATATTTTAATTTCAATGCATCGCTTTTTCAAAAATGGGACCTATGCTCAGCGAAACGAGTTCAAATCGTGGAAATATCAGTTAGCTAAACGTCTTGGTTCAGTTATCAGCTTAATTTACTCCTCTATCATCTCATTCGATATACTCCGTTCGCTATTTAATGTGCATTTAGAGTGTACTATAGAATACGTCATCTACCATGGATCCGATCCCCGACAGAAAAGTACTTTTAAGTGAAAAATATGAACCAATTATTGCAAAAATTTTAATCAAAACTTTGGAGTTATTTAAAAAATGTTAAAAATTACTTAGGGATTTTGGTTGGGGAGTTGGGTTATTGTGACAGATTTATGGATAAAACCTACAGTTATGACCGCGGCGTTGTCTGAGGGGTTTTGTATTAGGATGTTTGCGTTTACCCCAGAACCCCCGCTCCTGAGACATCCTAGTTACGCTCCATGGTCATTAGGAAAAATAATTTACCTCTAACATTAGTTTCAATAGGCCATTAATTATTTACAAATTTCCAAAAACAACTAAGCAGACAAACATGCGAGAGAGATATTTGTAATTATTTAAATAAATAATGTTACGCGTGGCGTAAGTAAGTATTGTACAAAATCTCCTTAAATATATTTCGCGCAATATATTGAATAACTGATTATTTCCCGCTATGAAGCATTAGATATTCACAGTGTTTTAGAGACGATGAAAGATAAACGGACGTGAAAAACGGAAACTCGAAGTGATCGATTTATGCACGATATCGAGTTATTCTTGTAGTTACACAGTACGTATACGGATACAAAATCACAATATACATGCCATAGTTACGAAGACTTACCTCTAAATCATTCGAAATCGTGGTCTGTGATATTCTGGTTTCACACACATATTAGTGCTTCCAATAATCGCGGTTTCTAACTTGGAATGCAATCAGATTGATACTATGTCATTGAGGGATATTAAATTGCAGGTAAATACGATATAAGGAGAAGACAACAACTTGGAATGCATATGCCAATATAATATCATTAGTAATTGGCTATGCGATTTCTAAGGCTTCTCAGTAACCTTACAACGTTATAAAGAAGAAGGAAAAATAACATTTCAACCGTAAAGTATAAAGCATACGTGTCCAACCCGCGGACCGCGGGCCACATGCGGCCCTCAAAGCCCATTCTTGCGGCCCGCGTCGCGTAACCGGAAAATAAACGAACGTTGCAAAATTATAAGTAGGGAATCTAAGGGCCAGTAATACTCAGGCACTCGGCATTTAGTAGTATTTTTCGGGTTTTTGACCTGGAGTGTGGAATTTGAGTATGGAGTTGAATTCTCTTTAATGAATATGTTTTTACTGGGAGGCAGT
This sequence comes from Ladona fulva, assembly GCA_000376725.2. Classification (NCBI taxonomy): domain Eukaryota; kingdom Metazoa; phylum Arthropoda; class Insecta; order Odonata; family Libellulidae; genus Ladona; species Ladona fulva. Next base: position 524,778 of record KZ308419.1, on the reverse strand, counting down.
AATCTTTAGCACCAATATTGAATTGAAAATTTGTTTGAAAAATTCTAGAAGAATTACAAAGGTTTTTTCTTTCTTTAGTTTCGGTAATGTAAGAGCTGTCTAGTACTACTAGTAAATGAAGGAGTTCTTGCCTGTCCGCGCTCCTGAGGAAACTTGTTATGCGGCCCTACGCCATGGCGCGCCACCGAAAGGTTGGACACCCTGACCTAAATGGTCGAAACCATGGTCGTGGAATAAAATATTGTGGTTGAATTGTTCATTCCCCTTATTCTTTATAATGGAGAACTACCAAGAAGTTGAGACCGAATCAATAAACTTAAAACGCTCTTAAATGTCAATATAAAATTATATTTCTGAACGGCGAATCGATCCTTCCTGTTTCTTAAACATCAGATGAATGTGAATCATCCTCTTGACTTTAATTTCCAGTCGTGCGCGTCGGATAGATGAATAGTAGTCTTGATGTGTTTCTGAAAGGCGGAATGATAACGTGCGAGTTCTTGAAGAAAAAACGCGCTAAAAAGCCAATGCGAGCGAAATGAGGATATTGTCGTGACACAGGTACGGCAGCGCCAGCGGCGGCCAATTAGAGTAATTACTCGTCGTCCATTCATGCACAGACAAAAAAAGCACGTGTTGCGCATGCATGCGACTTCATTGTCATCTGACTTAATAAGGATCCATTATTACTCGGTCGAGAAATGAACGTGCAACGACTTACTCTTTCCGTTTGTTCGGATTTTTCAATTCTACGACTGAAACCATTTATTAACCTACTTTTCAGAAAAGAAACCCACTCGTAGTGTAATCAAGTTGTCTATCAGTTTGTTTCTCTATGAAATTTGGAACAACTGAGAGCTTTCTATAGCTGATCTGGTAGAAGAATATTAATTTTCTCCGGAAAAAAATAGAGATTGTCTTTTCCTTTAAAATAAAGATCACCAGAATACCTTTCTGTTCATTCCCTTATGTTTATTGCAGATAGTATCTCACAGTTGATTTGATACGCCATTCTTTGGAAGATTATATATTTTCCACGGAATGCAAACGAGTCGCCATCTAACAGAACAGCAGAATCAGATGTGATTTCCAAATTGACTAGTACGCTTTCTTAATAGTCTCTCGGGGGTAATTTCTCTTTTAATTCCGAGTAACATATACTTTATATCAGGTGACATTTCAATTGGGTAATAGAATAGACCGGGGCAGGTTTACACAATTTTTCAAATATTATTTTTCTATTTTTAGTTGTTGCACTTATATACCCGTTCTTCATGCACATTATTTGAACTTTAAACTTTAGCGTTGTGCCTTTAATCAGCTTTAAATTATCGTTTTCTTTTTCTTTTCGGCGATGTCACCCATTGTAAACTTGCCCCGGAACCGGGGCAAGTTTACACGATGCCGGAGGTACGATTACACACCTTAAGAAATTATGAAATATAAGTCCTATTGTAAATGAAATGCGACAAATTTGCAAAAATATTAGTTTAATTGAAAATTACAAAAAAACTCAAATCATATAAAAAATCCTGATCGAAATGGAACGTACAAATCATTTAGGATCTTCATCACTTTTGAATCAATTTTTTTTACTTCTGTTGATTTTTCTTTTGTGATTCCGAACCATCTTTTTATTTATACAAATATAT
>KZ308419.1:263500-519906 GCA_000376725.2 Ladona fulva | reverse complement strand
TATAGCAATTATAAACTGTAAATTTATACATATGGGGCTATATACACAAATGTCTGCCCGTCTGTCCGTCCCCCTATTTATCTAAGAAACGGCTTGGCCTAGAGATCTGAAAAAACTACATTGTGTTTCTACGATGCTGAAACCCCTAGGAAAACTATTCTCATCTCTGTAAAGGCCGGGGTTCGAACCCAGAAGCCCATAATACATTTCCATAAGAGATTAACGTAATTTACGTTTTCATGACTTACAAATGTTGTTTCTTTTACAATATTAAATTAGAATCAATGGTCCTACGAAAATGAGATAAGTATTACAAGAAAGGAAAATGATCATATATTCTTATTTTAGTCGTGAAATATTGTTATAGATTCGAATTTCCGAGGATTTTGATAAAACACACGGAAAATTCGTTGCTAGAAAGTAACTATAATGTAATGGAAATAAGTTGCTAGAAAGTAACTATAATGATTGAGTAAAAAGATTTTATATGCTTTAGTTAAAAAAATCTTAATTCTAATATATATTTATTTGTAGTTTTCACTTTTTGGCTTGGTATTATCAGTTGCATCGATAGCTAGGTATATAAGATCGGAAAGGACTGTAAATGCATGCGATCTAAAGATTAGCTCATTTATTCCGTATATAGTTTTAGAAATTCTTTGTTGATTTTGATCTCTGTCCTCCCAGCTGCTGATTGCTATACATTTTATATTATTCAGTATTTACTATTATGTTATGATTTTATGAAGAAAGTGACATTTATCGAGTATATTCACTCTTGCTGCGTCTTTCAGAGAGTATTTAATTATATCAACGTATGTCAGATAGTATAAATATTTAGGATAGAATAGCTCTTTATTCAGGGCGAGATTGAGATTAAAAAGTCTCCTCTTACAGCTAACTCTTTGTCATTTTAAAAGTGGATAAAGATAGAGAAAAATGGCAATAAAAATATTTCAGAGGCGTCATATAAGAACGGGTTTTATTATATCAATTGCGCAGTAGTAGGTGAAATGTTAGGTTTTTATAAACAAATTGATTTGTTCATAAATGTGCGTGAATTTCCACTTGATGCGTCTTTCAGTGGGTAGTATTTACGTTAACAAAAATATTTAGTTGTTTTTACATTCCCTTTTAACTTGAGTTCCCGAGCCCGGTTAACCCGGTGATCCGGAGTGTATTGTAGGCAGAGCATCGTGCCTAGATGTGGAGATGGGTGGATCTCAACCAAAGTGACCTTCTCTTTCTACTCACTTTTCCCACCCAATTCGCCTCTTTCGTGCGCTAAATCACTTCGTATGTCGAATGCTAATGCCTTCTGGATTATTTCTCGCGGGGGCCGCTTTCCGCCCCTGGGGGCAGTACACGCTGGCGGCCGTGATGATCCTCGTGAAAGACTGGTTACGCCCCCTCGGGGGTGGGTCTCAGTGCTTCTGGTTAAAGGAGTGCCTCGAGGCAAGAGCAGCCCCTGGGAAAACCTGCGAATCTACCTGTTCGCCCCAACCACAGATTATTCGTAAACGCTTTTCATTTGTTTGATCTGCCGAATGCCGATTAACAGAAGACGCTTCCGTGAAATTGCGTTTTTTATGCGAAGGCGGATATATATTATAATAAGCCGAATATTTCGTGACCTATGATACTTAAATGGAAGGCCTTTAATGTTATTCCGTAATAGTCTGTTGTGAGAAACGGGCTCTTCTGTATTTCGAAGTTTGATAAGATTTTTTGATGATAATTGACGTGTTCGTGAAAGTACCTGTATTCACAGATTTAGTTTCAAGAATACAATTTTATGAATACATTTAATCCTCAGTTGAATGATTCGTCCCAAAGTATTTCAATACAGCTACAGTGATCTCTTGTTTTCCGTCCATGTAAATGAAAAAGAAAACTGGTTGTAAAAATGGCACATTTATCAGTCTCCTGGGGATGCTGGTGGAGAATATACTGGTGAAATAGTTGGAGATATTCATTCCATAATATTTCGGTATTTGCAGGGAGAAAAGTATTAGTAATTTAGTTAAAAGTGTTTCGACAGCTGAGGTCATTTCGGACGTGGAATCCGTCCGAGAATTGAACCCACGTCCGCATTCACCGAAATAAAACACGTTACCAACTTGACTATTCGGGAGAAGTGTTGGGAGGAGAGATTTTCGTAAGAATCCATTACTTTAATCGATAATGTGACAGCATGGTCATATCAGGCTGAAGTAATCAAGTGGAAATTATAAATTGCATCAACATTGCATTGGTCTGTGTTTTTATTTTTGGGTCACCCGTCATACACAAATTAGTCTTTGATATTTAGTTCTTACTCATCGATTGTTAACTTAATCTCCATTAAGTATTATTGTTTTTTTTTCTTTCATTTATTTCTCTCGGAGCACTTCCTTTCGCCATAGCTGTGTAAGAATGTATTATTAAAGAAGAAGACGCACTTATGGTCATAAAGCAGTCATTTCTTATGATAATCAACCGCTAATCACTCTTCTAATTCACGAAGTTTGAGTCCGCCGCCGGCGTTATCGGTGATAATTGGGAAGTAATTTCAAATTACGTAAAAAGGTGGACCAATTATGAGAAAGAGGCGTTTTTCGTAAGTCGATCTTAACGACCAAATTATAGCTTAGAGTAGATGTGTGAGGTGTTTAATGCTGACAAAACGCCGAGTTACTCAGCAACACCTTATGGATATGCAGTTTTCCGTCCACTGTATGTATTAAAACTAACAGAACGATTTATTTAGCTACATTTTCTTAATGCTAAAGCATATAACTTGAAATTTTCCGTATGTATTTAAGAAATGGGTTGCGACTATTATGTTCATTATCTGGCTCAACCAGCTTATCGGAAACTATTGCATACTTTCGGATTCCTCGGAGGGCCTAAGAGTTCCAAGAATGCGGGAGATGAATTCAAAGTAGCACCTACAGTAGGCATACAGGAAATAACAATGTCGATCATTCTTGTGATCTTTTAAATTATTTGGTAAAATGGATATAACTGAAGCTAAAATTTTAATGGAAATGTTAAATTTTTTCCTTCGTCTGCGTAAAACAATTTAAGGGGAAAATTTGTCGCGATTTCACGTTGAAGGTAGTGTGCGCCTTGGATAATTTTCATTTTAAGAAAACCAGCAAATGTCTGAAGGAAACACTCAGGGAATGAAGCGAATGCAAGACAAAGGGCGGCTGTTTTAGCTGCAACAAGTTTATCACCTGATAAACCTTCAATGACAGTAAGCTTCGATGACATTGGAAATTATTAAAGTCTCGTATTCATCCGCACTATTATAGTCTTCCTAACATTTCCTAAATGTACCTTACACCTAAATTTATATTACGTTCATTGAACCACTGATAAAGACACTGAAATAGATGTGCTGCGTGGGGAGAATACAAATTGATATTTTATGCCTTTACAAGCTATACATTTTTCTCAGCGGGAGGTTATTTTCTCGGAAAAAGTTTATATTTAATTGGTACTAAACCGCTTAAATAAAATCGAATTTCTGATCTCTTTAAACTGATTCACGACTTTCGGATGAGCTCGATAATTATTTTTCGAGGTAATTCACACTTTTCTCCGGAACAATTCATTTCGCTTCCACGTTTATTAGTTCCTTTTCTTTTCGAGTTTTCTAATCTCGCATCTGATTTATAATTCACCGGTTTCCCTTTCGCTCGCAGTAATGCCGTATAACTCAGCCCTCCCGCCGTACCATTAAATGCTGTGGTATTGCCCTATTGTAAATAGCGCTACATTTCCGGTTCGTAACTCTTCCGCGAATATCGCAGCATCCCTCTCGGCCACGCGTGAAATGATTTGCAAATCACTTCTAAAACGCTTTCTGAGTCGCTTCTATTTGTTGTTTGGGATATCTCCCGGCACCTCTCCTTTTTTTAGCGCCTCAGATGCTGTAATTGGATCAAGGGGATCTCATTGCCAGTGGTGAAAGCATCGCTCAGAGGTAGGCGCAGTTAGGCTATCATGAGAGAATTATGCTTAGAGAGTAAACGAATGAAATGCTACTTTGTTTATTTCGCCGTTACTAAGGATTTAGATCGTCGATAGTCACAGCACCACATTCAGGTATTCTGAAGTGGGACAAAATATTTCGCTTTTATACTTTATGCAAGAACTTCGCAAGTAGAACAGTGTTCAAGGATTCAACGTAAAATCCTATCCTCCATGAATTAGAGCTGAAGAAATTTCGTAGACCTTTCAGTTTCGAATTAATTCTGTTATGATTTCAAAAAGCAAACTGATACAACAGGTAGAGTACGTATATCATCCATCATATATATCATGTCAAGCGAGACTTCGTGCGATACTTAGGAGAGCTTTCACTCATACACATTTTGACGTGCTGGTCATTTTCAATAATGAGGCCTGTGAGAATGTGTCGTAAAGTAAACTATTGATATCTCACTGTCTCAATATAAGTGAGACGGAATAATGACAGATTACGATCTGATGGGACTCATACATAGAAATGGATGATTAAAGTAAATTCCGGCTATTTGCTTAAGAGTGAATCGCAATAGAGTGGGCGTGAAAGATGATAAATCTGATTATGCGAATTTTTGGCATACTTACATATTTAAGTTTACCTTTGTACTAGCGTTGGAGGTGAACTTACTCTTTGATTTCATTTGTCTTTAGTCTAAAATATTAAATCATCTCTTCTACCATCATATATTGACATAAATTAAAGTCAAACGATGTCAATTAAGAATATATGGTCCATCTTATAATTGATCCAAATTTGTTCATTTAAATGAGAAATCATCTAATGTTAGTGAGATATTCGAAGTTGACCTTGAGTTTGTATGTTTCTATTTTTCATACACCTGTCTGCTTTGCATTTACCTTTTGTGGACTGACGCCATCGCTTACATTCTTTTTATCTCTTCTACGAACCGTAACGAATTATTTTCGAATTAACGGCAGAAAAGCTTATTGACTAAGTGAAAGAGCATTTATGTTCCTTTAACTTAACCATTGATGTCTCAAATGGAGAAAGTAAAGCTAACCTTCTTAGTAGTCAAAATAACGTAGATAGGTACTGAAAATTAAACAATCTTCTATAATGTATACAGTCAATTATACTAAATTTCTTCTGTATGTAACGTACGAACAATTTTCACGTACAATGATAGCAATAGCGAGTGCAACTCATTTCTTAAAATTTCTGCTCATTTCATTCAAAAGCGAAATCAATCTATTTTCCCATTAAACAGTGGATGGAGTGGAAGTTTTGGGTCCACCCAAATATAAAAAGCGATGGATGAAACAGCTGAAACCACCGCAGAGCGAACTCGGGTCTTTTACTTCCTGAGAAGACGTTTTTTCCTGTACGTTACTAGTGATTGAGGAGTTCCTATTTACTACTGGGAAGTAGGGAATTTGATTTGGCATGACAGAACAGTTCTTTCTATCTTCACGTATTTCTTTCGAGCAAATCACGTACCAAGCTTTTAACTTTCACTCCTCACGTTCGGATCCATACGCAGTGACCGAGAATCTCGTCTCCGCGGGCATCTTCATTAGAAATTCATCAAGCGGAGATAAGAAAGTGCTGCAAAAAATGCGTGCCGATGAAATACGCTCTCATCCAACGGGTGTTTTATCATGTGGCGATGCAAAACCTCGCCATAAAAATGGCGTGAAAATGGCCATAAGGAAAAGGCGGCACTTTGGGAGTGGCGCTCTCTTTCCCACGCTGTGCGATCACGCCTCAGAAACGAAAGGAGCTGCTTCTCTCTCTCGTTACGAAACCCTTGGGAAACGTTCAATCGCCAATGGAGTCGCTCAAGACACTTATGTCTTCCTCATTTTTTCGCCTTTGATTTCAATTGATTTTCATTTTCTTAATCACTTAACGAAATGAGTCGTAATTTTACGAATACCGATATCGAATATCAAATTTAGCGTTATCGGTGAATCAACCTTTATCGAATTTTTATTATCTTTGGGGGAGAGAGAGTTATTTTTATTTTGAGAGTTATTGCAATGAATTAAATATTCTTAAAATTCCTTTTATGAAATGAAAATGAAGTAATTTCGACTGAAAGAAACACTACAGGATAAGTATTAGAGGGGTTTTTATATCGCTTTTGCTGTGTAGAAAGGAAGGACAATGCAGATTAGCTGAAATAACGAGTGAGGAAAGTGTAAATAGTTCTAAAGTGAGAGGAAGAGCGATAAAAGCAGGTTGAATGTGGTGTATGAGATGCTGTAAACTGTACTAGCATTAAGAATTAATGTCTAAAAAGAAATATGGATTTGGAGGAGGAATATTTTTGAGGAGCGCTTTGATTATACACGGCAAATAGCAGGCTTATCTCTTTGGAAATACAGAAGAAATATTCTGATAGGCTTAAATGAATGAAATATTCTTAGAGTAAGGCGGAGTTGCTTGAAAACTTGTTACCTACGATCACTGACAAGAAAGTTATTATGTGAATGCGGCAGATTTCAACATTTATTAAAGAGCATACAAAAAGTAGAGTCCAGTTGGAAATGAAAAGCCTTTCCTCAGGTACGCGTCCGACAGATTGAGTCCTCGTGAGTGCTTTCATAGTTTGCTTCGTTCGTATCGTTGTCAGTGAGCGATTAAAGAAGACGTTAAGTCTTTCGGCAGGTCCTCGGTTCGAAGCGCGCCTTACGATTTTATTAGGTTGTGAGCGCAGTTACTGTCGGCCGTCTGAAAACAGGGAACCGTACCGGACTTCGAAGCAGTCACTCTTTGACAGATTTCCACCTCCACGTTTTACAGTATTTTCTTTACAACCGTTAAAATTTAATGTTTTGACGGCATCTAAAATATTTACGAACGCGGAGGACGGTTAAAAAAATATAAATGTGTAGCTTGGCCGTAAATTCCGTGACAGTTGGCAACCCTGTCGGATGGCGTTGGCGAACGTCCTCCTCTTCACAAGACGCCGCCTTTAAAAAACCTTCCTCTTCGCACCTAGATGGGGCAAAAAATACCCTTTTAGAAAGAAAGGGTTAGGACGACGCCCTTTGGGATAGCATCTCCCGGCTCCAGGGTCGGAGGTGAGTCAAGGTCGAATGGTTCTTCTTTTTTCTTCGGAGATAATTTTTAATGCGCCGCGCGGCAGTCTTCTGTCGCTTGGAGAGACACGATGCGATGCTTCTTTTTTATTGGGCCGTTAAAGTCCTCACTCATTATCATTCGGAAGGGATTTTTTGCGCCTTTTTGTGGGGGCGTAGACCAGAGGACGCCTATCGGTTGACTCTTTTCTGGAGAAACTTTAACGGGCGTCGTCCGAAGGAATGCCTCTGATGCCTTTATTACGTCCCTCGGAAATCGCCCTCCCAAAGGAATCCTCGCTTTATTTGAGAGCCGAAAAGACGGTCCATCGTCGAGAGATGACTCTGGGGAAGCGCTTCTCAAAATAAGGAACGCAAAAGGACCAGAGAAAGAGTGCTGTCGATTACGAAGATGAGTGGTCTCTTTTGATTTAGCGGTCAGCCATCGAAAGGGAGTCGGTAGATGTTTTATTTAAACCGGTCCATTGCTCATGGAATTATTATTTTTACTTTTAAAACAAGGGAATGCATTTCCACCGTTAATAGACTTACTGTTTAGGCTCCGAAATTTTCTTCTGTATGATGATATAACTAGGGACATGCTTTCACAGCTGAAGTTATTTCAGATATTTAATTGCAAAATAAAATGTTTTTGTTTGCATTTTAGTGCATCATGAGTTACTTGTAGCAAATTGTGATTGAGAGAAAAATACTAGATTGTGATATCTTTCTGAAAAAGAATTTAACCCTCCAAGGGGGGGGGGTGCTTAACAATGAAACACCCCCTCCCCCCTTCGCTGCGACACTACCTTGAACGAAAAGGTCGTGCATACATACTCTAGCACGAATTAAATAGTAAAACACGATCAATTTAAGCACAGTTAATAAAATAATTATACATTCGGAACTATAGTGTAATAACATGTCTTTAATAAAATGTTAAATGGACTGTGATGTGCTTCCAATACCCTAAACAGCCATTCTAAGCATACAAAATATCTCAAGATGAGGTTCGAACTATCTAATTGTTAGATAATTATTAATATTTCATAACATGTAGTATTCCCCTTCTTGTATATCAATCAATATTCACACGAAAAACTATCTTCTAATGAGAAACTAACTCTGGAGAACTAACAGATTTTTTTTTAAATTTTCTATTCGTTCAAATGGTACCATTTATTCTATTAACAATTAGGTTAAGGTAATGGACGATTTTGAAAGACGCAATTTCTTCCTCAAGGTAATGATCGTGACAGCTGATTACCGCGCCGATTTAAGAATAAATGGGACGTCTTGAGCACGTATTGTAATTGCCTCAGGCGCACTGTTTATTCGCCCATTTTGTGCGCGTCCTCGAGGATTGAAAATAGACGAAACGATAAGAAGTGCATTGAATCGCAGACAGCTTTCGCTTTTGGAGAAGATCCAAAATTTCCGCGAATGGGAGATCTTTGTGTCCATCGTTCAAGTCGTACACTTTCTCGTCTTACTGATTAAAATGGCGATCGTTTCGGCTTCTCTGATGATCCACAATGGATGCTCAATTGACGTTCGCCAACACAGATAAAATTGTTCGTGGAGAATTCTTTTAAATCATGGGTGAAAGATTTTGCTTGGGAATACTTATTAATTCGAATCTCATATATGTGGTTACTTTTGGTGAACTTCTGTCGATCTCATTATTGCATGAACGCAATAAAACCAATTAAACCTTATCCTTGTAAGTCAAAGCTTGAATTTTCATTCAAACAAGAAGAAGCTTAAACGTAAATTATGTTCATATTGTAATTGCAGTCTCGCTCGGCGTGTGAATTATAGAGGAAGTATCACGGAAACATTGAATAATGCAATTTACCTTATATGTAATATATGCAATCTAAATTATAAAAGTGTAATGATAGGTCACTATGTGAGACGTTGAGTTGCGAACTCCCGACGAGTTGATTCCGGAAGTTGACCATTCCAACATAAGTAAACTCCGGGATATTCCGGGGGACCATTTCAAGATAACCTTAGCTAATATAGAATATGTATTCTTCGTTTATTAACAGCGCAAACGTGCAATTGGATCAAAATCGTAAAAGCTCTACCCAGAGATGTAATTTTGGATGATTTATGATGCGATATGCGTAAAAGTATATTATAAAGTAGCTGATAGTATCAGTACCCAAAGTAAATGCATACGTCCAACTATTTAGAAAGGATGCATGATTTAGACTACTTGGGAGGATTGCAGGCGGTATAATATGAAAGAAAATAAGTCGCAAAAAGTTGCAAAAGTCGGTGAATTAGTGTACAAGGGGCGGGAGATCTTACAAATTACAATTCTGGAAGTCTCCCGGCAAATCCGGAAAAAGTTGGAACCCTATTGAGAAGAAAGTGTATCATGATTGAGGGGATTGGAAAGAATTCAAAGGATAGGAAAAGTAGCAGCTAATTTGTCAGATTTAAATTTGAGAGGGTTGTAAGCAACGTAGAAGAGGAGCAGGAAATTGGACACGATTATAACTCTGCATGAAGTTATTAATCCATGTATCACACATATCACCATTTGATCTAAAACCCAAGGAGAAACAATACATAATATAAACATGACTGAGACCAGGCAAGTATTCTACCCAGAAAGCCTCACAGCTACCCGTGCAAAGACCTTTCCTATGCTTATTACGTGAACAATGAGATTAACAAAATCGATAGAAAACCAGTGATGATTGGTATAGCAACAAATGATTAGCGATAAATGATTAAATGATTGAGAGAGAGAATTTCCCGGGTGTTGATTAATGGAAGCCATCCAAATCATACATTCCCGTTAGTATTCATTTTAGCCACCGTAGGTTTTAATAGTATTGTTACCTGGATAAAATAAGACCAAAGTATCGCCATAGTAATAGTACTTTATTGACATACAACATTCACATAGATTTTCACTAAGGATACCAAAGGTGAACCGATGTCTCGTCGTACTAAACTTATTTTACAATTTTTTACACATTACAACACATTCATCCCTCTTATACATTCCAGATAATAATAATTTTCATCATATTTTAAATACAAATAACATATTGTAAAAATATAATGTAATACATTTCAACAACTCATTTCATGTAACATCTTTACAATAAAGTATACATTATATAATTATATTACACTATAGTTATAGCATTAATACTTGAAGTTGCACCATTTTATACTCACAAGATACACTCTTATACAGAAGCCAAATAAACATCAATTACTCGATAAACGTTGCATTAGGACTACTCGAGGAAATCTTTAATTGAATAGAAACATTTTTCTATGAAAATTTTTTTTCATTTCCTGCGAAAATAGCTGAAAATTCATAGCAAAACTTTCCTTTTCCAAGTGCAATTGGTAAGTTGTTGAAACTTTTAATTCCCATGTAGCTGCATAATAAAGGGAAGCAGTGTTTCATTGAACAGTCGATTCTCAGCGTGGAATCGTGTCGCGTTCACGTATGTGAGAGTGTCAAAGAAATGCGAAGAGCGGCGCTGATCCGAGAGCTATTTTTTCTCGGACAGCACGCGCGGCGACGCTCAACTGTTTACATGACGCGCGTGTGGAAGCACTAACATTCCCTTTTTTACGGTCCCGGGATTTTTCGGAGAAAAAAGGGAGGAAATAGAGGCAGTTGGAGGGGTGCGAAGTAATTGGAATGAGCAAAGCAGTGTTACTACGGAAAGAGATTCTTAAAAAGAATTTATCCATTCTTTTATTAAATTCATTGAGAACGGTGAACAGAGCTTTGAAAATTAAATATCTTTGAAAATGAAATCAATTCTTGTAGTTTTCGCAGTGGATTCGAAAGAAAGGATTCTCTACCCTGAACTATGCCTTAACTTTAGAATACGCCATCAAAATTAGCACTAATTTCCTACTACTAAATGTATTGACATCTTCTCTCCCGAAGATGGCAACATAGTTGCCAAAATACGTATTGAGAACAATACTGAGACCACTGAGAACCCCAAACCCCACTGGTGGGAATTCTTAAACGGTTAGTTTGCTCGCCAACAACGGCTATTTGGAGCTTTTCTCAAACTCTAATCCTTAATATCCTGATCGTCAATAAGAATCTTCTAAGAAGAGAGACCGTGATGAAATATACGACTGAGGGATTTTGTGAAGTCAATCAGCAGGAAAAGGATAATTGTTGAGAGGTTCTCCAGTTTTATGATCCCGGATTAAAAGTTAAAAAGCATCGTCAAACACAATGAACTATTTCTGATGAATTATTTTGAGTATCCATTCAGGGGCGGATTTATAATTAGGCGCTAGCTGAGGACCTCATCCATATTGTGGCCTCAATAAGATACTACAATACTGCTTTTGCAAATTACATTACATAGCAAATTGTTCTGTTGTTTCACTTCAAGAGCAAATTTATATTTGTTGAGCAAGTCCACTTTATATGTATATAAGTTACAGCAGATTCTAAGTCCATCCATCATCCTTTGTAATTTACAGAAATAATTTGCTCTGCAATTCAAAAGTTGTTTATTTATTCTTGATGTAGTAAAGCGACTGAGATATCGATAGGATGTACATTTGTTTAAGAAAAAAGTTGGAAATTTTACTCATAATTCCTAATGGGGGCCTAAATCTTATCTCTGCGCCTTGGGCCTGTGATAGCTTAAATCCTCCCCTTTATTCTTCTAACTTCTAGAAGGAAAGGAAGTTCATTTGCTCTGTACTGATACTTATTACTGCAAACGACAATTTGAATTATGTCATTGCTAACGAATTATCGCAAATGCAATGATCACCTCCTATTTTAAAGAGATATATGACTCATGAATCTGTTAACAAGTATGTGATAAATATTAACATGCGCGCACATTACGGCCAATATCTCATGCGAGTTTAATTTGGTGTCGCGAAAGTTACGATTGATTTCACAAAAAATTGGTGTTTAAATAATGGTTCGTAAAAGTGATTCGAATGAATATTTTGAGGTAACTTCGGAAGACTGTGCACTCGGATCCTAGTCCACCAGAGAAAAGAGAAAACCGAGGCAAGTAAAGAAAGAAATGCGAGTCAATTATATTATACATAGGTCAAATTATTTACGTTTGGATAAGTCTGGCGGAAAATGAATTTTAATTCATCTAACTTAAATGCGGTTTTAATATCTGAGGCATTTTTATGTTTGGAATGAAGATATTCAATGATAGAAAAATTTTGGCTGTTCCTATTCATAGAATTAATTTATATTAAAACGTGGCGTTTTAACTTGAATGGATGCGAAGGAAAATGAAACGGTTATTGGTTGCGAGGGTTCGAGAGTTGGAAGACAAAAGGAGGAGAAAAAAGGAGCAAATGGCCGGAGGTGGCGACGCCACCGCGTATGTTTGGATGTGTTGTATTTTTGGTGGCACTGGAAATGAGAATCCTCTTTTACTGCACCTTCAGTCTAAACTCCATTCCCCTTAACCCAATTCCTCTAAAATCCTCTTGAGCTCCACTCTTCGGATGGATTTCGATCTTCATTTGAAACGCGATATCATTTGTTTTAATTGTTAAGACGGTTATACAACATTTTTGAAAGAGGCTCATTAAAATATGGAACGACCAATAGAATGAGCCACCCTTTAAGCTAAGGAAATTTTGCTTCGTTCCCATAGATCAGTAACGATTCCCTGGAAAGCTATTTAAATCAGCTAATAAATGTAAGTTAACTGTTTATAATTCAAACAATAAAAATCAAAATTAGAGGATAGTAAGCGCTTTTATGCTTTTATGCTAAGTATGCTTTTGGTTGAAATGGGAGATTTTGCACACTACTTGCATATTTATTTATTTATTCAATATTTAAAAAAGTGCTCCCGTCATGTTAAAGCGAACTTTAAACAACAATTTATAACAAATTTACGTAAGATATGCATCAATGGATAAACTAGAAAAATATATAACGATATTAAAAAATATATGCAAAATACTTTCTAAGTACAGAATTATTTCATGGGAGATCATTGAAATGATTATTGATAAAAAGGATTAGGGAAATGTGAATAACATAGTATGGAAGAACCGCGCGGCTATATCCCAAGGGATAACAGATGTGAAACATAGCGACGTGACTTGGACTCGAACCCAGTCTCCCACTTTCCGGACATGTATTTTAACCACTGAACTACCACTCATAGTGGTTAGAATATCTGGTATAAAAAGAAAGAGGGAGAATTGGGTTCGAATCCCTGTTATTCCACGAATATTCCGCACCTGTTATTCCACGAATATTGATAAAACTGTCTTAAGCAAGAGTAATGCAACAGTTTGAAAGAGTATACGAAGGGAGTTCAGAATGCTGGGAATTCGATACACACAGTAAGGAAACATTGAGATAATCTAAATGTAGGAAAGTAAACGAAGTTGTACCTACGTGGGAATCTATCACGCTAATCTGTTGCGTCATAGGGGCAGTAATGGTCTCTTTTATGCGTAGAAATCCTCCATGAGTCTTTTGTACACTTTCTTTAATAAAGGGAAAAGCGAGCACCAACCCTTATATTCCTCACATCGGTCAAGTCTTTCTCATTGGAACCACACCCACTTCGACGATTCTTCTGCCTCTTCTCTTTCGCACGAAAAATAACAAAACATAAAATTCTTTTAATATTTAGAATGAACCTTATGAGGAAAAGTCTCGTTGTAGTCAATGTACATGGAATGTTTTTCAATGTACATGGAAAAGTAGANATTATATTAATATATTTCAAATCCGTATTCGAATATTTTTGTATTTCAGTAGTTCCTAACATTTACTTACTAAAGAAACTGCTTGTGACAATAATGCAAGCATTGGGACCAAAACAGAGGGGATAAAAAAGGGGGGAGATTCTTATTCTATGGATGGCCGCGTGTACCAAAATACTACTTATGAAACCATTGAAACTCCGATGAAACCTTTGACTGGCGTTTTCAACACAGTTCAGTATCAAAATTTAACGAAAGAAAGAGAATATCACGAGTCAAATTAGTTTAATAATGATGATAATTATAATAATCGTAATTATTTAGGCGAATTAATCAGGCGTAACTTCATGGAAGTCCATGAGCAAGAAGAGAGTACAAAATTTGTTACTTTCCGTAAGTATATTTTCGTGACTAGTTTCGTTAACATTAACAGAACTATAAAGAGAATCCTTCGGTGCCCTTTGCCCCCATAATCCCTCATTACCTCTCTTATTCCTTCACTATATAAGTACTTTAATGTGTAAATACCTTGTTTGATGATGCGAAACTAGTCACAATAAATAAACTTGTGGAAACTATAAAGTTATGTTCTCTCATTTCAGCATACTACGAATATAAACAAATACTATTGCTGAGTCAATCTAACCAGATTTACTTGCCATTATCAGAAAAGAAAAAACAAATAAATTATTAAAAACACGCGGATTTGTTTCACGAAGTGAAGAAAAGGAAAGGCCGTGCGTTCCCCACCTCTGAACTCAGCCAATCAATCATGATTTGGCGTTTTTCACGCGACAGAGCTAATTTACTCGCAAGCGAATAAATCAGCGAGATTATTAATATAAATTCCTGGAGCTAATTCATGGAAAATAATACCATTAGAATCGAATTTTTATAACGGCCAATTTTAGTACGCAACATCCCAAAATATCGGGCCTCGCGAATTAAAATTAAGCGATTAAAAAAGAGCTGCAAATCGGACATATTCGTGCTCAGTCGATTGTCGAGTGTTTAATAAGCAAACACTTCGCCTCTTTTCGCAACGCAGCGCTGTCCTCCTTCTCATTGGCGCCTAATTATCCGCACTCGCCTAAGTGACTTGGCTCGTGACCCGACCGAGATCGTGCATCGACCGAACGCCTCGGTAATTACGAGACAATGCAATGAGACAATGTCGCAATTGTTGCGTCACCGCCCGCGACAACTGAAGTGGGGGGAGGTGGACGGGATCAAGGGAGGATCCTCTTACCAATCTTTGAAGGGGAGTGGCTCCCGAGCAACATGTTGCTCCCGATTCTCTCCTTTGGAATAAATGAGTTACGCAGAGATATAGAGTTATTAGAAAGATAAATAGACCCTTTATTGGGGAGGTGGGGATAGATGGACCCTTTAATGAGCCCAAGTGGGCCTCTATTCCACCTAACTTGGTATGTCATTATAATATGTGAAAAATGTAATTAAAAAAACTAAAGGAAAGAAGGCAGTGTAGGAAAAAATCATTGCAACTGAAGGTTGACGAAGAAAAAAGACTGAGGGGAAACACCCGCAGAGAAGGGGGGTGAAAATGTCCGCAAAAAATCAGTAAATGTGTATAAAAACAACATATAAAACGAAAATTTAAATAGCAGGTAATCTAAAATGAGAAAAAAATTAAAATCGAACTACAAACGCTTAAAACACAGAGAATATAAGTGTAGAAGTTACGTAGAAGATAATTAGAGTGGGGATATGAGAAAAATGGGGAAGCAGTGAAGAAATCAATAGACAGGGGAAGGGTAAGGAATTGAAAAATCAATTTAAAACTGTGAATATTATAATTTGCTGACGGAAGGATTTGCGCAAAATTGCTCGATTTCCTTTCTAGACTAAAGAGGAAAATGTTCAAAAGTAAGGATTCCGCTAAAACGTATAATACTACACGATCGGTAACAATTGTGTAAATCAAGGTTTTCGAAAAGGAAAGACGCAATTTTATCACTCCTTACTTTCACGAGAATATTCTTTGAAGATGACGAGGTACGTTTAAGTGGGGAAAATCGGTTTATGGAAACTTGAGATATAAATATTAAAAATATAAAGTGGTGAGTAAGCAAAAGCATAGGAAATACAGGAGGAACCCGTTTATATTTATACGACGAGAATTTAAGCATACGAAACACGAAAAGAGGAAGCTATTCCGGGAATTCATAGAGATTTTACGCAATATTTTTTTATATCTTGCTTTTTTTCTTCGCTCTAAGCAGCCTTGTCACGGTGTAGTTGAGAATTGTCAGTATTAATTTAGTAGAAGAAAGACGGCGTTTACGGAGGATTCATAAATCGGAATATATAATTATTTAAAACAAGCTTCATTAATTACGTCATATCATTTCAAATTTAAATCAAATTATCATTATGTAGCTCATATATTATATCGTGAAGATCCCTAAGGATTATTTCAAACGACGTATTTAGAACGAGATAAAGCTTAAATGCTTAAAAGCTTAAAATGTTTATTGTAAAAACTTTTCAAAATTTAACGAGTTGTGAGAGTTTCATGTTCAATTTTATTACTGATGTAACGGATGTCAACGATTCAGCTCAAAAACCTCAACATCCTCTTTACCCACTTCATCCACACGTCCATCTCCCTAATTACCATAGTAATGTTCGCATATTATTTGTTTCCTGAATCGACGCGTATTTTTAATTAGGAATAACTCTCGGGTATCGAGGAAAACACAAATGGTTAGCGAGAAGCAGCTTTCGACTGGTTTGGTAACAAAATTAAGAATTGAATTTGTTTGATGAAAGTGGTGAATGCAAATTGGATGTATGGGTTCAATAGCAGCCGATACCTCGAGGGGAAAAAACTAAAATCCCTCCGGTATTAATATTAATTAGATCTGGGTTACTCCAGGCACCTTTCCCGTTAATTTCTTAGCCTTTTTCCTTCCCCTTTCATCACATCCGTCAGCTGATTCTTCGGACGATTGTTCGCGCTCTGCCTTCGAAAAAGTTGAAGATTCTCTCCGCCGTTAATTTCAGTCCTCTGACTTATTTGTCAGTTGCGTAAAAATTACGTCCAGAGGGAAAACATGCCTTATATTCCCCGTGCTAATAATGCGCGCTTTTCTTGGTCGAGAAAGGGTAAGAACCGTAAAATATCAAGCGTTGGATGTTACATATATAAGCACGAGTAGTTGCTTTCTAAGCGGAATTATGTGAACGGAACTTACCGAATAGTAATTATGATTAGCTAGAAAAGGAAGTTTTAGACACCCAAGGTTATACAGAGCTCGTATTCATTCAGTTTTATTAATGGAGTTTGGAATTCTATAAAATGCAAATATTCAACGGGCAATGTTGGAGAAAACTATTGCATGCGTAGGAGAAGGTTTTGAAAAACGAGTTTCTCTTTGAAATACTTATGTTCCTTCCAATACCCATAAAGTTCCATACAATACTGATAAAGAGCATATTTATATTTTCTTACAAAGTTCTTCCTTTTTCCTCCAATAATAGTTCTTTTTGGGAATGCATTGATTTTGCACAATTAGCAACGTTAATTTTTAAGAGTACATAAGGATAAAGTAAGCTAATGAAGAAATAAAAATGATTTCAGAGGCGACCCCACTTATTTAAGTATTGAGTTATCAAAAATGTATTCATGGGCTTCGAATTTTAAATATAAACAAATTCCTTATACACACTGTAACTATAATAGAATTTGCGAGAAAATAGCATACTCATTGCACACTTATCTTTTTATCATCGATCTAATTTTTTGTGATTGTAATTCGTTCACTTTCTCTTGCAATCGAACATGACTTTTAAAACCAATACATAGGCTAATAAATGAAGAAGATTTGGTAACTTACTCAAGGATAAACGGAAGTGAAAATATCAAAATGACTAGGACTCGAACCCAGGTCTCCTAATTTCCCAGAAAGGCTACGTCACTGTAGTTTAGCAGCTAGACGCAGCATAGTTGTTTAGTGGTTAATATACCTTCTGGGAAAGGATCACATCACTATCAGTCTAACCCCTTTTTCTTTTCCTTGGTATTTTACTCTTTAAAACGCTTCCATCCTAGTGTGATGTATAATTATAGAGAAAATTAAACTTTTATTTTAAGGAATCCCGCTTTAAAGAGAACGATTAATACGGTATTTGGGATACTTCCAAACCTAAAACATTATCATCATCTTCGATGGAGGAATATTATTATTTATAAAAAGGAAGAAATATCTCCTATGGTAAAATTAATCAACTTAGTTAAAATACGCGAAGATGACATTTAGGATATGCAAATGAAATAAAAGGAAGTGATTAAGAATGTTATGTATATGAGAGGGAGAGAGAGAGAGAGGAGGATAAAAGAAGAGGAATGAGGAAGAAAAGGGAGGGAAGGAAGATAAGTGGAGGAATGGAGAAGAAGAAAGATAAAAGGAAAAAGGAGCCGAAAGTGAAGTGGCGCGAGCGTTGGGTTATCAGCGGAGGTCACTCTAAAGGGAAATGTTTACACGTGTCTCAGTAATAATCGGTCAAAGGCGTCCTTTAGATGTCGCTTTGGGAAAGAGGACAGGAAGAGTAAGTGATGCGAGAAACAGAGGCTCCATTCCATTGGTCTTTTCCTCGCCATTCGAAAGCCCTCTATCAAGATGAAATTATAATTCATTAGAGAAATTCTGTTCTTATTTTTAATGTGAAAGATCGAGGACCACAAATCGATGTTTACAGATTTGTATTACGAAATATATGGAGAAAATTCATGCTTAAGATTGAAAGTGTCTTATGTTAGTCGAGAAGAGACATAAATATGCTAAAGCATGATAATAAGATATTTTTGTTTCATTACCCCTTTAACTTTCTTTGGCATCTCCTACACTATGATAGAAGTATAATTAATTTAAAAGAATTGAAAAGATTAAATATATATATACCTAAAAACGGAACTCGGATGGTATGAAATAAAACTATAGTAAATATAAAGTATTTCTCACCTCGGTAAGGTTGAAAGAAAAGGGGTATTTCTTTAGATAAAGTCTATATACTGGAAAAAATCGAAGAGCTATTCACTCATAAAATTTTTTTTTACTCCATTGCTAGTATATGTTATACAAGCTATAAAGACACAGTGTAAACAAATACTTGCGATGGAGTAAAACATTTCTATGAGTGAATAGCTCTTCGATATTTTTTCAGTATATAGACTTGATAAAAAGAAACATGGATCCTGCAGGAGCGAATTATTATGCACAATTTGGAAAAGTAAAATGTAAAAGGACAATTGCGTGAACAAAACGGCATGACTGATATGAATGATTGGAATTGAGAATGGTAAGTAAATGTAAAGAAATATAAAGGAGAAGTGATTTTAGATACAGTGGCAATAGTATTGCTGTTAAAAGTGCTTCGACAGCTTAGGTCAAATGTAGATATAAAACTAATTCAATATAAATGGAGGTTGTCTTGCATGGTTGATGGAAATGTGATAAATATTGCAGTTTCCATATATTCAGGCAGAAATCCCAATAAAGATTAATGCAGATAAAGGACAGGTAATGCAAATATGAAAAAGAGAAGGTAGGAATTAAGTAACAAGGGCGTAACCTGCCATAAGATCAAATATCAGCCACCGGTTAGGCTTTTTGCTGGCGTGGTTTAATTGAGACAGGTAACCTTGGCCGTTCAGAAATGCGACACAAGATCTCTTTGAATGGAAGCGCTTTTTCAGTACAACTCTCAAGAAGAAATTTATCATAATTATGGAATCTTGTTAATGAACAGGAAGTTAGGTATGTAACCTTTGCGGTTTTTCCCTCACATAATTCTTCTTCATTCCCTCACATAATTTGCTGCAATATCTCAACCTATAGACGTATCTTGTAAACAGGGCGTTTCGATAAAATAACAGCTCTATCCACTTCTTAAGCCTCAGAAGAAATCGGAAACACCTTTTACAGTCTCCGACAGATATAGAGAAAATTAAAAGTAGTTTGGATGTGCGTAATAACTGTGATGAATACTGTGGTAAATGTGAGTAATTGCGTCAATTTTATAGAGGATTTGGTTTAGAATTCGAATGAATAACTAATGAAAGGAGAGTATAGTGTGTAGAAAGGTAGGAGTTGCTGCGAAAAGTAGTCTTACAGTTGGCACCCGGAATTTTGGTCCGCGGAGATTTCTGCGCTTACTGTTGTCCATTAATATGGGTATAAGTATGTATTTGAAACGGTAAATACCATATAAAAAATGCTACGTTTACGAAGCAAGGAAAATATTGACAATATAAAAATAAAGCAGAAAAATGAGGAAAGAAAGAGATATGAATCTCTTGGAAGAGACTTATTATTTACCTCTTACGTCGAGGTTAGGCCAAAATGGCCTCTCTTCCATCTAACCTCTTCAGATATTACATTATAAAAATATTAAACTAATGACCAAAATCAATTCACTGCAATTAACTTACTTCTAGAAGCATAAATTAATAAATGGAAAACGTAGCTACAGAATAATTGGTACTAACAGTAGCTTCAAACGAACAGGCAGCGTAGTTCGTAAATAATATGTATGATTAAAAACTGAATTAGATTTTAAATACATGGGAAAGGGTTGAGGTAACTTTGCACGAGGATGTGTGCACTTAGTGAAAATGCCTAGGAAAACTGACATGAAAAAAATCTTGGTCAGTTTGAAAAGCCTCCATTTGACACATGAATATGAATCAAATTAATTAATGAATGGACTCAATAATTCGCTCCACACTTATTGTTTTGAAATTGGTGGATTAGATATTTAGACGATAGGCTCGTCTACAAAAGGCATTGCGTTCCCAGCTATATCGCAGCCTAAAATGTCAATTACTTTCTTAGGCAGGTGGCTTCTATTAGTCTTAAATGTTTAGCTATATATTTTCTATATGCTCCGAAAATATTTGTTTAAAAATATACGGAATAGGTTTCATAAGAATCGGAAGAAATGTTACACCGTTTTGATAAACTTTCGCTGAATCAGTTGAACATTTGATCTGAATTCATAGCTTACAAGTACTAGATGGATGAACATGTAAATTTGGCCAAGTAAGAGGGAATGTTCGAGAGCAAAAGGGTCAACTAGGAGGTCTAAATCTTAGCGTCTTGAGAAAGAGAAGTGGAAAATGCGGAAGCGTGGCGGAAGGCGTGAGATAGGAGGGCAAATCCATTTGACAGAGGCCTTTGAAGTCCCTAAAGAGAGAAGATAACGTGAACACCAGAGCGCAGTCTTCCCACTTGAGTGGACTCTATATATAGAAGGGCTGTGAATTATCGCTTTCGTGGTGACATTTTCTTTCTGTGATGCCGTCATACACGTCTGGTGACGGCCGAAAGGGTTCACGGGAAGGGAGGAATGGACCAAGGTCCGTCACTATTGTGCTGGAAAAGTGAGACAGCCTCTTTGACGCAATTGCTTTTTTTTCTCTTCTCGGTGAATGTTTTTGACGAACGAGAGAAGCTGAAGGATCTTTCTAGTAACTGCTCCTCAGACTCTTCTGCATTTTCGTAATAATAATTCCTCGGTAGACAAGGCGAGTAAATATCAAGCGCTAATCTAATTATTTATCATATTTCAGCTGCACATAAACGCACAATATCGTACAATCTTAAGCTTGAGCTCAACTCAAGTGGAGTAGAGGATATTTGCAAATATTCATTTCTGAATCGGGGAACTACGGAATTGAAATATTTACCTGAAGAAGTTCTCGGACCTTTTCCCCTTTTCTTCCCGCGATTACTGCAATATTTTTAAGAATAAAATTAAAACGACAAAATCCACTATTTCGGTCTCAACTTTGTGGTAGCTCTTCATGATTAAAGAGGAATAAGAACGACTTAAACACGTTACCACAGGATTTAAGAAAAATAAGAATTTCGAATAGTTCATTTTGGTGCATAGCTCTCCCTTTGTCCGCGAAGGACTAAATCCTGTGTTAACGCGTATGTTACGCGTGGTTGTTCTTATTCCTCTTTCATCAAAATTCAAATAAATTTGTAAACTGAGAAAAATGTGATACTGCATCTAGTACGTTAAGTATATTGATTATGGTATAATAATATAAATAAATTTACCTCTTATTATATTACTATGCATAATATTGAAATTGTAAATCATTCACCTCACCTTCCTCCCGACTAGGCTGAATACCAGGCGGGAGTATTTACTTATCTTTAATATTGCCCCTTGAATGACTACTACCCGGCATAAAACCTGTTTGTAGTCATCAAATGTAATCTATATTAATAAAAATGTACATATGTATGTATTTATGTGCCTCCAAATCTCGAGAACCAGACGTTACACAACTTTCAACCTTTAAACAGTTAAATATCTTCCCTGCTCAGAATATTGGCTACTTTCTAATTCCCTAACTGTCCCCGGTTCGACTCCAGATGTTTAAAACTGTTTTCGTAACAAATACAGGTAAATTTTATTTTTATCGCTTGCAGGGTTTATTTCTTTCGCAAAATTAAATTAAAAAGAGCACTCATTAGAAACCGATATATACACGAGAAAAAGGAAAATTAAATTTAGATTATTTTTTTAGTCGTGGAATTTAGGTTTAGATTTGGAATTCCGACGAATTTATCAAATACACCAAACCTTTGTGAAATTTTCGTTCCTCATCAACAGCTAAATATAATTAATAGACCATCAAAACGTTGGAAAGAAAGAGAGAAAGAGACACGGCTGTTAGAATAATAATCAAATTAAATTGACGGCTTAAGGAGTCAATTTAATTTTAATATTATCAAAACGTTCTTTTCAAATTTTGTTTACGTTTCTGTGGCAACCAACGAATGTTTATAGCAACGAAAATTGTTACGGATTATTCCATGAAATAAAAGTAATTCCGTATTAGTGTGTTACTGGAAAATGCTTTTCTTAATTCAAGAGATTGTTTGAACCACTTAACCTGGTAAGTTGCGAACGTTTATAATATTATTTCCTGAGTTTAGTAATAAATCATATATATCTGCATTTTCGCATATTTAGTAGTTGATGCGAATGAATGGCTAAAGATTGAACGTTAGCATCTTCCTCGATTCACGGTTTGCATTCTTTGAGCGGCAAATTGTCAAACAACAGAGAATCTCTAACATCTGGTACATGGTTGAAAAAGTAAAGCGATTTCGTTTTATTATTTGGAAATTGCAAAGAACTCGAAGATATTTCAGTTGAATAGGTAATTATGTATTTATTTGTGTTATCTGCCTGTACCTTGTGGTAGTCATGCGTATATCAGCATATTGAATCATTTTTAGGTCAGTTTGGGTGCTACTTTTTATAACAAATCAATGAAGTTCAAAACCTTTATACAAGGTTAACTTGGACTGTAGATCCGATAGAAGCTTTTGCTGGTATTCATATTGTATTTTGGAAGCAATAACTTACGGATATTCATTAAAATTACTTTATATTCTCGAATGTCATATGTGTCTCCCAATATAGACGCACCCAATTTTGGAAGTATGTACAGCGGAAAAATACATACGATTATCTTTTATATTCATTGCTAATTAGGCAGAATGAAATACTGAATATCATATAACATTGGTAGATTCTTGCTGTTACATTACCCCCATGGAGATACAAGGCGATTGACAAAATTTCAAACTACCTAAAACTCATCAATTTGAAAATTCAATTTTATATTTTGATGCGCCACAGTATTTAACGTGTAATGAAAGAATGAGAAGATTTGAAAGTCAAAAGGTGGAAATATATGGTGGGACATCCTGGAGTAAAATCATGTTCAGGTTTGGGCAGTGTCTATACCACACATCCCTCAAATTCAGAGTGCCTATACTCACAAATGTTATTGCATGAAATTCAGGTTCTTACCTCATTACCAGATTCAAAGACAGTCAATGGATTTATCTGTAAAACCTTCCGTATAGTATGTGTATAGCGTGGTCTACTAGATAGTGATGATTGCTGTAACTAAATTTTGATAAAGCTTCAACTATAAGATCACCAAGTGGAATATGACATCTGTTTGCAATTCCCTTGACATCTGCTACATCGAATCCACTTCCACATAAAATGACAATGAGTGAGGATATTCTCCGTCAGCTTCAAAAGTATCAAAGATCAAGAGCTGTCAAACCAAATGACAACACGGATTTCTGTCCAGATATTTACAACAGAACATTGTTTCTCCAAATATGACAAGTAGTTGCAGTAATCTCCAGTGGCATTTTGAGAGATCAATTTAAGCCACTAAAAATGAGAAATTCTGTAATTTACAGTTTGTAAATATGCTTCGTTGTTTAGCAAACGTGATAAATTTAGAGAGATTGCGGCTTGCGGAAATCCAGCTCAGACTACTTTGCCAAATGAATTTTCTAAATTTCATGTAACCCATCTGATCTACCAGCTCACATTTTAGAACTGGAAATCGGAGAACCATAAGTTACACAACTTCTAATTTTACGAAATATTTGGGGCACCAATCATATTACTTATGTATTTTGACCCCATAAAAACAGTGTAAATGAACTAGACTGTGTGTTAAGGTGTTGCACTCAAAGGATATTTAAGTTACGTGTATGGCAGGATATTCAAAAGAAGAAAATCTGTTCATTCCCAGACTTTGCCTCATTCCGACTGATCTTCCGTTCAAATTAAGACGATCAGTTTCCATTTCAACTTGCTTTTTTTAATATTAATACTAATCACTAGGACATTCGATGAATGTAGATAGTATTAATTTTGAGACTCCGTGCTATTTACATGAACAGTTACATACTGCATATGCACGAGTGGAAAAAAATATTAATTTAAACTTGCTCCAGAGGGAATATCGAAGAATATTGTCTAATTTAAAGCATAGAAACATAAGAAAACACTGATAATAGTACCTTATATACTTGAATATTAAGGGATATAAATAATTCTGTTTATCATTTCAATTTTTATAGGAAAATATATCAGTATGTATGGTCCTGGTCATCCTGAATTGGATGTGATCTAATAATACATTTTAAAAATTATTCAACGAATATTGTATAAATTGAAGGAGTTGTTCATTTAACAGACTGAATAAAAGAGTTGAAGTGGTTTTGTTTAGTTAATCATATATGAATTTATTTGATTTAATGGTTTGAATACTAGAATTGCCTGATATTTGTCTCCTACTTACACATGTGAATCCATTCTTGCGCCCTATGGTGCTACGCAGTTATGTATCTCTCTACATTTCCCCGTTGAGAAGCAACGGGCAATTCAGCTAGTAATAAATTTATATATAATCCGATGACGGTCCTCAAGTCAACAATTTATTTTATGATCAAATTATAAAATGAAGTCCATAATATCAGATAAGAAAGGAAAGATGTCAAAACGGAGGAGGTGGTGCTAAATTCGGAATCAATCCTCGGGACACCCTTTCGTGACATAGTTATCAAATGCTCAATCGATGAATTAATCTTAAAGATTGCAGATTGATCTGAAAGTGCGTTCTTCTCCTGGAATTATCGCATTCGATCATTTATCAGATAATCGACAGAAAATGAGCAGTGTTTATGATTTGAATAACAATTAAGCGATCTCTTGTGACGATATTACACTTGCGACACGTTGCTGGGAGACGAGAGGAAGCGGGCAATTCACAGACATCTCCTTGGCCATTTCTTACCAAAAGTGAGGTCTTATGGCTTCAAAAACGAATTTCTTTCTTCGCAGGATTCGCAGGCTTTCTTCGCATATATATTTCTTGCATAAATACATGCAATTTAATATTGCGAATTTTGAGTTTACGAGACGGATGTAGAATAAAGCAGATTTGTCTTCAGCCTTCTACCTCCAAAAATGCAATAACGTTATTTCTGAGCTGTTTACTGTATCTTTTGGATAAAATCAATTCTGTTTGACTCAAATAAAAACCGGACTGAAACCGGTAGTCTTCGAATAAAATCCAGTAGAAAAAGTATACATCTTTCTTCATTCAGTTCGAAGTCAATTTCCATAATATCTCGGCCGCATCCGTGGATTGTATAATTTCTTTTCCTTTAAGTATAGATGAAAGCTACGCATTGATTTCGTACGTTCATTGATGAGAACGTGTCCTAAAGACAAGAAGAATTAAATTAAATTATTATGAAGGCAAATTATTAATCTTTAGAGTATCTAAACTGTCACTCGTTTCAGTTCTGTTACTGTTATTCTTTCGGTAGTATTTTATCCAATTTGACCTCACTTTTTTGCAATAATTGCAGTAATTTTGCAGTGAATGCAACAGCAATTTTTCCTCGAGTAAAAAACAGCAACATGTCGTTGTTATCGAATAATTAGGTACTTATAAATGTCATTCATTTGTAAGGTTTAGTGCATTTTTATGAAAAAAGTAAGCTGTAGGCGATTTTCAAATGTTTCAATTAATTGTAGGCATAATTGTCTTCTTACGCTCACCAATATCCGCAATACTTACTTCCAAAAGCAGGTATAAAGACAGCGTCCGAAGGAAAATGGGGACTTATAAACAAATACATTTGTTAAAAAGTGTTCTAAAACTAAGTTCCATACTTTTAAAATTCCGATTCCTGTACCATAATGACACCAGAATTACTCCTGAAGTTGGTACGCATCTACTTTACTGGGCGGTGGTGAACATGTGAACCTGTCAAACATCGATATTATTTTATAAATGCAGAGGATGGCTCATAAAGTCCTCTTTTGCTTCTTTTCCCCCAATTTTAGTTTGTTTTCATTTTTATTTTCATCAGTCATGTGGAATCTTATGTGCACCTCACAATTAACTTCACCCAACATATAATATTATCAAAGCAGTTTGTTATCGTGCAAATTTTTCATAGATTTAGGAAAATATGTTATACAGAAACTTTTTAATGCGCTCTAACTTTGCTCAGTGATACGATTGCAAATAGTATAAAAACTATAAAATGAAATTATTTGTAATAATTGGAGTTTTGAGCGTATCGTCGAACACTTTAACTTTTATTAGTTAAATCTTTTATCACATCCATTACCTTTTCCATTTTATTCACTCGATTTTCCAGAGGAAATGTTTTTCGGCGAAGTGGACTCTATTCACTCGCATGTCAATATCTTTGTAGCCATGTGATCGTATCCTAAAAACATAGCCTGCTGGAGGCATAATTATCGGACATTCCAGGAGGGATTAATTACGCGAACGGAGCGCCCAAATGTAATGCGTGGCCTATTGAGGAATTGCAGCTGAGGAATGTAGTACACAGTGGTATTTCCAGCGTTTAATCATAGATGGAGCCCTCGTGAGTGATGTCATTTTGCGTGGGAAACGAAAGCCTAAATTTCGCTCTAAATAGCGCAGCTTAGCCTTTGCGCCATTTTCCACCTGTTTGTTTGTTTTACACGAATGGCATGGCTTTGATAAAATAAGTAGTTTTAGGTCCGAAACAACTATATTGCCATGCTGTGATATTTATACTATTTAACTGGCTTTGGTTCAGTACCCCATTATTTGCTCTACTTTTATCGATGCGTGTAAAATACCGAATCATAACATAGCAAATAAATAAAGTGACGAATCTTATTTGACTTCGAATTCCAAAGCGTTAGGTTACGCGGCGTTCTGGATTTAGTAAGAATATTTAGGAACTTCATTTTCTCTATTATTTGTTGAGGGAAATGCAGTTTTTATTATGGTGCACAATCAACAATCCCATTCTTTATCAAAAGATTCTTTTCATCGTTCACCAATCTAATAATATTTAATATTGATATAATATTAAATTTATATTAGAAATATACCGTCCGCAGTGAGGAGGAGTGGTTGTCGTGCTATCGCTCCAACCCCAAGATCCCGAGTTCGAGTCCCAGGTAATGGAATTTTTCTCGTTTGGGGTTCGTGGCTGCTCGTCTGTTGTCACCGTTCGTGCCTCTCCTGTAATTTTCTAATGAATAGATTTTTGGATGGTATTGGAAAAAATAAACATATAAAATTATTACAAAAGTGAATATGCGATTACAATAGGAAAATAATTGCGTGATTTGTAATACTAAACTATTCCACTTCGATCTTCATATTTTCTTATGGATTCGCAGACTTGTGTTTGTTCTTACGGACAATTGTACCACATCCTCCATTTTGTATCTACATTTACATTTAAACCCTGCAAGCCGCCAGTGGCGCATGGCAGGGGGTGTAAATGCACCAATAATCCTATCACACCCTAACTGCTGTTAGCTTCTCTAATACTTCGCGGGGAAAACGCCCTGAAGTAACTATTCATCCTAGCAATTATTTCCCTGACTCGCTCCTTAATTTTCTCTCGGAGCACGTTGCCAGGGCCGGCCATCTGGGGGGTGCGGCGGATGCTATGCACCGGGGCCCCGCGATTCGGATCGAAAAAGAAATTGCAAAAAATTGTAATTTTTCTGAAGTAATTAATATACTAGCAAAAACAAAATCACGCATTAAATAAACAAGCATTATGGTATATTATGTTCGTATTTGTAATTTTTTTACTTTACAAAAAATTTAGGGCCTCAAATGGTTTCTTGCACCCAGGCCCATTTATAGAGAAAAGGCTCCGCACGTTGCTAACTGGAATAACAATACCATATCAGGTATCTCGTTGACGAGATCAGAATTGATAAACTTTTCGAAAAGCTTAGGTCAGTAATCAAGTCTTTTATCCCTAAGCGAAGTCTACCAGAGGGATTCTATCTCAGCCAAAACACAAAGTGGAATCTAAAATCTCTCTTGAAAAACCTAGCAGCTCTACTATCTCAAGATGGGAGACTATTTCTACTGCGTGATGATCCCAAATAAACTTTGATCCATATCTAACTCTGTAACACGTGAATATACGGTGTTTAATCCTCCAGTTTTAGGATCGAAAACAAGTCGAATCTGAGGCCTTAAAATCCTGTAAATCGGTGGGCCCACTTGTATAGGCGAAGCTTGAATTGCATTAATTGGAGACGTAATTAAAACGAAGCGCTGCTAATGAATGCGAGAATTTCTCCAGAGTAATGAAACGGTGGAAGATAAGCGGTGTAGCACAACTCGACTGAAAAACATTGCTCTCATCTCGTCGACCTACTGAACTCGGAAATGAGCAAGCTCGGACGGATGGTGCGGGTGATTGTGCAGGATAAATACAGGAGTCACGAAACAGCCGATACGACAAACATTCAAGGCCGTCTGTTGACAGGACAGACATCGTGACAAAAGGTTAAAGCACAAGTCATGGTAAAATAAATTTCGCCGTGAATTTCGATTCAGATTTAAAGCTTATGGGAAAAGGCTTTTTTCGGGGGCTTTCATCGCTTAATGCGGCATAAAATAAATTAATATATTCTAAAATGAAACAGCCAGGGCAATGAACTAATCCGCTGTTTAAATTTGCGACCTATTCCAATATTCAGTTCCACTGCAGAGAGAATGAGCTTTCTTTACAAATACAGTATACATTTATACGTCAAAAGGTAGTTATGTAAACTGCATAATTGCATATAATTTACTGCTTTTGGTTGATAATAAACATTAGGCATTTGAATAAATTTTATTCCAAATCCTTTATAGTTGGTATATCAAATCATTGGCTTTAAAACGGCGATTTTTGTTCATTACTTTTGAGGCAATCCTTCAATATATACTGGATGAAATTGTTTCTGTCACAAGCAGAGCCGTGTCCAGCCTATCCGCCGCTCGGTTGCAAAATAATTTGCCGCCCCTTAAATTTAAATAACAAAACCTGATTCCTTTTCCTGATTTGCAGGTGAGAACTATTTTTCAAGGCTATGAAAATCCAGTGCTTTGTGACTTCGTTTCCCAGTATATATTGGTCAACAAACATCAGTAAGTAATTAATCATCCAGATTGCATATGCTGGCTTAGTAAATTTTCGTTATGAGTTAAGTTAATAGTTCACATTACTTTCGAGTATCATTATCATCTAAATGCGCATGACTTAAAATTATATGAATTAAATCTATTTTTCGCAACTGAATGTTAATGTTTCTAATAAAAACCGAGTTGCAACGTAAATAAGCGCATGTTAAGGGAATGGAGGCAAATAAGAAGTACAGCGTAACGTTCAAGTTTAAAAATGTATATTGCGAGATTTCATAACTGCGAATTCTTTTACAATATCATAAAAAGCAAGTCCATCACAAATTTCATTCTCTATACCGATGACAGCCAAATTATTTTTACCTGTCTTGGCTCATTAATCAATGCAAATGGTTATTGAAGGGATGAATGGGAAATGTATCACACAGAAAACGACAAATAATGATCTTGTGATAATAATATTGGTTGTCTAAGGTTCTGTAGCCGCGCTTAAGATGCTGCCGCCAGGGTGAGATGCACCCATAAGACTCCGGCCAGAAATTCATCACTTTCTTTCAGACTGGACTGTAAATATTGGTCAATTTTGAAAGCTATGGGAATCCATGCGTAGTTATTTCTTCACAATAAATCAAATTTTTATTGTTCCTTAAGACAAAAATGCTTCTAGTGGAATATAGAATAATCTTCAATTTCTTCTAGAAGCTATCATTTTATTCCTTATAAGTACTGCGAACCTTTCCTAAATAGTAGTGGGGTTTAATATCAATACAATTATGGGAACTGTAAAGGACGGATCCGTGGCTATGGTCCATCCTAAAACGATGTCATAGTTAATGCAGATCTGGGAATTCGTGACATTTTAAGACATAAGGAGGGGGTACACACAATATTATGTCACAAACAAGTAGAATTTATTTGCAGAATCTTGAATTTCTTAACTGGAAGAATACCCCCTAGCTGCGAAAGGTAATTAATTTACTTTTGCTAAAGAAACTTTTCCTTTATTGAGTCACGCGACGTTCTTACCAAGGAAGCAATGATAAAATACAATAAGATAAATGAGCTGAAGTAAAATCTGGAACAAAAATAGCACCTTGTCTTTCGATTTCCAGAAGACGAAAAATAGTTTTAAATAAAAGTATTAAACGAAGTGATGCTTAATTACTCTTTATCATCGAATCAGAGGGAACTGTTTTATTTAAATATTTTAATTTTATCTCTTTGTTAAATATGAGTTTAGGACTTTGTGAATGAAGGGAACAATATGAAACACTAAATTTCGACTCTGATCAGAAGAAAATAAAGTTTGGATTTAATAAATTTGGCTATAATGCTGTTATCCCCGCATAGTTGAGATTTGTTGAGGTCGGCGAAATGGAATCCATATAAATCCGAATTGTGTAAACTTTTATTCACTTTGAGCTCAAGAAATGTATGATTTCATCTGATGGAAACGTCTTCTTTACGTTTGAATTGATAGTTTCTCTTGTCAAGTGAAAGTTAGGGGACTAAATATGTTTTGTATTATCTAATATACTCTTGATTCTGTGTTTATTATTTATACATTATATAAAGTATTTATGAATTCTGTGAGGTATAATATCGATTCATGTCGATGAAGGAGATTGTGGTAGCGGTTATATGTCGCTATACATTATTCTTTTTGTTCTTGAGCATGTAGAAGCTTTCGCATACGTCGTTTAGGAATATTACTGAGGACATTTTTTATTTTAAGTTTTCTGTCGTGAATGTTGTGGTTCATTTTTACATATAAAAGTTTCGCGCGACAGCAACACTTTTGAATGTCCTTGGCTGTCTTTCTTCACACTTCTTCTGGGCGTATACAATGGAATCCTATCATAGAAATATATATATTCCATAGAGAAGGCATTCCACCGCTAGTTGCGACTTATGATTCAGGCGGACATTTCCATCTCTTTTTCTACTCCATTATTTCTGCACGAGTCCTCTCTTCCGCCGACGTTGCCACGTTCGCCACTTTAGGAGGTAAATATTGACAAAGAAAAAAATATTCAGAAGTAGAGCGCTCTTGTAATTTTAGAGTGAGGTACAGGTGTACTACTTCGTCCAAGGTGGAACTTTGCTTTTGACCCTGTCTGACAATTATCGCACGAAATTTCAAGAAAAAATGAATAA
Organism: Ladona fulva; assembly: GCA_000376725.2. Classification (NCBI taxonomy): domain Eukaryota; kingdom Metazoa; phylum Arthropoda; class Insecta; order Odonata; family Libellulidae; genus Ladona; species Ladona fulva. The sequence continues at coordinate 488,141 of KZ308419.1, read as the reverse complement.
CAATAGAATCAACTGCTTGGGCTGCTGTGTTCCATGAAGGAAAACCAACCACACAATTTATTGGAAGACGACCGTGGTTTCGAATCATAGAGCCATCTTCAGGTAAATTGAAACTAAGTCGAAACCATGGCCGTCTCTCGATAAACATTTTGGCTTGCGAAAGTTCGAATATTCTTTTCATCTTAATGAATAACAATATTATCTGGAATAGGTGTGAGTTCATTAAAAGTGTATTGCGAGCATTATGGCAATTAGGAAAATTGGGTAAGAACGCTTCGACCTTCCTAATAATTCCTTTTTAATTATATAATCGGTATAGATTCCTCTCATATACAGCCACCTTATATAGCGCCAACAATTACTTGATAAGGGATATTCTTCACTAATTTGCAATTTTTTCTCCTGTCTTTTGATGCAGGATTGAGAAAAATTTATCTTTCGTTTACTTTTGCATCAGTCATATTCATGGTTGTGATGATATGAAAGCTACTGAGGTATGAGTTATGCTGAATAATGGCATACATTAAGGTTTTTCCTTATACCATGTTACGATAAGCGTTACTCAGAGAGTCATTGCGCTTCATTTATGTGGACTTGTTCAGATTATAGCATTTTAGCTCTGTGAGAAGAGCTAAGAATCTCACTCCTCATATTGCCTTGTGGGCTTCTTTCCCCTCTCCCCATTAGCTATCAAGAGATAGGATGAGGTTTAAACGGGCCTTCGGACTGAATTCTTTAGAGACAGGAATATAGTTGAAGATTCGTGAGATTATGTTTAATTTCCCTTACGAGAAATGAGTCTGATTTGGAGCCTTCAAAACCAAAACTGATTCTCTTACGTAATTTCGAGGTTCGTCACAGCAGTTGATACGAGTGGGTAATGGTATGTAATGATAGTTAACGCCCCCTCATGAACTTTGAGGGTCAGCCTCTCACAACTCATGATTGTAAGAATGTTCGGAATATATATAAGAATAGAAAGGGAATCAGTATTTGCAAATGTTTACGATACGCTAAACAATTGTGGCATTTATCATATCGTTATTATCGCTACAATTTAGGACAAATTTTCAACGGATATTTTCGCATAAATATGTCATCACCCCGATGTAGACTTGATGGAGATGCGGTCGTGGATTCCCCGTCATCCCCGCATAGTGTCAGAGGCGCTAGACGGAGGTTGGACAGCGGTTTACGACGCCGTGACGTAACCTAGAAAGAGGATCTCGAATAAGGCGAGACGAATGCCGTGCTGGGCCGGATAAATGGTGGTCACCCAAATGGAGGAGACACGGCCTCGGGCCAAAGGAACGGCCATCATTACCTGAGCCCCCTCTCCTCACCTGCCTAGACACCGCCCTCTCCGCTTTCCCAGCCTCTGGTTCGCCCGCTCCGGTGGTGACACCCTTTGGTAGGGAGGGAAGAGCGCCGCCGTTCCCTCCTCAGTGACTGCCGTGAGGTCGTGACGTTGACAACGGGAGTGGATCTCTTTTTGCCGAGCAGCGCGTGTCTTTGCGTGCGCGCAGGTCCGATACGCTGTCCCACGCGGCACGCCGAGGGTAGAGAGGCACTTGACGTGTGGGGTGGCATGGGGACGGAAGGGCCCCTAACACTCTTCTCTTTCGCCGCTCTCGGGGATCCGGTTCGTCCGCCAGCGACTGAGGCATCGCCGGGCTCTTGCAGCCGGCCCACGCCGTGAAACATACGTGCTCCCTTTGTGTTGTGTTGTTGACTCCAGTGCGAAATAAGGGACGGCTCGTGAATGGTTTCCAAGGAGACTGACACCAACGACGCCATGGGCATAGGTGGGTCACCGTGATTATGCACGGCGTGACTCTGGGAGTCATTATTACGTCGTTCGCGGAGTTGCGTCGCCTTGCGCCTTGACTTGTGTCGCGCCGAGTGCCTGGATTATTATGTTGTGTCCTTTTCGATCGTTGTCGTTTTGGTGAGCGGTGTCGTGCGAGTGGTTCCGCCGTGAATTCAGCCTCGTCGTCCGCCGGAGTTGTGCGGGGCGCGCGGCGTAGGAGAGTGCTTCCATCTATCGGTGCGTGGGAGAAGCGGGGGTATGTTTTGGGAGGTGAGAACCGGATGATAAGAAATGGAGGGGGAGTGAGAGAGATCTGATTAACGATTCGAATGCTTTCCGAAGTTTGCGATGAGTTCTCTTTTTCGCCTTCGATCCGCGACGGAAACTTTCGAGCGATCTAATTCCGCGATTCTCGCTTGTTTCGTGAATGCGTTGTCTAAGTGAATGACTTTCTTCATGTTATTATTACGCGGACTTATGAATTTAGGTTGTGATATTTTATATTTTTCGCCTGTGCGGGGTATTCATTCCGTACTGTTCAAGCCGCATTATATGTAAGCCGCACTATGCATTGTGAGTTGAAATCAGGAATTGATTTCCAATGAATGATTTGCGTTCCTTTTCTGTAATTTACTTGCTCCTGCCGCATCCACTGCTCCCCCATCCGCATCTGATGGTTCCTTCAACCAAATACCAATAGATTCTGTGGATCTCATTCCGTTGAGCAATGTCCGAACTTCATCGCTTTCAAATTACTTCTTTCCGTACATTTGCTCGAGAAATATCATCCCAGCACTGGTTGGCCATGCGACAGCAAAATACATTTTTACCCTAAGGGAGTCAGGGCTTCATTTAGTTTAACGTGAACATTATACACTTCCCAGTTTCATTTGAGGCCCATCTGGAACCTTTACTTACCGCGCATTTGACAAGCAATGACGTGTTTACTTTACAACATTTCTGTTTGGCGAATCCTGCTGAAACTGTTGTTTGCATTCAGTAACCTTTCTCTCAGATCAGCTTCCTTGTAGTGGATGATTTCCAGTCCTTTGGCACAAATTTATGAAGTGCTGACTTAAAGATTCCTGAACTATAGTATGTTTACAATGGATTGCTAAGGATCAGTTTTAGGAAGAAGAAAGACATAAGCCCATTAATGAAAGAGGTTACATTTCTGCTGGCTTAAATCAAACTGGCTGACATCTATTGGTTAGCAAGTTCATTTACTATTACCTGCTATCTTCTCCTTCATTGACAGTGAAAGAAATAGGTGTCTTAATTTAATTGAACCTTGGTTAATTTTATAAATTTTACATCACTTTTAGTGTTATTCTTGCCGATGATTTCATTGTACCCCATATCATTCTGGAGGTGGAATATTAGACACCCCTCGCTTGCCCTATTGCATTACTTTGATGCGATTGGAGGAGTATTGGATACTGCCTGTGATTTTCATTTTTCCATCATCTGTGAATAATTCATAATGAGAGAGTATCCACGTATTTCTTGATGTTTTCCCTTGTTTGGCTTCCTCCCACTCGCCAATATCAACTGCCGCTCGGCCAATTTTAGTCTCCGAGTTCGTTCGACCCACGTCCTACTTGAGGCTTTTGCGACCCATTGATTCATTCCCTCAATATTAGCCTCTTTAATACTCGCATGTGCAAGTTTCTTAGTTTACTAGGATCTTCGCAGGAAAATTTCTCAGCGAAATGTTTGATTTTACTTACACTTAAGATATTCTATTGGATTCTGACGATTTCAGAGGATTCTTCTGGCGTTTAATACTAATTGGAACTTAAATCTCTCGACTTCTCCAACTTGCAGCTTAGATTTTTATATAATTTTGTTTATCAATCAGTAAATTTGTAACACATTCCTTCAAAAACTACTAACTGGATCAGGGGTACCAAAGCCATCAAACGAACCGCTTCCTCGATTTAGTAGGAAATTAATCCATTGAAAGTATTCAATTTTATTGCTCCATTACGAGAGTTCAGTGGTTAGCTTTTTGCTGCTGCCCTTTGAACCACTTTAAGTTGTTATGTTGCTTTATGAACACTTCAGGAACAAACAATGCACTGGGCCGCACGGAAGTGGGCAAAAGGTGGCCATTGGCCTGTGGGACGTACATAGGACACCGCTGAACTTGCTGATTGATTCCGGCCTCCATGTCGTAGAGGTTCACGTGTTAGTTTAGCAACGCCGGGGTCTAGAGTTCAAATCCTGGTTAGGTCATGGTTGTTTGTAATGGTGACTTGTAAAACATTAATTGTTAGAGTGGTGTATTAAGACTAAAATTCGCCTATTAATTCGCCATTATTATTATCATTGGTATGCATCGAAACCCATAGTTTGGAAATAAAAGAGTGAAGTTTACAAAGTTGACTTATTTCCAGTGCAAACATGCATTTAATAGAGGCGAGGACATCCGATTAGAGGACATGTGATTTTTCACGTTTTTCAAAAGTTCCTGGTCCATTTCCTCTCCGAGAGATTCAGTATAGCAGCGGAACTATTCGAATCTCGGATACTCTTTTCCAATTCCATTCTTTTCCGTCGCCTCTTCTCCTTCCAAAGATTTTCATTCGCCCAACTCGGGCCATACCTGAGATTTCTCTGATGGAGACATTCGATCTCTGGCCTTAATCTCCATTGGACAGCATTGCGCCGTCATGCGATATCAGCGTATCAGAGGACACCCTTTTCTTAATGTTCCGCATTAGATGTCCTAATGGGCGTGTCCAAATGGGCGTCTCCTGGATGTCCCCCAAAGGGGCGTATGTCCCTGCGCCTCTGTCGCACCCCAAGCGCCCTCCTCCGCTGTACGCATGAGCCCCGGCCGCCAATGCCATTCCCTGTCGCCGTCACCCGGCGGCGTCGCAGATCGTCCACGCGCCCACCTTCAGTCCTCTCCCCTTCCAACCAGATCTTTCCGAGGGCGACATTCGCTCCCAGGGCCCCACGCTGTGTCTTTCGCCAGAGATGGACCCAATCTGAGAGGAGAATTTTTTATTGGAATGTACGGTACGTTGGTGAGGGGTTGACAGTTCCAGTGCTGCGCGTGACCAATCGTTGCGATTCCATCGAGGTGAATTTTTCCGAGATGCGTTTAGTGCTCCGTAAGGGTGGAGGAGGATTGATTCGTGAGTTGACAAACCTCGTGCACCGCTCTGGCGCCACTGTGAGAGGCTTGTGAAATAGGCCGCTCGCTAAGGCGGGTATTATTTTTAAATCGGGTGTCTGTGCGCTGCTATTCTTGGCTGCTCTCCAGAGGCCTCTTCCTCCACCGGTCAGCGGGACCTCCTCCAGGCCACTTACTAATTTTTTCCGCCTATCGACGTCGTTTAATGTTTCCAGCGACTTTTTTGACTGACAAACCCTTCGTTTTCGAAGAAGTACGATTTATCCACCGCGCGGATTAACATTCCGCGGATTTCCTTTCGCTCAGCGAACGCCGCAAATGATTTTCACGAAACGTTTACCGATTCAATTTTAAATACGGTTTAGTCTTTTATGAGATTTATCTGTGTTGGCAAATAGGAGACTTTGTAGAGTGCTGAGCACGGAACTGTAAATTTAGCCTTTCACCGCGATGTGTTACCCATCCTTCCATTCAAAGATGGGTATTTTAAGGGCCATTTTTAGGAGGATAAACTCTGTGGCAAATTTTAAAATTGGGCAACTTCATGAGTAGCATAAAAAATTGAGCCTTTGAGAGACTTTAGTATATTTTCCCGATTATATTTTTTTCATCACTCCGAAAGAAATATTATTTTTTTGTGAGTTTCATCATAGGAACTGTTGATCGGGAGAATTCGTGGAAATACATTTGACAAAGTCGTGGAAATAAATTTGATAGCATTTCTGTCCGTATCGAGGTAATTCAGGGAGCACTGCATTCCGTTGTATAAATTCGAATTTCTCTGTGACTTATTTGTTTTGATTACAAGTAACTTGGAGGAATACTATAGCCGATAAGATTAGTTATTTATCTTATCAGTGTCACTAATTTCACTTTTGATTAAATTTGTGTTCGTGATTTATGAAATTTGATGGCACGTTAAAATTGGGGAGATTAGGACTCTATGCAGTTCTTTTCCTATGCGAGATATCTTTCGGTTTTTCCTTCATCACCACGGAGTATTTTTCGGCAGACTCCACTCTGAATTCCTCAAGGGGTGGGAATCGACTCCAAGTCACACTGTTTTTGTAAGAACGAAAATGGTCGCGATTCGACCGTTTCTCTTTGTCAGGGCCGCTCCATATCGCGAGAATGTCGGTACCGATGCCGTAATTTTATTGCGGATGCTGCGTTAGACGCCATAGTGCGTCCCTCCCCCTCTTCGTCTCACCTCTCTTTCTCTTCCGGTCCTCAGGTGAGGGACGAGGGAGCCCCTCAGCGCGGGAGAACAACTCTAAGATGCCAGCGGCAGCGCGCATGAGCAGGGCGGACGACCAATCACCAGCCAAGCTGAAACTCGCCACAACAAACGGAGCCGGACTCATGATGGAAGTGGTAAGTGGTGACTCCGAGGCCCCCCTCCTCCCCCCCCCCACGGGTCAACTCCTCCGAGATAGCCTTCCCATAAGCCCCGCACCCCTCGCTACCGCCTCCACACAGTTTTCCGCCGACAAATTGCGACTGTGCATCGGGAGATCTCGTACGTCTCCGCCTAAAAGAGAACCGGAGAAAAGTTTTTTTTCGGTGCCGGAGATGGGGGCAGGGATCAATTAGGGGGTGAGAGAGAGGAGTAGGTGCACACAACTTGTCGTCACACGCAAGAGTCTGCACGTGTGCTCGGAGTGAGTGTGAGTGATTTTTTCCATGGAGATGAGGGTCTTCTGAGGGTGAGGGGGAAATCTGCAGGGACCCCCCCGGGAGGTCGCAGAGGGAAGGTGTGAGTGTGGTGTTATGTGGTGGTGGGGGGGAGAGGTGTAGCCCCAAGGACAGCCGGAGACAGTGCTCCCCCATGATACTAATGCTCCACCACCAACAGCAGCCACCGCCCCCGGCGAGAGCACCGCCCTCAGGCCCACCCCCGCATCGGATGATTATGTCGGACGCCCGATGTTTCCCGTCTCGACGCCTCGCTCCGCTCCACGTGAGTGAACAGTGCCGGGCTCGAACCCCGGTCTACTCGATGGAATAGGCGTTATTTTGTGCTGCAAGGCGAAGACGTTTTTGGAATACTTACTAGGTGAAAACCGAATCAGGAACCGACGACCGACTAGGCCTTCATCCTCTGGGTCCATTGAAGACCAACTAGGCCATCGTCATGGGTGACCCTGTGGATGATAGCCCTGTTAGTCGTCCGTTTCTGATTTGCTCTTCACCAGGTTGGTATTTTGAGAATATCTTTCCTAGATAACTCACCAAGGAGCCCCGATTCTGAATATTCCACTAGCAAAGAGAAACTGAGGAATCTAGAAAACTAGAATATTGTTTAATTAGCTCTGCCCTAAATTAAAATATAATTTACTAAAAACCATCATCAGATGAAAGCACCGTGGGAACAGTTTTACACTGAAAGTTTAGGGAGAGTAGAGTCTCTGTAGAGGAGGGAAAGGGGCAAAAGAAAGGTTAATCCCGGGAGGTGACTTAGTGGATGAAGTGGAATGGATGTAGAGTTGCGGAGATTGTCAAAGGAGATTAGCCGGATAAATTGTAGTAATTAGTTACAATTTTTGGACGAAAAATGATTAATGATTCCCATATTCCCGGAGCGTGTTAAGTTACAACATCTTGTGTCAAATGAAAGTTAATTAAAGCGAGTTCTAGTTTTCTGGTTTCCTGAGTGTATCAATACCAACTCACCTTTGGGATCCGTAGCTTCCCTCGGGCCGCAGGCGTAGTTGATGTTGGATCGTTGACCTGGTTCTCCGGAGGTCTACCAGGCCAGAGCAATATAGTGCTATGGGGTATTCATACCGAGTTCGCCTAGGATGGAAAGCGTGCGCAACAGCTTCTTCCCTATATTCCATCGAGGATTTCAGTGTTTATCGTAACCTGTGGTCAGAAGCTTAGCGGGAGCTCCCGGAGCAAGGTGGGGGACCCAGTGCGATATGGGGCTCCAAACGAGTTTTCAGGCTCAGAGATGTTATTGGCAGGAGCCCGTTAGGATTCAGCTACCCCTTCAGGGATTAGTGATCTGCGTTCAGTTGCTGCATTCAAGGATTTTATGGACTACATCACAATTAGTGGCGGGAAAATGTTTCCTTTCAACAACGCCGACGTAAAATTCTGACTTATGAAATATTCTGACAGATTTGATGATTCGTGAAAAACCATTTGAGTTTCATAAAAGTTGAATCCGCGTGAAACTAATAGTTGGATGGAGGTATGCAAAAGGAAATCATCCGTTCCCTTTTTCATAAAGTAGTTATTCTCTATTGTGTGAACTATATTGAGTATTATGTTAACTATCACTCGTTTTAATTGGCGGTGGAAATTTTTTCGTGAAAATTCAGAGACCTATGCCTTTGTGCTCTCTAAAGCAGAAATTTGAATTTCAGCTAAAATGGGGAGCAATATCTTCCATGAATTTCTGCTGCCTTTGAATTTAGAGAAAACCGTTGTTTTGCTTTTAAAATGAAAACATTTTCTTCTGTAACACCCACAGAAACATTCTCTTAGGTTTTGAAATTATTCGAATTCCTGTCTAGATCATTTGCGTTTATGATCTAAATGCACCATAAGAAGAATCTCTTTTCTCTCATTTCCTGACTTCTGAAATGTGAACTAATTATTGCATTAATCCTGAGTTTGAGCCATTTATTCTACAATTTTCATTCTCTTATATGACGATGTGTTGGCTTAAGGATCAATTAAACTATTTCTCATTTTAGTTGTCAGCCTGCTTTATTCTCTCTGGTGTCCGGGATTTATCTTTGTTTTGTAAGAGGTGCTCCATGACCATTCAGAACAATCTGTTTCTACGTTGGAACCCTCCGTTTCGACCCCTATATTTTGCTGGTTACATGTTGCGGGGAATAATTGAGGTCGAACCGTATTCCGAATTCAACGGGGGAGGGCCTTTCGGGTAATCTTGGGCATTATAGGACTTCATACCTCTTCGAAGTGGATTCCTCCCCATCAAAGGATAGATCCTCATTGGATCATTTTCAATGCCTTTGATTTTTGGATTAATGACTTGAGAATTGTTTGCTTGGTTAGGAAAAGAAGAGCGGTAACTGATGTAGGTATCAGCAGCTATCAATAGCCTTTGATATTGTGCTACGTAGGTGGTACTCTTCACGTTAATTAATATAAATCTTCACCTTACCTTCGGCTCCTCTCCCTATTTTCTATATGGAGACTGTTTCCTTAGAGAGCATTTTGAATGGAGATTGATGTCCTATTTGAGGGCTTCTAATATTCTTACCGTTGGAAGATAAATGATATATCCCCGCATTCGTCTTGACAGTGCCCGGAGGCCCCTTCTGAAAAAGTGCTGAAAGAGATTTAATTTTGAGTTAAGATACAGGGTATGATTTCTTTAGTACATTTCGCACGGCGCCGGCGTTTAAATATGATAGGGGTATTATTTTCGTCGAAGTTATTTAACGCTTTCGACTCGATTATTTGTGTGGAACCGCTTTATTTCTAAGAGATAAACATTGGTGTTTGTATTGGCGTTTGCGATTAAATCCTTGTTTAGAGATAGAAAAGTGGGTAAGTTTTTGAAATAGTTGACAGTCAAATGATTTTATAGTCCGTCGGGGAATGTTTTCATCCTGAAATTTTCATCATATCGCTTTTGTCTCATGTATTTGACGCCTTCATTACACTCTTAATTACTTTCGACGGTGAATTACTTTTTCGCTATTATTTTTTTCCATATTTTAAGCATTTACGAGAGTTACAAATATCTTACTGCTAACTATAGCTTAGATTCAGTCTTAGATTAAGAATTAGTCATTAATGGTGGCAGTTTTTAAACGTGAAATGCTTCGCTACGTTTTCTGAATATATTGTCATGCTAATGGTTTTAATGGCCTGTTTATTGAGAACTACTTCAATTTGAAAAGCGTACATAAGTAAAGTTTATAAGGCATATGCTAACTATGACACTCGATGAAACCCCATTAATTTCGATACATTAACGAATTCGTTTTCGTGTTTTCGTTTTATTGCATTTTCTTTTATGCGGCGTAGGTTTGAGAAAATGCTCCTGGAAGACGGGAATTTTAGACGGGATATTGATAGTCCATAGAAAAGGGGAAATGATTAAAGGATGTATGGATTAGTGAAGTGGAATCGAGGTACATTAAAGAAGAGAATATTACCCCGAAGGGAGCAAAGTAGTTCCAGCTTATACAGGTACACGTCAGGTCTGCACCGGATTAGCAAAGTTTATTCCACTTTGAAATTTCCCAAGTATTCTCGGCTCTGCTGTTAAGTGCGGGAGTGTGACAGTATCGCGTGTTGAGCCCCTGCAGGTGCGGGAGTCCCTTGGGAGGGACACCACCTCCGGCGACCACCATTTGGCGGTCGATGGAAGCGCTCTCGCTCGATCCCGGCGAGCATTGCGGTCGAATTATGCGGCCGACGGCAAACAATAACAGCGGACCCTTCATTTCCAAGAGTTACCCCCACGCACCGAGACCTGCCCTTACCTTGGCGTGTCGTACGAGCACCACGCAGCCATCTGGTGCCCTCTACGCTTCCTATTCATCGGAGACACTTCTCCAACACGTCCGACAGAAAAAAGAGGAGTGCTGCGTTCGTGTTATGATACGGTTTTCCGTCTTCTTGGCTGTGCCGGAGGGTCGAACCGGAACCTTCACGGTTTCCTTCTAAGGGTTTCTTAGATCGAAATCTCCCTCGCTGCCTCGCTTGTCATAAAACACCTTTAGCCGAGTAAGTTTTTTCAAAGTTTCCGATTCACTCCCTCATGATTTGAAAAAGTTATGAATTTAGATGCACACCCTCTCTATGAACTCAAGTGTATCATAATTTTCTAGAAATTTAATTTATGCTTGACAAGACGCGGTCAAGAGTTTTCTCGATTCCATTGAAAACCATTTGAGTCGTTTATTACAGATAGTATATAATTATTTAGTTTTTGCTTTGTTTTCGTAATTTAAACTCAAATTTATTAGCCTCTTATATCAAACTATCATCACTACTGGCAGTGGAGTCTGTTTATCTGATTCTGATTTCTATACTGGGTTGCGTAGTTTCCTTATTTCTATGCCTAAGTTTTTATCACCCTCTTTACTATTAATAATTTCAAATAATATCTTTACAACTCATTATTAAACTAACTTACTGCTGTAACACCTTCGTTGTATTGCTTTCTACCCACAGAAGACCTATTTAGCATGATTTTCATATCATTCCTGCTAATTTCCCATTTCTTTGAGGCTCCTTCTAATTTCTGATCTTGTCTAACCACCTTATCTTCCATCTTATCTATGAAATATTGAATATTTTATAGTAAAGATGTTTTAAATATCGTAATCGCATTTCATTGCTTCTCTAAGAAATATCTATAAGCACATTTATTTCGGCATAAACAATACCGCGTTTTGATATTGATTTGGCTCATATCTTATGATTTCAACTTAAATACAGACTTTGAAGTAGTTTTTATAAAATATCATTCATTGGTCGCAGAAGCCCTCTACATAGCGAGTGAATTTACTGGACGTCTCTAATTTCAAACCTGCAAATTACCTAGGTAAACCTTCTTACCAGATTGGGGTGAATAAGTTAGATATGTTGCAAAATATTTACTGCGTCATCCTTTGCTGAATCCGTCAGTATGCATCAGCAGTAATATCTCCGTGATTCGTTGAAGGTGTTGTTTAATCCTTGCATAACCGAGCAAAATTCTTCCGGTTACAGCGTAGTGCTACTAGGTTCTGCAACTGTCATTCTTCCATCTTTACGTATAGCCTAGTGTAGAGGGTTAATTTCAAATTGAGCACAAGAATTTATAAATTCAGTTGCCTAGAACAGTAAGGATTTTGATTCATCTCCACCGTACATGACATCCTTGTGCATTAATGAAATAATAATTTTTATATGCAGTCATTGGAAGAGGTCGGTAATAAATTCTCGAGTTAATATTTCTCTGTTATTGCTAAGAACGTCGATAACCCCGTTAGAGTAACGGCAGGAAAACGACTTCTTGAATAATTAAATATTATTCAATGGATGCTTTGGAAAAAAACCAACACCTTTCTAACGGGAAGGATTTTGATTAGTTTCAAGTCATAGAATATAAAGGAACAACTTCTGTTTCCTTAGCTTGATGCCTGTTATTACATGCCCAAGCAATTGCTACCGATGTTTTAGAAAATCTAGCTTTTACGCGATTAATTCAATTTCCCTTAAAACATTTCATTGCCGGAAATAGGTAGAGATAAGTCGTGGAACTGATTCAATATGAGCGAGAGAGTTAGCGGCGACCGAAACTCAAATTGGTGTAAATCTTGGTGAGACGAATAATTTGATAGAATCAGTTCAGGATGCTCCATAAAACCGGTTTGATGAGGTTGTATATTCTATGTTCCTTTGTTTCCTTTCACGAAGCTGAACGAAGTACATGATTAAGTAAGATCCTATTTCTACACATTGAATAATTCCCGAGCTAAGGTAATTACAGCATGAAATTTAATTTCCACATTCACTAGTGGGAATGGGAGCAAATTCTCTTCTCATTAATTTCATAGTTTTCGTAAGAGTTACTCCTTATTTTGATCGAAGAGAGTGCTCGAATTCTTTTCGCCTCTCCCTATTAACACCCACACCATGTTTTATAATCACACTGCAGTGCACACTTCTCTAATGTTTCAAATTAATAAAGGCGAGATTGATTTTATAAGTTTGCATTGTACTGAAAAGTATCACTTCTAATATTTTGCAACTAATATATTTCATCCTCGTTGGTTGGATCTGTGGGACATGTAAAAGGTTAACAGTGATTTTCGTCGCTTTGCTATTGGCACTTGAAAAAGAATGAGATTTGGCATTTTATTTTTATGTTTATAAGTTGCCTCTCGCATAGCCACTGCTTTTTACCCATATTGAAAACGTATAATTGAAGAGAGAATTACTTTTCCCTATTGTATGAGAGGGTAATAATTCTGATATAATCGAAGAAATTTAATTACTTTTCCCTATTGTATGAGAGGGTAATAATTCTGATATAATCGAAGAAAGTTATTAAGTATTGATAGTATTGTTAAAAGTGCTTCGACTGCTTTGGACATTTGGCACGTAGGCCCCCACCGGTAGTCGAAACTTTCGCCGCAGTCGAACGCGTTGCCCACTTGGCTATCCGGGAGCCCAAGGAAAGAAAGGTCGAGTCCCTGACTCTAATGAGCTTTTGACATTAGGGGCCCTAAAATGAACAATATTATGGACCTTTCTCGCCTTAGTAATGGAAAACGGATTCATTTGATAGGTATTGGAGAATTTTGTACTGATTGTTGAATGTTTATCAACGTACACGAAATGACTCTAATAATCGATTGGAGTCATTACGTATTTATTATTTGTTGTATTCATCACTATTTAACGCACTGTTAAATAGTTATGGATAAGTAATAATGAGTGGAGAGTTGAAATGATTGCTTTTCGTCCTTAGGCGAACTCCTTTTTATCCGTATGCAATCAATAGGTTACGCCCCCTTGGGCATGACTAGCATCATAAGCAGGTCAATCCAATTTGTAGATGCATGAGAGGTATTACTCGAAACCGGTCGCGCAATCCGTGGGAAGGAGTAGAAGTCACTGCTCTTATTCCTTAAACCGCACAATTAGATGTTTTAGGCAACTCTTGAATTCTAAGCGAGTTGACCCACAATCTTCCGGATTTAAATTTTAATCAATACTCTCGGAGTTACGTTAGGATGCAAGTATAGATTGTGCGGCATTATGACTTAGTATTTTTCATGGGGATTCAATGTTTTAGTTTTGAAATAATTAATCAGTTGTATTACAATATAAGTGCTATTTATTAATCAATAAAAAAATCTTTTATTGAGAAAAGAAATTAATAGTGCTTAAGTATAAATGGTCTCCTTCCTTAGTAGATCTTACCTATATAAAGATGATGGAATAAGATTTTAGAGCAATGCGTGGTTACTAAATTATTCGTTTTACATCACTGTTATCCACAATGAGAAACCACAGCTGGTTTTGTTATTGTCAGCTCAAAACTTCACTGCAACAGACACTAATCTTTATTTGAAATTTCAGTTTTATATGGAAGAGTTTTACATTTATCGCTTTAAGTATTCGTTTATTTTCTCTACGAAAGAAAGTAGTCACAAATGATTCCACTCTTTATCCTTAAGTCTTAATGCTGAGTATTCATATACTTACAAAGTTGCTTTACTGCTCAAGCAGTATCAATAGCTGTGAGCCGTGCGTCTCATAAATTGCATTAAAAAACAAAGGAAATTGAGCATCGGGTGCAGTAATGGAAGGCAAAGGTACCCGAGGGTGACAACGCTCCCGAACCTGCAAATGAGCAAAATCTCCGACAGCAAATTAAATAGACTTCCTTTGAACGAATGGACGCTCTCAAAATTTCGCACGCAAAAATATGCAGAAATCCGACCTAAATGTGTGTGCGCGATTCGGACTGCTTTTCCCTAATGAATGCAGTCGCGTCCTCTCTCATTGGCCCGATTTTGATTCGTTTAAAAATCCCAATCTCCCCCATCTCTCGGACAAGTGGAAAATGTAGATTTTAATCGGGCGGCGCGCGTCCTTTTAGCGAAGGGCACGCCGTGCTGTGAGCACGCAACGCTAACCGGAAGTGCTCTTTCGCTGTTTTGCCCAAACAATTTGGGGAATAATTGTCGCCAAGACGGTCGCCTATCCGATTTGCGGGGGTAATCTACCCAATGACACCGCGGATAATATTTACTTTTCGAGTTTAATGTTAAACAGATGTAAAGAAGCACCGATATGGCCACGCACTGTACATGTTGCCTAGTGAAGGTTGCTATGATTCCGTCCAGTTATTATTGTATATTATGAGACTAATATCTCAACCTGGTATGCTATTTGATCAAATGGCGATTGAAGCAGGCAAAAAAGTAGCAAAGTATTACTCGCGATATTTTCAAAATATTGAAAATTTCTTCCAATACTGCGGAATGCCTTTTATACGCCGCCTACATGTATGGACAAGTAATGTAGCGTAGCTGATACTTCATCATTATTTGAATAACTTTGCTCCGTGAGAACCATTTTGTACGTAACCGACGATGCCAACTTGTTGTCGAAAGCATCGCTTGATATACCTATAAATTTAGCTAAAAATTTAATAAGGTTAGGAAACATTTCGGTAAATGGTGGTTAAAAATTTGATATTAGCTTTTATAAATACAGTATCAGTTCGAACATAAAGAGTTACATATCTAATACCAATTTAATTATTACATCGACCGAACGTTATGCTATTTTGAGCATGTTATAATTCGAATGCATATAGGAGGATCCAAGTAGCAGAAAGTGTAAAATAAGGGCGGGATATTGTCAAAACAGACAAAAACCACGCTGGATGTACAGATAAAACCGTTCAATTGTCAACTTTGTATCAAATATATCTAATAAAATGTAAACCTCGGGGTTTTAAGTATAATTTAATATTTATCGGCTCTATGAGATATGAGGAAGTAGTTATATTTTATTTCTCCGGAAGTTTCTTATTTCCAGGACTTTTCCTCTTTACCCGTGACACGTTTCACCATTACTTCTGTCAGGTCATTGACGAATTGTTACCCTTCATAAGTATTTTACAGCATTCACATAAATGCATGTATTTCCATACATAATGAAAATAAGACTTTAGCGAAGGTGCGGGCACAGCGTTGGTCGACTGGTAGCTTCCGGTTCGCCGATCCTTTCCTATCCAAACTACGAATTTCATTATCGACGGAAACGTAGTCTTAGTGACCCCGTCTCATAATGTATTTGTCACGCTCCACTTAGCAGCTTCCCTAATTGCTGATCGGTTGAGCCAATTTCTCTCCATTCCACTGTTTCCACGTCGAGATGAATTAATATTTTCTCTACACGAATCCGTCGGTCAGTTGGTACTTAATACTGATATGAAATTTGGAGGTAAAGACATCATTCTCTAAGAAGATTCTTCGACATCGAAGAGAATAGTCAGAAAGTACACATAGAAATAAGTTCTCCAGTCCACGTCACCTTTGAGTGTTTCGTCTCCATCTACCAATCGCCTTCTTGTGTCCTCTCGTTGGATTTACCATTAGGCATAGAGTCAGGGCCTCAACGTTAAGGGGGCACAAAATGAGATGTTTAGTCATTTTATAAGGCGGGTAATCTCCTTTAGGGGCCTCAAAGTGGGGCCTCTGGTTGCTGAAATTCGCCCCTGGTTACAGAACGTATAATCTCCATGTACTCGGTAAGAATTTCAAGCTATTCAGTCATTGCCAGCTGCAAAGAGACCATTTCAGTGCCTTTCGGTGTGTGGCAGGTGTTGCAAACACTGCACTCGTATATTCTACTTTGCGTCTCGGTCACTGCCCTGAATTTTTTCAAGCGACTATTTTTAGTGCATAAATTTCTGATTTCCATTTCTTTCCCAATGTTTTGTAGAGGAGGCTGTCTCTCCTCCACGTCTTTATTTTTATATTCTTCTATATTAAGTTCTTTTGATCGAAATTATTCCGCTTTCACCTGCTTTGTTAATAATGCAGCAACATTCTACTCAATCGATAGAAATGTTTCCTTTGTTTGTAATTCGTATTTAACTGGGACGTGGTCATGACCTTCGAATCAATAAAAGTAATTCGTCATCCTCAAATTTCAAATGCGTGAAGTCATGCCGCAGTAGTGTGCAATTGCCAGCGATTCAATAAATATCAGTCGACGAAAAATGCATGCGAATGTTCCAACGTTCGTTGTATGAGGCAGTTCTCTTCGGCGCACGATTCCTTGCAGCCCCAAATGGTATTGCGATCTTCTTATAAAAAAAGGTTGGCGGAAGGGCCTTTGGGACACCCTTCGCTACCTGCCCAAGGCGTTCCATTGGTTGCATTCTTCCCAGGTCGCCCCTCCACTAACTAATGGAAACGTTCGATTTTTTCCCAGACTGTCGAAGTCTCGTGGGTTTTTGCATGGCTCTGCTGCACGATTCGTGGCTTACGAGCAGCACGTGGCTCGGCTGTGGTTTTCGCTGACTGTCAGTGCGTCGCTAATACGGAGACTCTTCGGATGCTTTTACGGAACGGGGGTTTGTCGTTTTCTTAAATGGGAATCGCACTCTTCGATTCGCCCATTTCCGTCCTCTTTGGAGGTTTATGCTCAGCACCGCACTGCTTCCCAACCGGTGTGGTGTGAATGTGCAGCAAAATATTCGATACTAGCTCATTGTTCGTATTTTCCATTGCATATTGTACTTTCGAAACAATTATACATTGCATGCAATTGTGTATTTGGAACGGATTATATTTTGCAAAATATTCTTTTGTATTAGAGCTTGTAATGTAGCACTAAAAATCTTATTCTTCGCTTGAAATTTTCATTTATTTTCGATTTGAATTAAAATAACCAACAAACGTGTGGTTTAGTGTGCTGTGAAGTTGGGATGGATACGGAAGTGTGCCGCGATATTATGAAGATTGGGAAAATAAACCAAAGTGACAGTGGTATGAACTTTGTTTTTCTGTAGCTAAGACCGACCTCAAAAATGGACATTTATTGTATTGCGAACCTTAAATGACTCATAATACTGACGATTTAAATTTGTTAACAAATTACAACAGCACGGCTTTCACGCTCTCGTTATCATCCGCGTTTACTTCATTCGGAACATTATAAACCAACCGCCATCTCCGTACTTCATGTTTTGCGCGCGAAATATTTAGCATCTCTCGTTCGGTTGCGATTGCAAAAATACGGCTGATTCACTTAAAGTCCAATACTTCTCAGATAGTCTTATTACGCAGTGCTCGCCAAACGAAACGTTGTTTATTACCTCACTGCTGTCTCAGCCATTCATGATAAGCGTTCATAAATGTAGAAGGGACCTTTCCTTACTTTCATTCCCAGAGAAATACGTTTGAACACTAAAATGATACGTCGCTCATAAAGAGAGGAGGAGTAACCGTTAAAGCACGGAACAATTTATTTTTCCATGAAAAGGAGGAACTATGAGGTATGATAAATATGGAGAGTTTTAACGGCGCTAACTTTGATATAACACAACTCACGAGGGCAGAAACAGCAGTAAAGCTGTAACGATAGTACCCTTTCGTTTAATTCGTCATCATTCAAACCGCATATATTTCTTCAGTAACTCGTATTTAAATAACTTTAACGCTTCCCCAGCCATCTTCTTCCCGATGGTTTCGCGGAACGCAGTTAATTACTTCTTAATCGCTCAGTTAAATATCTTAGGGGCTAGCTTATTTATTTAGGGCTGATGTAATAATCAGCAGAGTGATTTTGGCTTCGTTAATCCCGACACACGCCGTTTGTTTGGCGAAACTGATGTCTGTCTTTATTTGATCGGTTTCATCGGTCCGTTCCCATCGTCAGTACCTTTCCCCGGATGCCTCGTAACAATGGAACGCGGGACTAATTGGACCAAAGCAACGGCTTCGGGGAGTGGCGTTATTTTCAGCAATTAGAAGAATCATACGGCGGGACATTGCGAAAGGGGCTGCCATTATGCTAGTGGTAGAAATGGTGCCATTTATTTTTCCAGCATCTTCTCAACAACCTTTTCGAACAGTGGAAGATTCGAATTTTCTTCGGCTTATTAATAGGCTGGAGTATCGTTCTTGGTGAGGTATCGTTCGATTTGGCATGTTTATTTGCTTTATACATTACAGCGAGAGGGGATTCCTCGACAGGGGACGTCACGGAGTGAAAATGAAATAAAATTAGAACGGATCAAGCATGCGGAGGCAACAAGATGATCCAGACGAAAATTACGTCCCAGTCGCGGTCACATGGTGATTAACTGAGTCTCAATGAGTAGTGGTGATAGCGAGTGACCCAATACCGTTCTAACGATAGGGTATCATATACCTTTCGAAAACTTGAATCAGTAGCTTGTGAGGGAAAGCAAAAAACCAACTTAATTGAATGATTCAAAGAAACGCGTTTTTGGAGAGCTTGGCCGGTATTTTTGGTCTCCCCTGCCACGTCAGGCAATTAGATAAAGCAATAAAAATAAGGAAAATAGTCAAATAATTGAAGAGTCAAAAAAGTCAATAATTGTCAAACTGTTGCAGACTATGTAAATCCTAAGCTGATATAGACAACATTTTCAATATTCCTTAAAGAAATTTTTCTCGCTCATTGGAATTAATGGATTGATTTTATTAAAATAAAATGAATTGGGGATTAAATTAGCTGTTTTAAATAGGTTATATTGACTTCCATTCTAAACATCTCTTTCGGAATACCTCAAATTCAGCCGAATACAGCAATGAAATGGAGAATATTAATTAATAAATAGTAATACTAAATTTAATGGTTTAGGGAAAGTCCTTAGTAGTGAAATACTCAAATTAATTCAATGGAGAATTCAACATTTTGTAGCCTAATCAAGTAACCCAGGAAAAGTAGTCCTGTTCGGATTTCTCCTTTTATGAAAATAAAATAGATTACCTTCGCCTCTGATGAATCCCGTTTTTCAAAGGGTCTCCTCGGAATTGTAAGTTGACTAGAGATTGATTGCTTTGGGAGACGATTCATAAAAGAGTGGGTTCTTTTAGCCTTGCAAATAGATCAGAAAGGGAAACTGCATCACTTTTTATCACAAATGTAGATTATAATGCTTATATTACCGTTTAAGAAGTCCTCTCTGCCAGGGTTTCACCGATATCAACTAGGGCCTGGTTAACTGACGCCCCATAGTCTCTTAGATTAGAAAATAAGTTAACAAGGATGGAGTCAGAATAAAGATAACACTTAATACACACAAAAACGTGTTGATTGAAATAGTGCATAGACTTAAAAAATAATTCGTACGATCCGCGCTTTACTAATTGTACGTATATATAGTGACCAAGTAATACCCAAAGCAACATCGACATTTGAGCATCACTATGTTGCCCTTTGGAGTACAATACAAGGCCAATATCCATATAACATCTTCCTTCAAAGAGACTGTAAAATATTTACATAAATCTGTGGGGCCCGGGTCAAATGGAGGCTTGACCCTCCAGGAAATTAACTTCGTCAATGGATATCTGTAACAATGTATATGGATGAATCTTGATAAAGATGGCGGAATAAACAAAGGAGATATTGTTGCTCCCTTTAAGGATGTCTGGCCTAAAATTTCTCGGGACGCCGCTGTTTACTTTGAGAAAGCCTCTCCTCTTCTCCCTTCGTCTCGCCCATGTTTCCACACAGCTCTTCTTGCTTCCCCATGAAACTGCTTCGAAATTCCTCCACCACTGAACTCCAGGGCCCTTTCGGTTTCTCTTACGAATTTTGACAATTTTGGCGACAAATTTTATGGGAGAATATGCAGTTACTGCGATTATCGGATACTGTTTTAAGTTATAATGGAAATTATCTGGTCTTAATTAACGAATTCTTCACAATAAACAAGTGCTGCTAAATGACCTCGATACAATTCGATGTTCCGTCGCCCTTCAAACAATTCTGTGGGACCCAGTGGAATGTCAGGTGATTTTACAGCATATTATGTGCTTGTGTGTATGATGTACTCTGTTCACCTTGCATAGTTGCAATTGCACTTTTTGGATATTTTTAATTATCTAAGTAATTATTTTTGAGAATAATTATTTATTTCAAATTAATACGAAGTGCATTTCCTGCGGCCCACTAAGTCTTGGTAGTGATTATTGCTGCCCGCTGGGGGTAATACGTATCTCTGATACTACTGCTTTAATAGCTGCTGATATTTTATGTACGTTGGATATTAGTAAACAAAGTCTTTCAGAGAATTGTGAGTTCATTGTAGTTGCTATTGAATCTCTCTTGTCTTCTGTGTTTGATATATGAGTTAAATCGCAAATGAGGTTCGATATAGTACTCTTTATATATTATATACTACTATAGTGTATACTCTCGAAAGGGTACTTTCAAATGTATAAAACATAACTATTAATAGAACAGATGTATTTCAAGGTTTTTCTGCACTATTTTTGCTGGAAAGGTCAGTTGTTTTACTGTAGAATAATGGTGAAAAGTGTTTTTATTGTTGTATTTTTACTTAGAGCATGAGTAATATCTTGTATCAACTTTTTTTAATGATAAAATTTCATCAGCAACGGTTATGTATAATAATTTTCGAGTCAATTTTTTCAAATGGGATGGTTTGTTATTTCTCGATTGTCTATTTCTCAGTTTTTGAGGCACCAAAACCTTGCTTTCGAAATATTTCTGCTGCCTTCGTCAATAGATCGATTTTTAGCTGTAATTATGAATTTGTTAATTGACTATTCCGTCACGAATCGGACACTAATCGAGAATTAGTAGAAACTCAAATTTTTGGTGCGAGTTAATTCCTTAATGTCACGATAGGACTATTAGAGGCCCGTTTATTCCCATCGTATGGGTGGTCGCTTTTAAGCGCTGCGTAAACAAATGAAAATAACCCTCCCCATGACAACCGAGCGTAAAACGTATAAATAGTCCGGATCGGATCCCCAACCCCGCCGAGTTCTTCTTAGGAGCTGATTTATGAGAAAGAAAAACTCCCGAGAAGCGGATTCGGCTTAAAAGGGGAATAATGGCGTTATTGGAGAGAAAAATCCATAAGCCGAAAAAGGTAATACTTGGAAATGTCGTGAGAACTTCGGGGGGAATTTTTTTCTTCGAAAACTTCTTTTTTAAGGGGCCGTCGAAAACATTCTACTCTCACGTCCTTCGCGTGATAATTGCTCCTTTCAATAGGAAGCGTGTTAAACGCGTTTCATGTCGCATCCTCCACGAATTCTCACCCTCTTCCATTGCCGGCTTTCGGTCGACTCGTCGGCCGCGAGCGACGCCGCGTCGGCCGGCAAAAGTCGGTAGCGCAGCCCCCAACAACGGGCCTCTGCTACAGACAGGGTACCCGATTCGAATACATCTTAGAGGCGGTGGAATTCGAGAGAGCTGTATTCGCGGAGAATCGTCATTAGTTACCAAAAGCATCTTTTCGCCTCTCTTTGCCGATAGCGGTGAAGGCTGTAGCAGCAACTGTTAAGGAGTTGTACGGAGGCATGAGGGCAGGGGTGTAGCCTTGCAATAGGGTCAAGACAATTTATTCGTAATTCCGTTGCAATTTGACCATCTGGCCAGGTGGCAACGCTGGAAGGGAGCATGACATAAAATTTTTTATTGATAGTAATTGCCTGGAATTCGCCCATAGACGGGAGGGAAACCCCTCCGAAAACCTCCCTTAGTCAATACATTACATATGAAGTTTACAATTTAGACATCAAAAGTAATATAGTACAATAAATCTTTGGTTAACAATAAAATATCTCAAAAGTATGAAATGGTACAACATACGTGGTAGATTATTCATAGAGTCACCTACAAGTAGAAGTTTGATTAAAAAGGAAAATTATTAAAAAAATTAAAACTGCAGAAGAGGAGGCGATAGCCGTGAGGTCAGGTAATAACCACTACTTAAATCTGGATATAATCTTACTTTTAAACATTATTTTTTTAGAATTGGTATGAGAATTTCTCCAAGTAAAGCTCTCCATTCCCTAATGCCACTATTAGCGAATGAGTATTTCGCTATATCTGTTTTCTGCTCGCGCTCCTCGATTTTAAAAATATGATTGCCGCGTCCAACATAACTCGAATGGACAACCATTAAGGTTGTCGAAAGATAAAGTCAACCATCGTCATCAATCCGTTCATTCTGCACCTAAAGCCAACTTATTTAGCTTCATTCACTCATAGTTCCGAACCATCGCCTGCCTCTGGTAATAAGCCTAGGTCTTCCTCATTCATATCTTACGCCATTCTTTTTAACACTGCCTCCATAGGAATATCGTGTCTTAATTTGTGTACGATAAAAATAATTCTTGTTCTAATCGATTTATTCCACATAATTCACCTTTTTATTTGCTCTAGAATTTCTAGAACTAAAGAAAAATAACAAAAGATGGAACTATTATGTTGGCTTTTAAAAAAAGCTAAGTCTGCACTTAGAAAAAAATTAAAAACCTTGCAGAAAAACAACCACATGAATGGGGACGTAAAAAACCTGCGAAACCTACTGATAGTAAAATTACTAAAATTAAAAGAGGAGGGGAAAATAAGTAAAAGAAAAGAGTCGGGAACACTGCTGGTAAAAATAGACAAAAAATGCGTATTTATTACAAATAATTCAGATAGTAACAGATGTTAGATTTGAAATTATAAATATGCATTAAAATATAACTAAGCAGAATAAGGAAAGGAATAAGAAAACCTAGAATTAAGATAAAATATTGGAATAAATTGCATTAGCTTTATTAAATCAAACATGCTAACCATAACCTGAAATTTTTGAGCAAGGCTGACGGTTCAACTTTTGAAAATCAGAAACTATTTAAAGGAGACATTGCTAGTATAAAGTATCTTATAATGCGAGTACTCTCGGGTTCAAAGAGCATTTTCTTGTTCTACTTTACGCTGTGCTGGGGTACGAGAAAGCGTTAAATTTCGAAGGAACGGGTGGAAATTCCTTTCCGTTCGGAAACCCTCGGTTTAGCTGTCGCACGGGTCCTCCCGTATTCTTTCGGAAGTTGTTTTGGGCGGGTTCGGGTTTTTTTAGTGGCGCGACGAAGATTAGGCGTAATTAGCGCCTTAGGACGAAGATATTGAGACTGTGAGACGTCCACTCGGAATCTTATACCGTGACTGCCGTTGTATCACCAACGGAGACCTCGCAGTCTCCTACAGAGATTCTTTATATTGAGATCGACACTAACCTCTATAAAATATGTAGCCTCGGATTTAGCGCGGTGATGCTTCACAAAGTTAGTGGAAAGTATATTATAGGTTGATTCTACAAATATCTCTCTGGAATGTATCACGAACTGGGAATCAATAAAGGATGCAAATCTCTTGAAGATTTTGAATGGATTCTCGTGCTCTTTGTGATGCTCGCGTGAATAAACCTCTCGACAGCTGCGGATTTATTCACAATCTGATCCAAGTGAGATATGTAAACAGGATTTGGCGACGATTAAAGCCGATCTAATTGTTCCCCTCATTCTAAATTCAATAGTCGATCTCATGGGGCGAACCCAAAGGCGCTATGCTCTAAATTAAGGTTTATGTTTCACAAAAATGTCACACCGCTGGTAGATTTTACTCTCATACGAGTGTAATGAGTAGCCATCTGAGACTAAGGGCGAAATCTATTATATGGAGCGGTCATCCATCATTTTGATAACTTTCGAAGGATATAATAAATGTGCAATGCTCAATACTACATCTCAATCTCTTTACCATTCGGCTTTTTAAATGCAATTGTATTCACATACATCATTACCTATGCGTCATTTCATCCATGTAAATACAAATCCAGCAAAGGATATTAACATGCAAGAGAAAGAGAAAACACTCTTATTTACATGGGCCTTGTCCACAATCTACGTGATCGTCGAACTGTTCTCTTCACGAGAAATTTATGGTGAACTATTAGCCATGTGTATGTTTTTCCAAAGAAAATTGCGTGAAAAATCTGAAGTAGTGCTTACAAACTGGATAGTGTAAATAACTATAGTCTAATGACCCACTTCATGGACAAAATCTTTATGTATTTGACTTTACAAAAAGGAATGGTCATAGACAATTTCTCGCTCCTCTATAAAGAGTCTTATTTCGTTAAGGTCAACAAAATAAAAATCAATTAAGTTTATCAACACTTAATAATAACACTACCATGTATAACAACGAATATGGCGACCTTATTGGACAAATTTGCAAAATTTGAACTTACGAGTTGAAGTTGAGTTTGAAGTACGACTCTTACAATTAACCTCTTCTAGTTACGAATCCAAAAAATGATACCCTAACCAGGATTCGAACCTGGGATTCCTGCTTAGTTGGCTTTCACTCTAACCACTACACAACCGAGGCCTCTTGTTAGTTATTATTATTGTATGTTAGTAATTAATAGATGTTACTTTCGGGGACTTCCTTCCTGATATTTTAAATTACAACGGCAAGTTGTAATGCTTATTTTACGGTGCTCGTGATATTAGTCTTCAGGATCGTCTAAGACCCGTGACCATTCTCGGGTGATGGCTGTACCTACTGCTGTCACATTATTGGCTTGCATAACAACTGTATTAGCTTATATCATTGACACTTGGCTCAAACATGCTTTGTAAGGTTTATAAAGTTTGATATTTTATTCTTTGCCGCAACTATAAGTGGATAGCTATCCTCGAGCATCTTTAGTACTCTACACATCTAAGATTGATTCCGAAGTTCGGAGCTTTAACAAAGAATAAGTTTTAAATATTTACCGCTGAAGATGTTCGTGTCATCCTCCCATGCCCTAACTTTTCATCACAATTCCACCCATTTCTCTATCACCCATTCTCATCTGTGCTTTGCCAACTTTTTCCACTCCCTCAATGATTTCTACTCTTCGATGATATCTGTTGAGACTACCTGTTAGAGGCAAACCTATGTGAATTAGTTATTCTAAGGAGTCGTTTCCGAATGGGGAACTGAAACATAAGGTTTGAAACACACGGCGTAGTCTTAGTTAAAATGGAACTCCGCCACCGCACAAAAAGCGTTTAAAAGGCGGACATAGTTTTCGCTGAATATCGAATGAATATTCATTGGCTTTTCCTTTGCGTGTTGTCGGAGGAGCTTTTCAGAGGCGCTTTTCTCAAATTTTGAAACAGACATCAAAGGAGCCTTGTCACGCGAAGTTCACTGATCACTTTTGTTTTTTCTTGTGCCCGCACCAAATACCAAGTTCTTAATGTTTACGCCGTTTTGTGCGCAAGATGGCTTTATTTATTCCAGCATCGCTGTAATTTAATCCATGAGCTTCTAATCCCTGTGTGTGATGGCAGTAGAAATTGGTGCGGAAGAACCATTCACATTTAAGTTAAAATTACCAGCTTTATCAATAAGTCTTCGATATCGTGTTTACGAAAATGAAATTAGTCTATTTAATGAAATCGTTAGTAATAATTTTGATGTTTTAAGTAATGTGTAATTTGATATGTCACTTGTTAGTCAAGAACCGCAGTAAATCGATTCCTACACCAATGGCCCTGAGGTTGTGGACAATGTTTACGATATTTAAAACTGAAGATATTTAGCTATGGTATTTAAAACGTGAAGTCATGACCCTCTTCAGAACTATTATAAAACATTTCAACTTGTTATATGTTCTTTTGCCGAATCATGCGCTCTATTGAATAAAGTATTAATAAATTGATAATTCTCGATTAATTCATTAATAATGATTAATTAGTCGAACCTTTAATTAAAACCACTTCCTGTGCCTCTCTTACATTTCCTTTGATCAAAGTTATGCTAAATCTTAGAACAAAGGGTCTGAATCACGCACAGTAATAGTATCGAAGTTAAGATATTTAAGTTTACATGTTCTGTATTCGTGGATGGGATAGACAATTGATAGACTCTTGAATTGATAGACAATTCCGAGAATTAGTGTGTTTTCGAACGATCGAATGAACAATTTGAGCGATGCATATTATGTTGTTTGCAGTTATTTGTTAATAAAAGCGAAGATTCGTTCGCATTTAAATGTTATCGTAGTCATCGGCCCAGTTCGGGAATGTCGGTACAACATGAGGGTTGGGGCTAAGTAGTGTCGTTTCTCTATCCCACTACACTCATTGCAGGGAGGAATCGAAAGCATCGAAAGAGAGATTGATAGGTTATACATGGAGAGAGTAACAAGGCATAGAGAGGGAAGCTAACAGGGCATATTTCAAGTTCTTTTCCTAAATAAGTTCTATTCCTAAATAATCATATGGAATAATGTTGCCATAAAAATCGTGTATTTATTGTTTTCTGTTAAAATTCTTCGCAATTTAGAGTTTATAAATGAACTCAAAAGACTTCTCGAAATCAGGGCCGGTTGTATTAGGCGTGAAACCTTTATGAGGTGTATGGATCCTGAAAAAAAAGTCCGCCCATCGCGTGACGTGAAAGGGCGGATCCCTGGGCATCCGCCTCTATCCGCCTCACCCCTCGGCCGGCCCTTCAGTGTCACGCGCCTTTCTAGCTATATCCGAGACAGATTACCCTTTTACGGCGGGGAATTTATTATTTGTCTGCGTTTAGGAAGCAATATCCAAGTCCACCTCCTCTTTATTTCTTCGAAAGAACGTCCGCCCACAAAACTGTGTCGCCCTGGGCTATTTCCAATCTTACCCTTGGAATTCGTACCCAGATAAGGAAATCCCACAGAACACAGAACATGTGTAGTTGTTATTTACGTGTAAAATACATAATTCTCAGTTAAAATATTTTTTGTAATTTGCTATCTTTAATGAGGCCAAATTAATGCGGTAAACTTACTAAATTTATACTACCTAATTTAACTACGTAATCAATTTTTAACCATTTGAAGATTAAATACTGTATCATGTAAATCAAAAACTGTAGAATCTGAATTTAAAAGTTGACACGGCAAAGCATCTCTTTTCGTTTGGGATCTGCAAGTACATCGTTTACATTTGCCTGACCAAAACAAAATAAAGGAACACTTTTGTGAATGTAAGCCTGAGAAATAATGCAGGAGTTCTTCACTATTTCCTCGAGAAAGATGAATTTATTATTTAATCTGCTACAAACGCCAGCGATACGACCAAACTGAAGTCGTCGCTTAAAAATGCGGATTTATTCAGCATATGCGGTTGAGGAACTTCTCCACTGGAATAATTCGTACTGATACCGAAGGAGATCGTTTGCCAATGTGAGAATCACTATGGTAATTAACATTAATTAGTAACCAAATTATTAGAAGGAACGAAAACAAGAACACTCACTAAATAATACGTAAGAGCAATAAAGAGTTAAATCATTTCGTTGCCAATTAACAGATTGATATTATTGTAATAAAGGAAGAAGAAATCAGTATGAAAGCGCATGAAATAAGATTCACAAGCAAAATTTGAGACTGTAGAACAGCAGATAAATTAAGGGACCAAGTCATTGTTACTGATCTAGAAATATTTCAGCTGAGTAAAATATCAGAGGAAACTAGTATGAAATGGAAAGAACTTGTGAACATATTGGGTAAAAAGAGATAATCATACTAGCTTTAAGTAATGAGTGCAGTGGAGGGAAAAGTAAGGTCTGTGAGAGGCCTAATATGTGTATGTAGTATTGGAGAGCGAGAAGAAGGAACTGTGCTAGGGATAATAAATGTACATAAAAGCTTAATTAATTAATCATTCGGTCCATCTTTGATAAGGGAAGTGCCTATGTTTATGTTGAATATTAACGAATGTATCAAATCTTTCTTCAGTTGTGGAAAAGCTAACGGATGTTGACAAATTGAATGGATTGCATGATCTAGCTGGATGAGGAATTGGGCTTAACTAGTCTTAAATGTTGATTCGAATCGAATTTCTCGTAATTTCAAAGTTTCATTAGCAACACACAATCTAAAAACCGGCGGAATGATCAGAGTGCAGACGTTCCTACTCCAAGGTTCTTACTCAGGTTCGAGTCCCTAGTCTAGGAATAATCCCAAGTAAAAGCGGACAAAAAAGTCTGACAGGACCAGGTTCGAGTGTTTGTCCCGTAGGACTTCTGTCATGGGATCTTTCCTAAATGAACACCTTCGTGTGCAAAGTTACCTTTCCCTTTTTCCTTGGTCTCTAGTCTAGTCTTGTTAGTCTAGGCTAGTCAGGGAATGGCTGTTTGAGCTCGTAAATAATAATTATTATTATTGAAATGGATGTAATTTGGATCACCTTCCTGTTTCCATCAAAATAGTTCTTATTACTATTATTAAATATTCTGTGTTCTCCTTAGCTGTGGATTTTTTGAGGAAGACCCTGTTGCTCCCTTTTGCGAGCTCTTGGATCAATGTCTCCCTCCTATCGACCTTTCTGTTGCATTTCAGGCGACACGGGGCCAATCTCAAGTCATCGATGCCTATCTCAGGGGAGAACCCTTTTTTCACAAAGTGTTTTCGCGCCTGCCGCACCATCGATCGACGCCCCCTCTTGCGACGGTCACCACAAAGAGGGTGGCGGAGGGAAGTTGACAAATGCTGCGCATGAAAAGCCATTAAGGCGGAGGAAAAGGTCGCGGACGTAGAAAGATAAAGGGACGAATATAAGGCTTTTCGGAGTAGAAATCGGAAAAAAATTGTGGGAGTTTTCCTCTGTCCGCCGTGCGAGCATTTAAGAGCCGACGCTGGTGAATTTTTTCACTCATTTTGAGGACAATTTTATCGATCATTAGATTCGGTGGCATTTTCTACTTGAGGAGTTATTCGGGAGGATGAAAGAATATTTTATGCTTTTCCTTAAGTGTTTTCCGAATTTCGCTTGAATGTAACGATACCGTATTTGTCGACGCCCGATTATTATTTACGTTCTATCCGCAATATAATTTTTGTTTGGGGTTTAAGTGTTTTTTTTTAAGTTTTAAAATATCAGCGTTCGTTCTCTATGTTTTCATTTCTGAGTAAGATCCGAAACCAGTGATTCGAATTTGTGGAAAAATTCTTCAAAAGATATCTCATACCCATGAAGCATCCTAAGTTCATTCGTCATAAATTTGTATCTTTTAATGTGTAAATAACACATAGGAAATTATGGTATATCGGCACATTCATCCCTCGTCGGATGTGTAAACAATGGTGTAACTCTGAAAAAGGGGGAAAGAGAGAGAGTAATCTGGTCTATAGAATAGGTAAATTACTAATAAGTCACATGTGCTTAATATGAAATATGGCAATAAAAAGTATCAAAAGAATGACTGAGAGAAAATAAAGTGTAAACGTAGTTAAGGAAACTCGAGGAAAAGTCAGAAATCATACTAAGTATCTTCACTTGAAAGTAAGTTAGATAGTAAGTGTTTGAATGAAGGAAATGATAAATCCCTGATCATGGGAAATTGTATTATCACTTCTTGAGAAGTTTAACATTTTAGGACGAGGCGAGCGCCGTAGACAGTTTTTACAACATTGTACATTCTTCTTGAATTAAAAAAAAACAATTAAAGTACTCGATGAAAGATGTTTTTAATTAATTGGTTAATTGATTATTTGGAGATTGATTAGAGCGATGGTTATTTCGAAAGACTTATTATGGATAGCGAAATTATGCGAGCTTAAGATAAGTTTTAAATGGAAATAAATTAGCATTATTTAGGTTACATGAAATAATTTTTCACGAAGAATGAACTAAATGGTGGAAACATGGCCTTCTCAGTCAGCGTTTAATTCGAAATCTCTCTGAGATATCTCATTCGCAAATGACTCTCGTTATTTATTTAAAAAGCTTCATTCGCTTCCATGTTATCAATTGTAATCAAATTATTACCATTGACCATTGACCCACCAATAATATAGATTGAAATTATCCGATAAATTAAGAAATTAAAAATATATATATTTTTACCGTCGATTCCGTAAACTTTTTGAATCAATGGAGAATGTTTTCGGTAACAACCACGAACAGATTGTTTCATTCAGATTTTATTCCAATTCAAGTAATTCTGTTACCAGTCCTAATAACCTGTACCTAGTAACGATTCTTTGGTAAAAGCCGTCACCAAAGACGAAGTTTTTCTGTTGCAGTCGTCCGTGGGCTTGCATTTTGGCGCGTAAGAGAAGAGGGTAAAAATAATCGATATGTCGCCTCGGAAGGAAAACTTGCAACCTTTTGTCGTGTCAACGGCGAATTAACTCCTCTAATTGCGTCGCCAAAGCTATTGAAAAACAGGCGGGAGCCTTTTCAGAATTGGGTAGTTGAAAATGTTAACATCTTTAAAAAGGTCGTTATGCGGAATGAGTAGTTTAGCACGACGACCAAAAGTGGAAGTGGTAATGAATATTCGATCGGATCTTTTCTCCAAAAACTCCAATTTGGCGTTCCTTCGCATTTCATTATCACCACTACGCCTACGCGGCCTTCGCGTTCGCTAGAAGACGGCTTTCTAAAGAAGGATGCTATTTCTATCGTATCATTTGCCTCACTCCTTAACTTTTACAACGACATAGTAGAAAATCGCTCTAGTTAGGATAAATTACCTTCTACTATAACAATTAAAAATAAATAGGCTGTTCTAAAACTAAAAATGACTGTTATTCAAAGCAGTAAAAAGTACAGAAATGTTTAGAATATTGTATTAATACAAGAAATGAAAGAATTTGATTAGATTTTTTAGTGTAGTAATGCAATATTTCGAGTAATCCGAACAGGGTGTAGTCCCAATTAGTTCGAATTAGCATGTACGGGGATGTACTTTATACTGTTAGTTCACAGCATAATATTTTTCGGTGGAAAAGGTAAATTTTATAAAATATATGTTCTATTATACAATACTGATACGTTTGTTTGTTTATTTGACCCACAACATTTTAAATATTCACAGTAAAATACTGGATGTTTCACGTTTCATGTCTTCTTCCACATCGTTATATAACGATGTAAATTATTGTAAATGTTATTCTCTCATTGTACATAAAAAACGATCGACTGTGTGAAATCGAGATAATACATAGAGTAATCTTAAGATTACTCTATGATAATGGTGATATTAAGTCTAAGGAAGTCGAAGCGGCAAATGCCGTCTTAGTTGTAATTAATATCGAAGGGAAATTCTCGTCCATTCCTCGTCTGCAACATTTTCTGTTCTCCGCTCCTAATCCCTCTCTCCTAGTGAAATTACTTCCTCCTCTTATTACCCGATAGACTGCGTTAATTGCTTTCTGGTGTCGTCCTTTGGGGCGTTGCTTTTTCACTTTCGCGACGCACACAAACAACTTCTCCGAGGAAGCGCATTAATTACTCGACAAATTGAATGGATTGCATGATCTAGCTGGATGAGGAATTGGGCTTAACCTAACTTTTCATCACAATTCCACCCATTTCTCTATCACCCATTCTCATCTGTGCTTTGCCAACTTTTTCCACTCCCTCAATGATTTCTACTCTTNTCGAATTAGCATGTACGGGGATGTACTTTATACTGTTAGTTCACAGCATAATATTTTTCGGTGGAAAAGGTAAATTTTATAAAATATATGTTCTATTATATAATACTGATACATTTGTTTGTTTATTTGACCCACAACATTTTAAATATTCACAGTAAAATACTGGATGATTCACGTTTCATATCTTCTTCCACATCGTTATATAATGATGTAAATTATTGTAAATGTTATTCTCTCATTGTACATAAAAAACGATCGACTGTGTGAAATCGAGATAATGGCATAGAGTAATCTTAAGATTACTCTATGATAATGGTGATATTAAGTCTAAGAAAGTCGAAGCGGCAAATGTCGTCTTAGTTGTAATTAATATCGAAGGGAAATGTACCATCATCTTGGCGTTCCATTCCTCGTCTGCAACATTTTCTGTTCTCCACTCCTAATCCCTCTCTGCTAGTGAAATTACTTCCTCCTCTTATTACCCGATAGACTGCGTTGATTGCTTTCTGGTGTCGTCCTTTGGGGCGTTGCTTTTTCACTTTCGCGACGCACACAAACAACTTCTCCGAGGAAGCGCATTAATTACTCCGACGGAGACATCGCAGTTTCCCGCTGATGTCCCTTTTCGATCGATATATTACAAATGCGCGATTATTTCGCCTTTTTCATATTGCTTCTCCCGAGGAGGTGGCCATGTCTTCTCGATGAAACAACCACTTTCAAAAGAGAAAATTATGATGCGCGTTGTATTGTGGGTACTTTCTCTCGAGCAACTCTTGTTGACATGTTGAGCGAAATGATTGTTTGTCTTTTCGTGTCGTACTGAATCTTAAGGTAAACGAATCAGAAAATGTGCTTATGATAATGGGGTGCGTATTTGCGTACAACTCTTGACTCCTTATGAATGCTACGCCGAGATAAACTCTTCCGAGAATTGTTACCACTCGTTATAATCGTAATTATTCATCATTAATGGACGTATACCATATTCCAGAGGATTAGTTTGGAATCTAAGCTAATGGCAATATCATGCCAAAGTTTTCGGATACTTTTTATTTTATCAGTATTAGAAACGATATTTACGTCCAGGAATAGTAAATATGGAAGCAAAAAACTACAAAAATATCAATGGCATTATTATCTGCTGAATTATCGAATTTCGTATAAATACACTTGCTTATAAAGTACATTTTATTCTAGCTATTTCTTTTTTCGTAATTAACTAACTTTTTAACCAATCTATGATGTCCATCACATATTTCTGCGATATTTGTTCTCGGTAGAGCGTTTCATTTTCAAAATTAACAACTTTTAAATGGGTGGCTGAAATACGTAAGCCGTTACTTAATTGGTGCGCATGCATTGACATCTGCGTCCTTCATCTGCTACGCTGCTGCTTCACATTTCCCCATGATAATTATCACACGGAACGTTTTCCCATATTTCCTCGAATGTAAATTATCCTCTACATTAGATGGAATTAGATAGGCAGCATTTTCATTAATATTTACTTTTTGAAGTTTCCAAAAATAGATTGAAATCCCGTACTCTATAGGAAAGATAATTTTACTATGTATGAATATGTTTCGTTTAAAGTTGTAAATGCCTAAATACCTTATATTAATAAGTGAGAAAGTTAGATCATTTATGTGAATTGTATGTGTAGTTTTATTATACAAAAGGAAAGTTGTGCATTTTTTAAATAGACTGGATGTATACGAATTTATTGCTTCGGCCTTTGTAACGTTGCCCTCCGAAGATAATCCCTTTGTGACGTATTTTTATAAAAAGGATTAAAAATGTTTAATTATTTCAAATTAACTCAATTCTCTGTTTCCTGAAGTATTATCTGTACGGTTTGGTTTTAATTTTGATTACCGAATAGACCCTGAAAGACGACAGTCAACTCACATAATATATTGTAATATCCACTAATAGTAATAACTAATAATAATTTATTATGATACATAGTGGAGAACGTTTCTAAAGAATTTTCCTACCAATCTGCTCATTAATAACGTCTCTGAAGTACTTTATTAAACTTATATTTGATCATTAATACATTTAAATAACTTATTATCTCAGATATTAGTGCTGCTATATTAATATTAAAATCAGGTTTATATCAAAGTATTTACAAGCTCAAATGCAAGTGTTACGAATATTCCAATGACTCTCATCCTTATGAAGTAGTTAATGTCGTTTCCTCTTTATTGTATGTCATTTGTCATCGTCCGCTGACAATATTATGCTCACGCATTAGCTTTTGCTTGCAACAGAATGCTAATGAAAATCATAATCGCGAGAAACTTACGCTTTAAGAATCGACTTTTTCGATGCCTTACACAGAAGAGAACACTGCGCAGAGCTGTTGTCAATTAGCGTACGCAATGATTTACGGATCAAACTCACTCAAATCTGTTTATATCTTTAAATGTGTGTCATTAGACGTATTAAACTAAATGATAGAGGGTCCTGAGCCATCCGTCTCTCTTAATAAACCGGTTCCCATCGCTGAAACTCGCCGAGAATTAATGCAATGATAAATATGTCGGAATAAAGTTATGCGCTGTAAACGGAGTCACGTTCGATAGCTATTTCTATGAATGGATTCGCAGTGGCGTTGGATTGATGCTGCGAAATCGCGAATCAAAGAATTTATTTCGTCGCTGTGGGGTAAGAGATTCGGATATAAATATGGAAGATGCGTGGATTTGAAAATTAATTAGCTCGAGTCCAATAAGCATTCCTTGAATATTAATGGAGCATTTATCCGATAATCATACGGGGCTAATAAATTCGCCAACAAATAAATGGTGTTGAAAGCTCATATTTGTTTCTGTAATGTTTGCTCCGAGATATTTCATCATTGTCGACGAAACTGCTCACCTTTTTGCACGAAATCCATGCTTTAATGCATGAATGTCTAATTTCGGCAAAATGCATTCCCTACTGAAGCAAGTGAAGCCAATAACCTCCCTGTTGTATCACTCTTTAATTATTTCCCGAAAATAAGTTAAATTTAATTCTTTTAAATTTTGCGTAATTAATTTTTATTTAACTCTTTTATTGCATTTATGGGATACATATCGGATACCTGTATTAAATCATTTCCCGTTAATTTTCGTTTATTTTAGTCCATATACTCTTTGACTTACAGTATAAAGAAATGAAGTACTACTAAGCTTTACACGAGGGAAAATAATATTAGCTTCCATTTTGACATTTCTTGAATCTTATGAGAGCTAAAACATAAACTTATGACTTTAGGAAAACTGTCGTCTTAAAACCAGTTGCGAAAACTAATAAATATTTATACCACTCTTTTGATAGGAAAAAGCGCATAATTTCATAATTGCAGGCAGACCGCCAAACTACTTTAGCTGGATCAAGATTTTAATTTATTAATAACCAATTGATTTACAATGCTCATGTTTGTTTATTGTTAAAGGTTCCTGGTTATAACATAAAGAGATGAAATTTCAGTTTTGTGGTGAAAACAAAGACAAATTATACTTTTTATTATTATTTTAAAGAAGATTGTGTTCGATTCCGTGATTTTATAATAATATCGTATGTTGGAGGAAGAATAATATTCATCAAAGGGACTTTGAAGTTTACATTTCGTATTTTTCTAGGATAAATCTGGTGATTGAGTAAATAAGTCGAGAAAACTAAAAATTTACGTTTCATTTTAATGTCACGTATTCATATGAAGAGCTAATCTTGGGGTCTGAGGATTTTTATTTTCCCTACTTCATCTTTAAACGTCATATGATAATGGGTTGGACATTTTTTCGGATGGTTGAATATAACCCTTATTGGTATTCCTTTCAACTATCTGTCATCTTATGTCGATAGATATAATAAATTTATGGTAAAACGAAGCAAAGGAAAAAGAGTCTATAACGAAGATTTGTTTTTCGTGGAAAAATAATATAGTCATATAAAAAGAAAACACCGTGTATCTTTTCATTTCAAAATCCTCCAGATGACGGTCTCGTTCCCTTAGCTGCTCTCGATGGTCCTTTGCTTCTTCATCATCTTATTACCAACCAAATTCAACGCGGATATGAACGTGTTCTGTTTAAGGCCGTTTTGAATTAAAGGAAAGCCTAAGTCCGTAAGAGAGGATGTATACCTCGGAAACATTTTCGCCCTACATTTTTGGGAGGAGGCGATCTGATTGCGCAGAAAATTGCGACGTAATAATGAAGTGCACATTGCAAAGGTGAAATAGCAATTTTCGGAAACGGAAGTCTCAAATTGCGCTTAATTTGGGACGGAAATCTCAAATTTTGTGGAGAAGTCTGATTCGCTACAATAACGGATTGGAGAACAGGTATCTGAAGAGGACGAACGATGCTGAAGCAGAGCCACGGACGTACTTTGGAAACACTTTCCCAAGTGTACGACAATAAGGCTGAGTTTATGACACACTGAATGTACGTCGTCCGGTTAGCAAAATTTAGTAAGAAATTACTATCGAAAATTACATAAAGGGGTAATTTTTATTCAGATCAAACAAACTTAGAATTAAAATAATACCCGAAAGTTAGCCTTTTCTCAGCGTATATACGTAACGTTGTTATGACAATGGTTACTTGTGCCTCAATCGGGCCATAATTAGCATAAATGCAACTCGTCCCGAGCAGTCAGTTCATGTAAGCCTACTTTAACAACCATGTGATTCGTACCTCTGACCAAAGAGGCGCTTACATGCTAATGATTTTGTGGGTGTATTTTAAATGGTAAATATAAGAGGGACTATGATGGTCTGAATCGCATCATCATCACTGCATTTACTACACATAAAAAAGGTATTCGGGGAGTTAATTAGATATAAATCAAAATATATGGAATCAATATTGACATGCATTACTGAGTGGAAATCCATTATGAGAATAAGTTAAAATAAAATTACATTGACGTGTTTCTACACTAGTGTGGAAAATGTTTAATGTAGTAATCATGTTATTTTATGTCATTTTATTTAACATCAGCACTAGTTGTTAATTTGTCCTTCTTGACTTCCACTAGATGTAAGTAGAAGTTACGAATTACTTTGTGTTAATTTTACCTTGTCATGGATTTCCACGAAGCCAGAAACCCAACCCATATTGATTATATTGTAAATTTGTTTCTGTATATTGTTGATCCGTTGCATCACAACTGATAACGAACGCATTTGTGAATATAATACGTATTAGATATATTTGAATCGAGCCACAGCAATTGCATATCGCAGGATTACATTCTGCCTTCCAAAATCAAAATAATGCTCAATTGGTTAATTCCAGTAACCTTAAACTACACGTTCCTCTTGATCTGTCTTGATGCTATTTCCTCATTGAGTTATTGAATGAATTCTTCTCCATACGTTACAGCGACCGATCCTTAGGAATGGCGATTGGAAAACTATCTCCGGCGTTCCAATACCAAAATAACTCACAATTCTCAAGTGGCGCCATCTAAGAACCTCAGCGCCACTCTCATTCAAACCATTTGTCACTTTTACGCGAATTCATTTCTGAATGCACCTTAGATTGGCTTTCCATACATCCCCTTTTCACGCGGACTGTCCGACTTTTACGCGTTGTCCCGGTAAATTTTCTATCGTTCAGGCTTGTCGGAAATACTCGGAGAGAGAATATAAGATACGGAAATCTCAATTACAGAAATCACGGAACTTTTCATGAAATATCGAAACTTAGAGATTCGCAGAGGCGTAGCCAGAATTCGTCTCTGGAGCTCTGCGGCAAGCAGAAGTACTTCTTGGGGGCCGACAACCTTCTGCACTGTATGCATATGTAATAAATATAGAATTACATTTACATATAGTCCCTCCGAGTCACCAGGGGCATGTATATCTGTAAATATTTAAACAATTTACCTCCAATAACCTCGATGTTAACACATTTGGACTTTTGGGGGGTTTATCACCCAGAACCCCCAGAAATGTAATATTTTGTTGGTAAATTGGAGGGTATAATTTCCCGTAATTTCTATGAAATCTATATGGGAAATTTAACTTCAACAATAATTTTAAATATTTTTGTTATTTTTATTAATTGTCGTTAATTTGCCTTTCAAGTAAATTTAGAGGAATTTCAATATCATATTTTCTTAATTTCCAAAACTTAGATCTATATACAAGTCTATAAATACGGAACAAAAGGTGAGCAGGTAGGAGGGATCTTTTTAGTTGGAGGAGAAGACTTGACTTTATGTTTATTTATGCTGGGCCAGATGAAGCAGAGTGGGAGTAGAATTCATATATTTGGAGAAATTTTAGGCCTAGGATAATCGTTTTTTACATTTTTTTGGTGCACTATTACCATTAAATGGAGGGAAAACTAAAACTGCAGTCTTAAATGTTCACATCTTTCAGTAGAATTTCAAGTGAATTGTATGAAAATTCTTCCATTATCATCGTGAAGTGCATTGATATGAATGCAGTAATTGGTGCATCTTACAAGAAAATAATTATCACTCTCTTATAATAATCGGAAATATTCTTCTCCTTTACTTCTTCTCAACCCACTTATTTTAACTTACTTCAGGACGACTAAGCCTTGAAATCTGAAGAAATCATATATGTATAAAAAGCAAATGTCTGTCCGTCCCCCTATTTATCTCAGAAACGGCTTGACTTAGAGATCTGAAACAAACTGCATTTTGCTGCAGTTTGTTTCAGATCTACGAGGTGTGACTACGATGCTGAAACCCCCAGGAAAACTATTCTCATCTCTGTAAAGGCCCGGGTTCGAACCCAGAAGCCCATAATACGTTTCCATAAGAGATGAACGTAAATTACGTTTTACTGACTTGCAGAGGTTGTTTCTTTAACAAAATTAAATTAGAAACAATGGTCCTACGAAATTGAGACAAGTGTCACAAAAAAGGAAAATATAATCATAGAATCTTATTTCAGTCGTGAATCATTCATATAATTTCGAAATTGCGAGAACTTTGATAAAATAAACGTAAAATTCGTAAACATTTTGGGAAATAAACAACCCATCCCTTTGACGACCAAGGCAATTGTTGAAATCGATTTCATGAGTTATCCATATAAATGCACGAGAATAATCAGTTAGTATACTTTTCCATAATTAATGTACGTAAATAGGTTTTCGTTACATTCAGAGGTTGTTTCTTTTACAAAATTAAATTAGAAACAATGGACTACGAAATCGAGAGAAGAGTCAAAAGAAAGGAAAATGATCATACATTCTTATTTTAGTCGTAAAATATTGATATAGATCCGAACTTTCGAAGTTTTTTTGTTTTCTTCTCATTGTATTTTTCTTAAGCTCTTTACTGTACTTCATTTTATGTTTTCTCTAAGGATCAACTGCCTTAATTCTTAGCGTTAGAGACCCCTAATAAAAAATAGGACGTAACTGAAAATTTCCCGTTTAGCGGGAATCCCGAAATTCGCCGGCGATAATTAATATTCGATTTTCCCGAGCACTTGTGTACTTATTAATGTCTGAGGTTCCGCCCTTTGATGTGTTAGTGTGCGACGATGACATCCATCGATTCGAGAGCCTACTCTATATTTAATACGAGGGGATGAAGTTAAGAGCATTAACAACTGCGCCAGACCAAGTTTTCCTAATGAGTTTCGCTCTTGGAAGGAGTTTAAGGCTTCCTCGTCTAAGACCCGTCCTTTTGCCTTTGTGTCCCTTTTTGTTTCACAAACCCTTTTACGGTGTCACCCTCGCATCAGTTTAGCAACAATCGATTGCAGTAATGAAATGGCAATCGAAAGATCGAAGTTTGATGTTTCCTATCGATTCTTGTCCGTCTTTCTCTCGTCTGCTCTTCGTTTTATCAGTTTTCGAGTACT
Organism: Ladona fulva; assembly: GCA_000376725.2. Classification (NCBI taxonomy): domain Eukaryota; kingdom Metazoa; phylum Arthropoda; class Insecta; order Odonata; family Libellulidae; genus Ladona; species Ladona fulva. Next base: position 448,381 of record KZ308419.1, on the reverse strand, counting down.
TTTACTATGCACCCGTAAGCTTATGCCAAACTAAATTAGTGCCCATTTCGTCTTTTTCCAAATTGATTAGTTAATTCTTTTTTTTTTCGATCGTAATAATCTCTCCAAAAGTACGTGATAAATCTATAAAGGCCCGATAAGCCTGTAAAGGCCGTAGTAGGCGTGCTAAGCTTACAACGAGTTACCGAGTTCGAATCCTGCTCAGGACATGGTTGGATGTGTGTTCATAGAGAGTTTATTGTAAGAATGGTCAAATCGTGATTAAAATACGCCTGAATAACTGTGAAATAACAATGATATTAAAGATTTATAATTCATTAAAAATAGATAATTAGGTCGCTTTTTAATATCCAATAGATGAAACTAGAACTATCCGGGTTTTGCATCAGTAATTAATAAAATATCAGAATCTACGTAGTAAATATTTTCTGTTCGTCTGCAATAATTCTATAGAATTTATGAGTGGTTCTAAAGTAAAGTAGTAAATTTTTCAATTTTCTTTACTCTAAGCAGGGTAATATCACATCTTACTTTGACCCAAGGATCTTTTATTTTCCGATTTTGTTCGATTTGCTCTCATTAGCAATGTTAATTGCACAGTTTTTCTCCGATTCCTATGCAAAGTATAAAAATCTTTTCAGTATAAAAGCATCCTCATTTCACCTAATTTAGATCAAACATCTGACTCCCGTAGAGTTTAGTCGATCAAAATGTATCGTATTGACATAATTTCTTCAGTAAACCTGTGAGTTCTCACAGAGGAGTGGATAAAGTCACTCTAATGAGCTCCACCCTTGACGAATCAACGACGAAAGGAAAATTAGTTTTGACGCATATTCTTCCGTAATTTGCATACTCCGACGAATTTATTACTTGAAACGCGTTCATAGCCATTGAACGAGCTCAGATTAATCGATTCCGTAATATATTTAACCTCGTAAATGTAAATACCCCTCTTCAGTCGCTGCTTAATGGATATTTGCATATCCTTTTACGGAGTGACACGAATTGATTTCCCGCGCACTTATCTTAAAATATTTCCCTCGCTTTCTTTCGGCTCTTGGTCACTCCTCTTTAATTCCGAATCCTTGTCCCGCGAAAGCATGAATACTCGAACAGCGCACGGCTCCGAACTAAACATTATCATTATGCACGAACGCATACCTGAGCACGCTCTATGCGTCGCCCCGAGGAACGAAAAAAGAACAGTTGACGGCGGCAGCGCGGGTTCAGCAGCGGAATAAAAGGCGATCGCGGTGCGGGGGATCTCTTATAGCTCTCTCTCCTTTATATACAAGGACTCCTTGGATCGAGACAGCGTCTCTCATGACTTATTCATGGAAAGGAATGCAACTTACACCATACTACGCTCCCCAATTTCGAGTCCCTCTTTTAAAAACCTCCCCTATCCCTTTGTACTTCACCTTACTTCATCTTCCTCTCGGCAACAGTACAGGGAGGTAAACCACATTCTGTACCTACTCAAAAATCGATTATGTAATTCATTTTCCGATATTTTAATATTTGATTTAATTGTAAATATTCCTACTGCACTGGTTGATATTATTCCAAACTAACACTCTAAAGGAAATTCTTATTTTCATCGAGAAATATGGATATTATTTTTAGCATGCTCGTAACAAATAATATAAAACTATTAAATTTTCTACTACCATAGTTTCAACACGTACGTATGTAAAAACAAACACGTAAATTTTAATTTTTCGTAAATAACCTTTCATTCACTCGTGAATGCACTCTGAAGAGAATTAACCAAACAATTTTGGATGTATGAGTATATGTGAGAAAAATATATCCATCGAATATATTTCTCTATGTTGATGAGTTTAAAACAGCGTGGATCGACAAAAACTGCGTATAATAAAAGTACGGAATACGGTAAAGCACATAGCTCGGTAGATTTTAGTGCCGACATTTGATTTTATGAACTTTCACGTCCGACCGCGAACTTCCCTTTACGTATTCAAGTCCATTCACGACGCGGGAGTAACTCTTGCAGAAGTGCCGTACCTGTGAGGATGGTAAGTCATCACCTGCAGTTCCCCTTGAGAATGGAAGTAATAGGGCGGAACAATGCGATGAGTAAGCGTGTTAAGTGATCACTAAATGAGCATTTGCAGAAAAAATTGATACGTGACCATCAGTGGCGTAACGGTAAAACTAAGAGCCTTCCCTTTGCATATAGTATGGGGCCCCTCCAATATATAATTATGGANGACAAATCGTTCCAGTCCCTTAGTGCCCCAAAAAAGATATATACGAGGTTTACTGAAAATATATAAGTAAAACATTGTGTAAGCGTCCCGAACATCCCACATCGACAGCGACGAGACATTGGCAACTGGCTGCTGTAGTAGTAGTAGTGTTGTTAAAAGTGCTTCGACTGATATCGGGGCCCTCCCTGCATTGCAGGGCTCATAGGTAAGCTTCTGGGGGGCGTGTAACTCCGAACAAGAATGGAAGTTATTAGTAGCTTAATATGAGGAGCCTCAGTCTGATCTAACTAACAGTCTGGAGTATATTCGAAGGATAAATGACTAGGAATACGTTTTCTCTTGACATTCTATAGTTCTTTAGTTAATGATATACGATCAGAGATTCCACGTGAGCTATATGAGTGAGTTACGAAAACACAATACTTCTTATTATTACGTATTTATCGTTCACTAAAATTCGAAGGCTAAATCAAAATAATAAATATCGGCGAATCGGAATTGACCAAGTAAATTACATATTTTACTGAGAAAGATACTTGGTTATGCAGTAACAAAGCATAACTAACCAACTACGTTGACTAGTTATTAGTATTTGCATTGTTCTGTTCATTTGTTATATTTTGTCGGTTGGAACTCACTCTAAAATGGTAGCATTACTGTATGTGATTTTATTGAATAAATGGTACGTTAAAACTAAAATCAATCGTAAAAGAAACGCGAGGGATCGCCAGTTAGAATGTGGACGAGTGTACCGAAAATTCCCTCTCGCGAATCACGAATCTTGAACCATTCATTGTTTTTCCCAAGGAAATCGTTGTTGGTCTCAACAACAGAAACACGATTGGATTTTGCGACATTTGCATCGTTTAAAAAACTCGGTTTCCATCTCTTATAGAACTCCATCTTCCAGATTTCGCGCTTGTTAATTCACACCAGACGCTTCCATCGGCAAAAAAGTACACACAATTACCGCTTTCCAATTTATAATGTGTTTCCCTCGAAATGTCACGTCCCCGATCGCTCTATCGGTTGTAGTCCGCTGCTCGATTTCCACAACTATTCCATTCACTTCCGCCACTGCTTTTGCGCTATTAACGCTTTGTATTAGACACTCTCCGTCGTGTACTTATTGTCCGCTTCAAAGGTTAGCGGAGGATATTGCTGCGGTATTTTGGCTTTTATATTAGCGTAATTTCTTGCCTTATTGTCTAATTATAACCGAGTACTGCTAAGACCATGAGGCATTTCAGGTTTACTGTGTGAAACTCACGTCGGAAATGCTGCATAGATTGAGGATTATTCACTGCGAATAAAAGTTTATTTATTTATTTATTATATTATAGCTGTAATATATTTCCATTCTAATACATAATATGATCAGGAATTTACATTAATAGAAACATTAAAGTATTCAGGTTTTTATTTAAGAATGGAAATAAATTATTAATTCCTAGGTATGAAAAAATCACATTCTTTTCAAGGGAAACCGGCAGGCAATTATTAATGTTATCAATAATCTCTTGCACTCTCCTAGTTTAAAATAATTCTTTTTCTTAGAAATTCTTGTGGCATCGATAACTTGTGAGCAAGTTTGAGGAGTTCTGTTATGTATAATTTTATATTTTATAGTAATTGCGAACTTTCATAAATGAAAATTGCGATTGCGCATACACCTCATCAGCGGTGCAACGTATGACACACTTCTTAATACATTCCGATTTGTTAATTGGAAGCGTGAAAGGTAGAAATATAGGCAACAGTTTGCATGTGTGGCGTCTTGCTTATATGACTAGTTCATAGAGAGTGTATGAAAAATAGTTAGTGGAATATTTCTGCCACAGAACCTAAGATGTGTTTTCCGTTAGTTTTTGATTTGTTAATTAGCTTTCAATTCTGTTTTTTTTTGGTACAATTCAAATTATTATCAATTTAACGATGCGCGAATAAGGATAATATTTATCTTTTTTCGACAGAGTATTTTAAGGCTAGTAACTACTAGATCACGAGTTAATAAATCCAGCGAAAATAAAGAATAGAAAAGTTATTTAATTTTACTTTCCTGATCAAGAAAAAAGGGAAGATTTGGGGAAAGTCCAATCCATCACTTCTATATAAACTATGAGTAAAATATCTAAGAATTTTGACAGAAAGAATAACTTATCTACATGAACAACCATGCCGTGGTTGAATCGAAGAAGTTGCTGGAGAAGGCGCTAGATGATTCAGGGGTAGAATTTCCCAAAGTTACGACATTCACCCTCCAACTAATAAAGGAAAGTTTCTCAAGCTTACTTTTAATTTATTCTCCTGGAAAAGAGCGACATTTTCACGGAATGTTTTCTAAGAGTTGCGTGTTTAGAAGCATTTTTCGGGACCATCTTTACGTCTGTTGTTTCTTATTTCCGGAGATCTCCGCCCGGATTTAATAACGCGCCCTCCTTCCGAACGCTTTCTTTCTTCTCAGCTGTCACCACGCCCTTCGCACTTCTCAACCCGCGTATTATTTTACGAATTTATGTCTCTGGAATCGTCTTCATTGATTTCCACCGCTCTGCTGTGTTTTCTCACTCCTCTTCAATAACGATCTCTCATCCCTTCTTCACGGTGGCTCATTGATAATTTAGGAAATGTTTAAATATATACGTACTCATGCGCTTCGTACGTAAGTATACAAAGCTTTCGTGCTTTGTCCTTTATATTTAAAGACGCTAATTCCCAATACTCCCCCACGCTTTCAGCTCAACTCCCTCTTTTCAGGCGTGTATCCCGTTTCTTGTTTCTCAGAACTGTCCATCATCTTCCGAATATTACTCACCACATTCAGCCCAATTTTATGCATTCACCTTTCAAAATACAATTCGAGGACGTTAGACTTCATTACGGGGAATGTCGACCGTAAATTAACGCAATCGCATATCGCAATCGCAATGTTGCTTGATCGATGAACTAAGGTATTGTAAGAGTATTGTTAAAAGTGCTTCGACTGTTTAAGTCATTTCGCACGCAGGCCCCCACCGGGAATCGAACCCGGAACTTTGACTGAAGTCGAAGACTATAAAATAGTTATGGAAAAAGTTGATAATACGTGGTAAGTGATAGAAAAAAATAATTTGGATCGATTCTAGAAAGCTATGTCCTGATAAGATATTATACGTAAAGTCCTTTCATCTTGCATTTCGATAAAATTAGTTCAGTTCTGAAATTTTCGGTATATACTCTCGCATCCCGTCTTTGACGGGCAAAAATGAAATTACGTATCGGTCTTTATGTATTCTAGACTGCGCGGGAAATACAAACTGGGTGAAAATCGAAGGTTTTTTTTTATCCTTGATTCCACTCCGAGTTAAAACTGTTTCTACTAGGCTCCTATTTTGTTCTTTCCCTTCCACGTTTGCGTAAACTTTCAATTTAGAACTACTCTCACCGTCTATTTCTAAAAAAAGACCCATTCAGTCTCATACGACCAATTTTCCAGTCTGATAAGTCGCTCAGTCGTTTTTCGGTCCCGAGGAATAAAAACCGTTATCCCAATTTTTCCCTTCCAAATTAAAACGATACAATCGGCCGCCGTGATGTCTCGTTAATTTTTCTCTTTCCATTATTTGCTCGGAAATCGGCTCGTTTCAGTCGGATTCCCCGGGACGCGGAACCTTCGTCCGGCCGAGGTCATCCGCAGCAATTCCGAAATATTCTTCCGTAATGAACGAGCATCCACTCGAGCGTTGCATTCTGGGAGCGCTTTTTCTCCACAAACACGTTCGTCACTTTTTAATCCACTCCTTCTTAACAGCCACTCCAGCACCTTTTTTGCCCCACTTTCCTATTTATTTAACGTAGTTTTTAAACTCCCAACCGAAGATTGCCGTTTTCATTCACCTATTAATGGCACTAATTCACATCGCTTCGTCCTGAGAATGTCTTGTCAATTTTATGACGTCAATAAGATATGAGTTGAGTACCAAAATAGTATCCGTTCACTAAATTGACTTACTGACATTTGGTATTGGGGAAATTTCTGTCCGAAATCTCTATTACGTGTAGGTTATCCAGGTGCACGTTTTTACATGCCATTCCCATCTTCATATCCTACGTTAATCAGTCATTAATATTGATACCTCTAATTGGTAGAACTTTTCCCATATCACCCATCATTTGACATTTTTAACTTTGTAAAAATATTCTGCTTTGTTTGTTATTATGTCTAACCCTGTACTAAGACAGCAAATTTCACGAAGATTCATGTCAGAGATCGTCGGGACTTCGGCTTATTTTATTTAAAATTTAACGATATTGTCGCGTATCTTCAGTTATAATGATCGTAATATCTAATTTAAAGAATTAAGAAAAGCACGATGCATAAAAAATAATTATTCAGTAGTAGTAGCATTAGTATCGTTAAAAGTTCTTCGACAGCTTATGTTATTTCACACGTAGGCCCCCATCGGGAATTGAACTCAGGAACTCTTCCACTGAGGTTGAACGCGTTGCCCACTTTGGCTCTCTTATTAAATATTATCTCACCATGAAACAAAGAATAATAGCAAATCATGCTGGCGTGTTATAGAATAAATGATAATAAATCCGACTCAGATACTACTTAAAACTATTTTACAAGATGAACAAATTCTTTCCCAAGACCCTCCGTTTGTCTAATACTCAAGCAACTCTTCCGCGGGCTTAATTCCTCCAAATGTTTAAATAACCATACTATATGCATCAGTGCCGCTTTTAATTGCGACTTAATTTGCCCTGTGTCTTGCTAGGATAACGGCGTTCCCGCAGAACATCTCTCCACGTTGAATCCTCCGTAAGCAAGATTCCTAAAATTTTCTCGTCTACCAACCGCGTCTGCAGCCAGTCAAGCGTTGCACAGAGAGACAGAATTTTTTCCCCGTTTCTCCTTGGGATGCGCAAATGCATTCGTCACTTGTTAATCCAAAAGCCCCAATTAAAAGATTCATTTGAAATTCCTAGCGCAAGCAAAGGGTAACATGGCCGATGCGCGCACTTGTCCTCGGAAGGCGCCGTCCTAACAAGGGAGTGCCATTAGCACCCCCTATCGGAATGAAGAGTAATTAAGCGGCCAACTGGAGCCTGTAGTCCGCGCTCTCTGATTAGCGATTGTTCTGTCTTCTCGGAGGATGGCTCTGCCCGGACAACACACCTGCAACTCGTTGCTCCCGTTCCAGACTCACCACGTTCTCTCAGTCACTGTTCAGAGCATCTCATCTCCTTGAGAATCCTCCACAGTTATGTTATCCGGATTTATTTGGGGTTCACATGTCAACGGAAGATTCCGATGGTTCGGAAATTATTGCTATCATTCATTGGTAATGGAGACGGATATTTATATTGACGTTCGTAGCAAAATTTGCTCTGGATGAAATCGCAGAGCATGTTAAGAGTAGAGAGTACAGCGAGCGACGGCTGGATAATGAGTGAATCTAGACTAAAGGAAAGGCAGCGTACGCATAGGGTGCTTTGCGTTGATTTGTAGGTTGGATGATTAAATGGCAGAATGACTGCTTGGTGCAGGGAACTAATTCGTGTTGTTATAAATGGAGAGGAAGTCTCAAGAAATGGTTATAAGTGGTGAATAAGGTGCTGAAGAAAAGTTCATAGTTTGAGAGTAAAAGGGAATGTATGGAAGTATGTACAGATGTAGCGAAAGATACATTCAACGACAGGAAAGGCTGCAGGAGTAATGTGAATTAACGAAAGGAAAGTAAATCCTCCCTCAGAAAGTAGTGATACGTACGTATTTGCGTGTATCATGTAGAAACCTTGCGAAATCTCACAGGTCACAAATATCGTCGCAATAATCGCCGAAATTCGTTTAACGCCACCAGTTATTCGACTCAAGCGAGGTTGGCGCGACGCACTCGAAACATGATTAATTATTTCAGCATTTAGAAACTTACGCATATTTTGATGTGACGCGCTCGATTCAAACGATGGCAGATAATGCTTGTGAGTGTATTTTAACGAAGTTGAGAAATATGCCGATAATATAACTTCATTTCTTCTAATTTTGCGTTTCTTAGTTTACAGTTCGTGTCTCGTCTGATGTACCATCGCCTCCAATGAGATCTTCGCATTTCCTCGTATTTCGCTTTTACGTAATCTCTTTTGGAAGTCGCTTCGATTTGCGTCTCCGAGGCATTAATCCGCCTCTCCTTGGGTGGCATCGAAAAGGCTAATCCTATTAAATAGCTGACGGTCGTCAGGCGGAACGGCGCTGTGTTTCGCTTCTTCTCTAGGCGTCCTCAGGAATGCGTCGGAGGATTAAAGTTATTTTGCGCGAGTCACGACCGGTAACAGGTTGTGCCATTACGGACAGTTTTTTTCAATTCGAACATTTCCTCCTGTATGCAGACACTGGGAAGCAAACGAGGGTGATGATTTTACAACTTGTTTGGGATTAAAATTTGGAAGCGTTATTTACAAGTTCGCTAAAACTGAAAAAATCAAACTTGCAAGAAAGCTATGAGAGGCGCCTGTTTCTCAAAGATTGTTTTGATTGTTAATCAGCTCTGTTTTCTGGAGAGATTAGAGTTCGAGTGTCGACCACGTCATATGTTTCCCATCAATTCTTTCCCTATCAATCAGTGAATTAAAATTGCGATCAGAGGTGTCAAAATGGCAATAATTATAAATAATGACTCCACGTAATAGTAAGAAATTTGAGAAATATTGGGGAATCGATTAATAAATTTATGAGGAGAGTAATGGAAGTATCTCGCATACTACCACAGATTTTCTGTGGAGAAATTCCAGAATATCTCTGGAAGTGCACAAGATATTTCTTTCCCATTATTGTGGCCTTCCACCAAGTAACGCCTTCGCATTGTGAGATTATGAGAAGAGTTTTCTAGGATAGGAAAGCTTGAAGGAGGATTTGGGAATTGACTGTTTCTTTGTTATCTTGAAAAAAAGCAGTGTGATAATTAAGTAAGATTGATTACATTGGTCAACGAGATGATCCCAGATTTATGGTTGAGGATAGCTTAACTTGAAATGCCAATGGCATCGAGTGAACGCAACGAAATTGGATCATGCAAATGAAATATTCAGTATTTATTATAACTTTTCATATCATTTCACTAACTAATGTATATATGCAGTGCAGGCTGTCTCTCTAAAAACTATCGCTACGGAACATGTCTGTCTGAAAAGTCTTCAGCCTGAAGGCTGGTTTGAAGCTCATCCCTCCACCTTTAGCTACGAAAAGCTAGGAGAGGGAAATGAGGCTTACTAGGCAAAATGAGGAGTGAGGTAGTTTGCCATTACTTTCCTCACTGAGCTAGAAGCGGAGCAAGTCCACGTAAGTGAAGCACAATGACTCTACAAGTAGCACTTATCGTAGCATTCGAAGAGGAGAATCCTCAATTAATGCCATCATTCAAAATAACTCATACCTCAGTAGCTTTCATATTATCACAGCCATGAAATAACTGAGACAAAAGTAAATGAAAGATACATTTATCTCTATCCTGTGCCAAAAGACAAATGAAAATTTGAAAATTAATAGAGAATGTCCCTTATCAAGTAATTATTGGTGCTACATGGAGTTGGCAGTATACAAGAGGAATCTGCATCGATTATACAGAATATGAAGAAAAAGAACAGTAAGATTAGTTGTAATTTCTCAGTTCTCACGTTTGTCCTAAAATTGTCCATTATCGTCCATTATCAAATGGGGGTGAATTTGAATATTCCGTTAAAAATGCCCTCGAATGTTAAAATTTATCATAAACATTCCAATTCCAAAACAGTTACCCATTCTAGCGAAAACGCGCAAAATTCGTCAGTTGCAACTGAACTTTCGCAACAGCATGGCGGTAGGCGCCTCTCAAATTAATGAACCTTATTCTGCTCGAATGATGTACTCGTCTCACGGTCCCATCGAAGGACGGTTAAACACAATCCGCAATCTTTCGACGCAGTCGTGTATTTTTATGAATGACCGCGTTCAACGGGAGAAAAATACGATCCTCTCCGCAATGACGAGAACTAATAGACGGACCCATTGTCACTTGCGCTCGACGTCACTTAAGCTCCCAAGTCCGCGGAATCGTTCCCGCGCCTAATTTGCCCGTTCCGATGACTCTTGGGAACATTTGCCGTCAATGAACGGGCGTGGTTCATCCCGCGTTAACAGCGCCAACTTTGATGCCTCTGAGAACGCACACGCAGACAGGACTCTTCGCAGACTCTCGTATTTCCTAAACGGCGCTCAATAGGCAACCTATTTGGAGATGATTTAGTGTTCTGTTGCCACACGCATGCGCGCATCACTCAATTTAATCGCCCTTTCCTCATCTCCGAGCTCCGATGACTCTACGATTCGCCTATTTTCCCTTCGCTACGGAAGCTCTCTCTCTCTCTCTCGATCCCTATCTCATCACTCTCAGAGAAAAGGGGTTGAAATTTAGGTCGAAGAGAATTTGGATGGAGACGATTTTAATGCGCGAAATTCGATCACTATCCTATCGTAGTAGACTTTTTTGCAGTGCCTGACTTTATATGGGTTCAAGTAATTATAATCTCTCTCGACTGTTGATAAGGTAAAAGTCGACATTTATCTTTTATATTAATATTAATAGTAAAAGTCTTCGTCTGATATTCAATTGGTAGAACATTCGTCCGACAAGCTGAAGATCCGGATTCGAATACCGGTTATGTGAAACATCTTCTCTCATTCCTTCCTATCTCGAAAATTATGCGTTGCTATTATGCTTAACTATTTTTTATCATAAGCAAATTTTACAGTCTAAGGAGTATGTACTCAATTCATTAACGTACCCATGTGTTTTCTTAATTAGAGAGGCAAGGCTTAATTCTTACGAAATATATTTCCTCCAAAGATAGACTCGGGAATAGTTCATAAGAATGTATCATCGATTCCTCTTTAACGAAAAATCCGGAATTAATGTGGATGAAAGGTTATCAAATGTTTGTGGAAGTTTGTGGAAGCAGATATTCCACCAGTTTAAAATAATTTGAAGGGAACCATTTACCAACTCCTTTAATTGGCCATTGATTACGACTTCAACACGCCAGTATAAGCACAACAATGTGGTGTCTTTAATTTTTGGTATCTTAGCTCAGTAAAGCTATCATACAACTCATTACAGAAATAAGTTAGAAATTGTTTTGCTCTTAAAACTTTCCATAATATTAGCCCATGTCTTAACGATACATTCCGTATTATTAATTTCTAAATTAGGTACTTCTTTAATTTCAACTTTTAATCTTCCCATTTTTCTCTTCTTTCTCCAATCGTTCAGTGGCTCTAAAGTATCTCACTTTGTTTTCTTTTCTAATTAAACCCTTCCCCATTCTTTTCTTTGCCACCCTTCCTTTGAATCCTTTTAGAAAAAGGGCAGATCCTTGTCTCCTTCGGATTGCTAACCTTTTTGTCTTAAGAAGTCGAGTTGACAGTTGCCAACAGAATCAACGCGCGGTTCGAATCCCTCTAATTAGTTCATTAGTTGCGCCATTTTCGTTAATGGAAGTCGATGAACGGACAAATGATATTCTCTTTCTCGTTGATAAGAATTTCACCGCTTGAATACATAGAATTCAGGGCGTTTTTTTCTCTGTGCGCTCTCCATTCTCGAGAATTCTCTTGTCAAAGAGTGGTTTGATCGAGAAAGACCTTTTGGTGTTAGTTTCCTACATTTGTATGAGCTTCAGGGAAGAACACGTTTACGTCCCTCCGTGGTTTGCGTTATTCAAAGATGTTAATCTATTTGTAGGTCTAATTATTAGTATATCTAATTTTTTCTCTCATTCTGGAGATAAACTGAGTTCACGAATCTGTAAAAATAAGACTTCTATCAAAATAAAGGTCTTTTGCCTGTCGTTATCAGGCACACGACCTATCGTGCTCAATAATCTACAATCCGCCTCAGGGCAGCACGTTGAAAGGACGTTGCTGATCACGTTGTTGACGGTCAGTTTGTTGTGACAACTACCTGACGAATTGGTCCTGTCTCCTAATCGTCCTGTCGCCGATTTGACTCAACCGCCACCAAACCTAACGATCCCTTTTCTTGACCTGTGTAAAAATATTCGAGAAAATGATGTAAACATCATTTAAGTTTTTCTATTTGAACTTCCTATTTTAAGCGTCCTCAGCAGATGATTTGAATAAAACCGATTCGCTGTCGAACTTCCAGTGAATAATCGGCATCGATTGGTCGCTCTGCTCCGACACTAATCCGTTCGGAGTTAAAATTTCATTAAATCTTTAATTAACGCAGTCTATCAATTCGACCGAAGGAATGACGCGCTGACCGCTTGGAATTCTTAGATAAAAAATGGGAACGTGCCATTTGCTCTCGGCCGTTTGTCTTGCGTCCTTAAAAGGCACGCAAGCCGAATATATAATGCATGAAATCACTCGAGACGTTCTTTCATTTTTTCTGATTTCGTCTTCGACTAAGAGGTGACGCATCCGAAAGATTTAATTAACACTATCAGGTGGGATGTAAGGCTGGCAAAAATCACGAGTAAATGTTATTCGGATTCCTATAAAGTGAGTTTCGCACGCGAAATTAAAGTTATATTTTGGTGACACGAATTAAATCAATACTTAAGGAGGGATAGGCTAGATACTTAACACGTTTGGCAATTTTAGAATATTATATTATCTCATAAAACCCATAATGATAGAGGCAAAGCATTCCAATTGATTCTTTTCCTTCGATGTTAGAGATTGGAAACGTTTTCTGTCGAGAACCTTCCAGTTGTGTCACTCACTCACTCATATTAGTCCGCAAAATATTTTATATATTAAAATAAATAAATATTTAAAGTAATATGTATTAAATAAACGATTAATATAGTGTATTTCATTTGATATTTACCCCAATTATACTAGTCTGTCTTTTGCAAAGCTTACATTTTATTAGCAATTATTGATATTAATTATTTTGCATATTTTCAGTAAAGAAAATATCTAATAATGGCAATAATCGTATAGGCATTTAATTGGATGGAAAGTTATGGCAAAAAAAGATAGCAAATAGCTCGTTCCTCAATTTGAGCATAATTAATTTAGAGCCACAAAACAAACTCTAGTCCACGCCTTATTGAAGGCTATTGTTATTCCATTAGCTGCTTATTAAGACGTATTTTTTTATCTCAGTCGCCTTTCTAGTAGAGACAACTTCCTGATGGCGTTTTCAATTCACACGCAAACTACGATGACTTGAAAACTCTTGTGAATGGGCGCTCCGAACAGCGACATTTCGGCGATATCCATCGGCTCTTTGTTTTCCTAATGGAGAGACATTCCGTCGAAAATTGGAGCAGGTGGGCGCATTAAGGGATTCGGAGAGCATATTATGACATTCGCCTTAATTGCATGGGACAAGCGGGTCTTGAGGTGAAATAAATGAGCATCGGGAGGAGAAAAAAGCGAAGGGCGCATCGCGACGCAATTAGAGAAGGGCCCAAATTGAAGGCGGTATCGGGGGCGTGGCAGGACAAATGGCCTGTTCTTTTTTTCCCTTATCCCTCTCAATCTTGTCTCCCACATTTCTTCTCGCTTCTCTTTTCCCCATCCTCTATTCCACTCCTTGTCACTGGCGTTGGAATGCGCTCCGTTTTAGAGATGAGCATTTGGAAGGTAGTGTGGCTGCAGTTGGAAGCAGAAAAGACGCTATCGAGTGCGTTTCTCTTCTTGGGCCCTCCAATTGCTGATTCCTGATTGCTTTGTTACGTTAGTCCTTTACTGAAGTTAATATGCTAATCCTGTGCTGGAATTCCCGAAGTCCAAAATTACCGCGACAAAATTGAAGATTTTGCATTGTTTCACTCCGTTTTGTTTCTATCTTTCAAATAAACGATATGTTTTGATAGTTCTTTTCACGTAGTCATTTTCTCAGTGATTCTTCTCTGTGCAATTCGTAGCCCTAAATTGGTAATTGATCAACCCTCCGACATTATCTCTATTAGAAAATATTCAAAAGTGTTTCGTATTAAAGGTAATTAGATATTCCTTATCGCAATTGTGTGAAGTCATCAACCCCAATACTGATTGGTTCATTAACCCCCATCATTTGTTTCAGAAAGCTTAGCAGAGGGGATGAGGCAGCTAACCAAGATGAGGAGTAAGGTAGTTTGTCATTTCTGTCCTCACCGATACGATTTTATTAGCGAATAAACTCCGCCTTAGCGTAGGACAATGACCCTAACGACACCCCTTTTCGTAGCATTCAACAAGGATTGTCTAGGTTGAATGCTTCTATTCAGCAGCATTAATAACTCAGTAAAATTCAATATCGTAGCCACGAATAAGGCTGAGACAAAATTAAGTGAAAGATATAGATTTCTATCATCTAAAAATATTACCTTCATCAATGAATAGCGGAAACTATCTTAATTAATTACTTCAATTCTGTTTCTGTCTCTTATTCCTCTAATTTATACTCTTTCAGCCCTAACTTTTATCTCCAAAACGAAAGATATCTCCTCCTTGATTAATCGAGGCTGTAGCTCTAAATTACGATCTGCCGCGCATTTTCATGCGACGAATTCCATTGAAATTTGTCTCCGGCATTCCCACAGTCACTCATTAAAGCGGAGTTTGATGTATGAAGGAAGCTGAAATCGCTTAGGTTGGGCGGAACCGTTCCATCAGCAAACGCAATCCGTCCGGACCAGTTACTCTCAGCTTCTTGTCAACGGGGGCGTCGAGGTGAAGGGAAGGGCCCCGGAAGTGAAGGGTTAATGTGGGGGAGGGAAGAGGGATCCCAAGGCATGCGACGGAGAAGAGAAAACGTTCGCACCGGCTTCCTTAGTAAGACCTACTGAAGTTTGAAGCATAGTCGTCAAGCGATCTGGGAGAAGTAGCGCTAAATGCGTAAACACGATGAGCTCAAAATTAAAACTGATATTATAATCTCTTCTGGTCGTCTTGGGACCTTTAATTCATCTTCGTTTTAATCTCTTAGTAATTTGTTCATGATTCCTAAAACCTTAATTATTTGTTTAGTACTAAGTGCTGCTTTTGTTCACAATAGGTAAAGCTGCTACTGACGAAGAATGAGAAAGGAAAATCAAAAGCAGAGAATTTCCGCCCGTTAACGTTACATTTCTTACTGCATCTGATAAAACGTTTATTAAAACAGGGGAGGGATTTTAAAGTAACCCTTAAATCCAGAATCTCAAATACTGGCATAATTCAAAATATTTATAAATAATTCGGCCTAAACATTACAGAGGCGCATAACTTAAATTATCTTCTCGTAAATTGTGTTTTTTATACGTAACTGACCTCATGATCACAATAATATGACTCGAGGAATACCTCGTAGTAGTAAAATGAAGCAGATACACTCTAGAAGATAAGGAAATGGAAAAGAGAAAGGGTAGAGGACCTTAAGAGCAGCTTTGATCAGAGATGCTTTTATCAATGGACTTTTTTAAGGTTATAGGCATAAAGGCTACTTTTTTATTTATTTTTATTTATAAAGACCCAAAGAGTCGTTGTGGTGGAAGATCTGCTCAACAAATGGCACAGAAAATAGACTTCGCAAAAAGGTCCGAAAGTAAAAAATTGAGAGGAAGAAATGGTAGAATAAGATTTTACTAGCTCGATCAATTAAAATTGGGCAGAAGATACAAATACGATGCCCTGCTAAATGGAGAAAGCAATGGATGCCAGTTGTTTTCATTCGCCAGAAATAGTGTCAGAATTCGATGCAACAACAACAAAAGAATTCGTATATATATATATTGGTATGTGGGATGGAGTAAAGGATATAATTCGCATGAGCCGTGGCCGAGTTACAAGAAATGGCGAATTTTGGAGTAAGTTGTGAAGATTATGAAGGAAATTGGTTTCATTGGTAAGTGCACCCCCTGCCACACTCCGTTTGGGGGTTTGGAATGGTGTATTAAGAGATGTCCCATCGCTGCCGACAAAGAAGAAAGGGAGGAAGTAATATGGAGATAAAGGGAGATGTATGAGAATAAAGGGAGAGGTTAAGATGCAAAGTTTCCTTTGGCGGAATATAAGGAGAGAGGGGCTGAGATAATTATTTGTAAGGGTTAAAGGCGGCGGCCCTGTCAGGGCTCATTAGATGACGTAGGAGGGTAACTATAAGGGAGGGAGACATCCCCTTTTCAATTCTTGCGGCAATTATTGATCAAAGATGGCCTTCCCCTCCCTCTGGCCCGAGGTGCACTTTTTGAAAGAGTAACACAGGGCGGATACAAAGGGTTTGATGGAGGCGGAGTTTCCTGAAGCGAACGTGTCTTTGGCAGTGACGTGCAGAAGGCTCCTTATTGACTCTTGCTGTCCCCGTTGTCTGTCTCCTTTGAACGCACGCGCAGTAGGTCAATACACGCGACACCTGGAGTTTCTATTTTTTGATATCGAAGGATGCCAAGTTTGACGCTCGATAAGCGGAATTCCGAAGCCAAAATTACGAATCTGGTATTCTGTTACAGAAGGGGTGAGCTGTCCTTTTTGCACTGCACTTTCGGCCGCACGAGAGGCGCTGGAAATCGCCGGAGATGAATCGTTATAGATGAACGAGGTCGAAATATTTCAGTAAATATAAAATGAAAATATTTGCACAAATTTTAACGAACGATCGAATTAACCGATTGCAACGATTTATTATGTTTTGAGGAACTACTTGATTATTTCCGTAGTATTCAACGTAAATGTGTTGGTCTTAATGCACTTATATACAGTACATTATGTATGCTGGCTTTATACTCCATTTCGATTTCTCAGTGAGACTAAACGCTTAGTAAAACTCGACAAGTACGAGGTATGTTGGGTTGCCGCCATTTAAGGAAGTCGTTTGCCCAGTTTTTCTTCGAAATAGAAAATGGACTCTTTACAACGAATATTTGATAATATCGACGCATTTTCAGTCCGAAATTATTTTTTTACCGAGAGTGCCCAAAATAACACCTACATGAAAGTAAGACAAATTTCATTTTCCTATTGGTAAGGAAAAGATGATAATGAAACAAAGCATTCATTAACGGCGAATGATGAAATCTGAAATGCATAGTATCTTTTATAATGTTGCTTCTAAGGGAAGTTCAACGAAAAAGAAAATCCGACTAAAGGGAATAAACTTGAATGGAGCACAACTACTAAAGTACTACATTTTACACGAATTTTAGTACGAATCTGGCAAAATGTTGAAACGCAATAGATTTAGGTGAAAGCTTAAGATAATTTGTGAAGAATGGGAAGAAATGTGATGTATATTAAATATTGGCTCACATTCACTCTGGTTAACGATTCCTTTATATTCCGCTCTTCATTTATTAACAAGTTCCCACATGTTTGAGGTATGAATTCTCTCGAAGAAGTATTGTACTGTTATGTCTCTATGGTTTTCTCTGGCCTATCAACGAGAGATATCTTTGTTAATAATCATAATCTATATCCCCATATTCCCTTACTATCATATATAGTACATTTTCATCGTATCCGTGATAATGATGTCTTTTGTTCAATCTTAGTACATCATTTACACTTTTAACATGGCCATCAAAGAATTCCCGAAATTCTTGTAATGATCTCCTGACACCGCGTTTCGCATCATTAAGCGGAGAAAAGTCATTCACACCTTTCCTCTGATCTTTATGCCCTTTTCTACGCACATTCATCCACCTGGCCGCGTCGCCTCATTTGCATCGAATAATTTTCCTTCTTTAAACGATTCCTTTTAAGCGAACTTTCTCACGGTAACTCTACGCTGCCGACTTTGTTCCGTCATTAAAAAACCTAAATATGGAAAAATTGTACCGACTTCAGGTGGTTTGCCCCGAGTGTTAATGATTCCGGTAAAACATGTCCCGAATTCATGCAATTTTATCGGTTGGCTCTGATTTATACAAGCTATTTAAAAACTAAGCGAAATTAGTTAAGAAAACTCAACTCCCTGTCATTAACTCAGTCATACCTCTGATATACTAGTCAAGTTAATTTGTTTCTGCTGATTTAATAGACTGAAATAGGACTGAACTTGCATGAAATGTCGTTATGTCGTTCGGAAAATATATTTTGATCAATGATTTCATATCTAAGGAAATATATAATTTATAACTACAAGTTTTAAATTTCAAGATATGCAATATGTTATTAAGGACTTAATTCAGGAGGGATTTCACTTGCATTCTGCACTTCATGATCCTCTGACTGAACTTGCGTGATTATAAGTATTGAGTTACTTTGGAATGTCAACGTCATATTCAGATCTAGAGTAAACCACTCTCTGTAACATTGAAGAACCGTCATAATTATTAAATTACATTGTAAGCGGCAGCAATCAAACACTCTTCAGTAACTTAAGAGAAGAGAAATAAAAAAGCAAGTAAAAGACGTTGAATAGATGTAGACAAATCGTTCCAGTCCCTTAGTGCCCCAAAAAAGATATATACGAGGTTTACTGAAAATATATAAGTAAAACATTGTGTAAGCGTCCCGAACATCCCACATCGACAGCGACGAGACATTGGCAACTGGCTGCTGTAGTAGTAGTAGTGTTGTTAAAAGTGCTTCGACAGCTTAGGTCATTTCGCACGTGGGCTCCCACCGGGAATTGAACCCGGGACCGTTTTCACTGAAGTCGAACGCGTTGCCCACTTGGCTATCGGGAGCCCAGGTCTGGCTGCTGTAGCCAATCAACAAATGAAGAGCGAAAAAATGGAATAGGCGAAGATCGAATTGGGCCGATTCGTTCAAATGAAGTGTTGAGTCGCTCAAAAGAGAGGCACGCGCTCGGATCGTTTGATTTTGAGCGGTAAACAGGCAGTTACATCGACATTAAAAAATCATCACTCTTCGCCGCTGCGGAGGGATTAAAAAAACCCATTTTTTATCGCCGAGAATTCATCGGGCATCCAATTACTCTTCTCACGCTAACGTCGGCCCGCGGAATAAAAAATCCACTAATGGGTAATCGAGAATTCCTTTTCATGCCGAGGGACCATTTTCCCAGCGCCAAATTTGTTATCAGTTAACCGCAAATAGCGGGAGAGGGAAGCGGCGATGGCGAAAACGATAAAAATGTTTTAACAATTCAAGTCAAGGAAATAAAATCGCCGACAAACTGTGATTCGATTAAGTCTTCCGAAAAATCGGAAAATATGGCGGGAAATATATACGTCGGACAGCGATCGGTACTTGTTTCTGCCGGAAATGACGACACTCGAACCGATTTAAATTGATGAGTACGGATGCCCTCTTCTCTTTCATTCCAAACACTCGCCCATTCTCTAACCCAATATTCCCAACGCATTCGATGATATTGGGACCCACGAAAGAAATCCGCGTAAATAAAATATACCGCTATTTTCAATTGTAGCTATTTCATTTCTCGAGGTGTCGGTATCTTCAACGAACGGAAAAATTGATGGGTAATAAATTGAATTCGTATTCAAATGCGTGTCAGTTATTAGAGAAATGTTGGGCGAATTAACATTCTGGAAGCTATAGCCGTTCACTTCTTTGAAATTGCAAAGTAATATCTGTATTCCGTTGTACATCACCTTGTCTTTTATAGTATTTCTGAATGAATATTGTAAGCATAAAATATTTTTTTGTTTTTTGATGGTGCTATCATTCCATTTGTAGTTGGATCATCCTCTAAAAATGTTACAAAATTGGCATAATCACTCCTGTTACGAAAAAGCTCCGTTTTCAGTCTGATAGCAGGTTTCTGATTTAATTTAACCCTTTTTATTCTTCATTTCATCAAATATGCCAGTAAATAATTTGAAAGTTTCGCATTTTCACAACTTTTCCTTATCTAAAAATCTTTTGATTGGTCCAGACATCTTTCCTTGAAACATAAATGCACACACATTAGTTGATGGAGAGGAATATAGCTCTAAAACATAAAATCGTTTTTTTTGATGCTTTCCTTGACTGACTTTGTACTTGAAATCGATTGTCCAATAACCAATAACACTGTTATTAATTTTTTTACTATTAAATTTTATAAATCAAATGCCAAAACTCAGGACCAGGACCCAGGAATTAAGTATTCAGCTATAAATTAACAAACAAACAAATGAAGAGGGCATAACAACATGGCCAATAGCTTTCGGAATCTTTCGTGCCTCAGAAATAAAGTCCGCCTCTCACCATCTGCTCCATCGACAGTTTTTCTTCGCTTTTCCGTTCACCGACTTTTTGTCATTCCAAAGTGTTCCATTTAAAGGAGCGAGGATCCCGTCTGCATGCTCATGCCCTATTCATATCCGCATTAAAATTAATAGCGCACTTGGGACACGCGCCTTTTCGTGTTGAGATGTGATTTCCAAGAGAAACGGTTCTTTGCCCTCTTCTTTTAGCCAACTTACCTCTCGTCGCAAATTTTCTACTTATTAATATCCTCGGACTGAGATCCGTAAAAAGAGTTATCATGGGCATGGGCTAGAAAAATAGGCCGAGCATAGCGAAAGATGGAGACAAGGAGTAACAGATGGCGTTGTTTTGACGGAAAGGGGTGTCGAATCACAGAGGTGTGTGGTCACGGAAGAGTCAAAGCGTAAGAGGAATAAATTATGAGTTATAGAACAGGTGAGCTTCCTAAGGGATGGCTATAAATTATTGGTTTCCACGTATTTATTTTCCCGTTTTATGAGTTCGATATTAGTCGATCCCGGATTATCCGGACGAAGAATTTAAGCTATAATAATAAAGCGTCTTCATTGAAGTGCGAGACTTCCCAGTCCCCTCCTACATCTAAGTCTTTGTCATTGAATATTTAAAAGAAAGAGATAGCTTTTGGAGATACAAAAAAGAAAAATCGATAGATTATTATCTATAATTAAATATTATATGGTTTTAAAAGAAAAAAGTCTGAACTTAGGGAGTAAAATTAAAACGCCCACGAGAAGGGGGGCATGAAAAAGCTGGGAAAACCTACCGACAGTAGCAACAAAAATTGAATTAGATGGCGGGAAAAAAAGAAAAAGTACATTCTCGGCTACAAACCTGAAAAAAGCAATGAATGCACATTCATGTAGAAAGTACAGAAACAGAAAATACATAAAATAAGCAATGAGAATAAGGATGACTGTTTTCGTTACATTGTGGATAGTTACTAATACGGAGTTTTATTCCGAAGAATTACCTTATAATTTTCTTAAAATTACATTAGCAACTACAACAGGGATTGTTGAACTTAACCTACTAGCATTTCAGGTTTCTTTAAACATAAAGGACACTTGGTGACGGTAGTTTAAACACCGTTAAGATCATAAGTTTGCAATATCCAAGTGTATGAAGTTATGCCGCTTTTATGGAACGCCTCTGATAGGTTTACATGTATGGATATTTGATCACTGATGCTTCCAAAGAAGAATGTACGAAAACAAATATTTCCAAATAAGTACATTTTCCCAAATAAAATTGCAAAAACGTTAAAATACATGTTTATATGAATATCTAGGGAAACAACTTTCTGATTATAAATTCAAATAATATTATAACCAATGATTATCAGTATAAAGATTGCCTTGTTCCTGCTGTTTAAGCTGCCAATCGATTCATCCTTCAAAATTTCAACTCCAGCTCGCAATTCATCCCACCCATTCTTTAGTCTAGTGGTAATGACGTTTCATTCCTGTATTCCCTCCAATACCATTATCAGGAATGTGTCCTATTTATGTACCTTATTTATGTACTATTAATGCGTGATCGGTGAAATATCTGCTTTTGACTATTGACTTCCATCTGGATTAGCTCTTGGATAGAATTTTGCAGCGAATACACGGTTCGCCCATTTTCGTAATTTTTCTTTAGCATCATACGCTGGGTTGAAAGGGGTTTTGTTTTAAAATAAACTTATCTCTGTACTCCTGAACTCAATGCCGACTTTATACCTAAAAGGCAATTTTACTGCAAGTTGTCAGGTTATGTAGATCTACCTCTGCGAAAGGGTACACTAGAAGCATAGATATTCCAAATTTAACCGCGGCGACATACGCAGCGTCCTGGAGGTCTCATCACGGATCTTTTTAGCGATTCGAGTGTTCAACGAAAGAGCGGCGAAGGGACGTCTAAGTTGGTGTTCATATACAATGGGAGGAGGGATTAGGCAGGTGCAGGGATGGTGGGCTGACAGAGGCAGCCGCGGTGCATGATGGGGGATCAGCCAGTGTGACGTTCGCCTGTGGATGGCGGTGGCTCGCCGGAGGCAAGAATCGCGCCCCCGCAGGCCACGCGCCCCCCACCCCACCGCATCTCGATGATTGAGCGATTTTGCGTCGCAGCAAAGGGTTGATAACAGCGTGCTCGTTGGGGAGCCATTGTAACTCCCGCGTGTTGTTGAGCACGATCGCCTTCCTCAAACCCACAAAATTCGTGTATCAGATGTTCTGCCCTCCGTATAGCTTAAGCTAATAGTTCTAACCCCTAATATTCCCTCATTGTCCCTTATATAGGCCACCCGTGTAGCTACGGAAGCAAAAAATATGAAGAAGCAAATCGAAAAATCCTTATTTCATTTGTTTGGCGCTAGCAGATGTTTCCTAATTTTTCGAACAATAATTTACACGATTTGCTGTTTTTTTCTGGAAATATATTTCGTTAATAATTGTTCCACAACCTAAAGCAGCGGTATCCAACCTTTTTTTAATCTACTGCCCATCTTTACGCAGAATAATTTCCCTACCTCCCACCGATGTTTCATTAAATTAAGTCAGCGATCGTAGAAGTAATCACATAGGAAGGGATTTATAAGAACATTGGTAGTTTTTGGTCCAACGCATATATATGATATAGCCAAGCATGGACGTGAGAATTATTGTCTTCGTAAAATTCAATATGTATTTACAATATGAAATACGAATGGAATTTTCAGAAATATATTGTCTTCTAATAGATTAAGATGCAAAATTACAGCATAATGAGAATATATACGGAAATGTCTAACTTAATTACATTAATATCTTTATCTCTTTAATTAATCAATGTTATGGAAGCGGGCCCCTGGATAGCCA
Source organism: Ladona fulva (assembly GCA_000376725.2). Lineage (NCBI taxonomy): Eukaryota > Metazoa > Arthropoda > Insecta > Odonata > Libellulidae > Ladona > Ladona fulva. The sequence goes on along the minus strand of KZ308419.1, from coordinate 425,147 downwards.
CGTGGGTGGTGCGTTCGCCCTAGGTCCTGGGTTCGATTCCCTCTTGGTACCAATATTTATCGGTGTTCATTTAGCATTGCGATGTATATGGGCAGCTATATGAATGAAGAGGTCCCGCAAAGGAGGCAGCGCGAGTCGACACTTTGACCACCCCACCGTATATGCCGCTTGGATAGACCCCAACCATCAAAGGGATGTTGCACTAGGATTTTACTTTTAGGGAAATAGAAGCACTTTTATTCGACAGACCTTCATTTTTCGTTATTATCCTTTTGCATCGCATTTCTTAGTTATGTATTTTCGCTCATTGTCGGCCTCGACTGTCAATTTTATCGGCTAGGAAGTATTCACCACCCACCTGAAAATTTACATCGCCCACTAGTGATCCGTAGGGACAGGTAGTCCATCACTAATCTTAAGAAACAACTTCCAGGGTCTAGTTCTAATATTTTTCCTGGTGAATCCTAGACGCTCCCGTTAGGTACTGTAGTTTAACCCCTCAGACATAGTTATATGAGTAGGTTCATTATCCTTGAATGATTTTACTGCCCCCGTAAACAGACAGGCTAACTAACTACCCCCTCCGTGCGCCCATTAAGTCCCTCTTCAGCATCCCTTCGGCAATCCGGTCCCACGCATTTCATTTTCGCTTCACTCCTCATAGATTCAATTTGGCTCATCGAACTGGTCCAGTTAGTGGTAAACAGGATTCCTACATTTTCTTCAAGGTCCGCACATTGTTAGCCCGCATTTATGTGTTATTCATACATCGGAAATTAACTTTAATTGCCACTTACAAGTCAGTGCAACAAAGTATAAGGGCAAGGCGCATTAGCCAAACCAAACAAGCGCCTTTCGCATGCTTCTGCAACAATGGCTTCCTTCAGAACTCGCGTTTCCCAAGCCTCCGCTCCTTTTAACTTGTGTGTACTCCTTTCTTCCGTGTTTTTCCGTTTTTTCCTCCAATTTCCCCGCATATTTTTCGCATTCACGCGTTTTTCGCTTAATTTGTCCTCTTTCGCTTTTCCTCGACCTTCACTAATTTCTTCCCTTCCCAAGGCCCTTCTCTAAACATCCAGTGGTCATTTTTCTTTGACTTTCACATATTCCTTCCTCTGCATTAATTTCCTCTATTCAAGGGAATGGAAAGGCCGCATGCGAACCGCATTTGCGTTGCGTGTCACTAAGATACTAAGTTTTTGAAATTATTCCTAGAAAATGAGTTTAATGAGCGTAGGTACTCTACCTTTCGAAAAGTACACGTGCCCTTAAAATTCCAAATTTATTGCGATTTCCTTCGCCTTTTGGTTCCTCCCTCAGCTCTGCGAACTTCCTCCTTCCATCTTTTTTCCTTTCATCCAAACTTCTGCTACTTTCTTTAGCACTCAATCCTTTCTCAATATCCGAACCACCTTCTTCTGCCTTCCTTTCATCTCTTCAATCAAAACACATTCCCTTAATATCAATCGCAACCCCACCAAATCTTCTTTCTTTCCTTCCTTACTAAATCATCTTACCTTTTCCTTTCAATAGTCACTTCTTTATTGGGGTATACTTTCCTATTTGTTGATGTTGTAGTCAATGAGAGTGAAGATAAAAATATACATTATTAATAAAAATGTACATTTACTTTCATACTGTAACATTAATCGTGCTTCTGTAATATAGTATTCATACCTTGCCCATCCTCTTTCCGGTTTTCTTCCCATATCTTTCCAAAATAAATATTAGCATATTTAAATTCTCGATTTCACGGCAAATTTGATCTGGTCTTAGTTAGACATACTTTCCGTAACATTCTTGTAATTCTTCTAACAATTGTCGTAACATTTATAAAGTTTCATCTAATTATTAATTTTCTCAGTACCGGATCTGCAGTTAAATTGCGTTCTCCTCTCGAATTACTTTAATTTTCTTTCATTTATTTCCATAGGAATCAAATTACAGGTCCAAAATTATCTTTTATTATTTTTAGAAACGTTAATTATAAACCGGTGGAGATGTTAGCTGAAAAAGAATTAGCGAAAGTGTGATAAACTAAGATAATTATATTACATTAGTTAATGAGTAAGTAGCCAGGTGGCTAACCTCTTATGGTGCTAACTGTTAACAACTATGAAGATCATGGAAAGGTAATACATATTTAAAGCCTTAACTACCGGTTGTATTTCAATCTCAGCAAATGTTTTTTATTTCATTATTTATAAGTAAGAAAACTTGAATCCTTTCTGAAAATGATCAAAACGTTTGCTCTTAACATTTATCTAAATTTCACAGATTACTTATATATTTCTTCGGGAGGGAAATGGTGGTAATTTAAATTAAATATTGTGCGAAATTCTATTTTTGAACATCCTTTATCCATAATAGTCGGCCATCTTTTTTGTGAAGTAGTCATGGGTTACGGAAATTTTAATCCTCCATTTAAATTAGGAGAATAATCAGTCAATTAAATCACCGAACAGTTCTTTCTATCGCAGAAATCGACTATTTTTGTTTGCAAAGATCTAAATACGTTTTAGTCGAGCTGATACAATTACTATTGTGAAGAATTTTGTTAAATCCTCTATTAAATTAAACCCAAACAAATTCTACAAATACCATAAACCCAAAGCTATCCAATTTAATTTAATATAATTGATATGAAGGTATCGAATAATTTCTGACAGTGCCATGAAAACGAAATTGTTCTCCAAAATGCTCTCAATTTTAATAATATTCGATAAACTCAGTAGTACTCTTCAGAAGGGAAGAGACTCTTTGAAATGTTCGGCTTAGAAGTATTTTTTAGTACAAGAGGCTATTCTTTTAATTCAAGATTCTTTCCAGAATAGAGCGCGAATATTTGGTTCGGTCATCTGATTTCCTAGGTATACAATCGGTTCCTTCTCCTTGTCGGAGGTAATTTATTATCCAATCAATCCCCGCTTTACCCGGACGATAAAACCCGTACCGTGCCATGAAAGATCGCGCATTTATACTCCGTGTTTAACGACCGCTATTTTTACCCATCCATGTCTACTCTTCCCAATTACATATCGGCAAAATCACTCTCTTTAGAAGGGGTTTTTATAGTCCGTCCCCCTCCTTCCATTTGTCTATCCTTCCCCTCTCGCCGTGGGTGGCATTTCGTCACCATTCCTCCGTCCTCTAGTTATTGCGTTCACTATTTCTGGAGAAGGAAGCTCTGCAGAAGGAGAGCTGTTATTGTTGGGCCCCCGTCCTCGCCTGGAGTCCGAAAGGGGGACCAAAACGCGCGCCGCTTGAGATTGTCCGTCTATTTATACGCTTCGTCCGTTGCTGTCGTGGGATGACGCTACACAGCCACCCTCCTATCCCTATATCAACATCCCCCTCCTCCACTTTTAAATCAAGTGTCGCGCCCCTCCTCCGCTATAAACGCTTTTCGACCGGCGATTGTTTCCACGTAAACAACGAGCAAGTTTGATGAAAGTAGCGCGCTGTTTGCTTTTGCGCGTTTGTGAAATTCTAATCCTGGGCGTCGAAGCGACGGGACATTCCTGTCTGCAGAACCTTTCGGATTTCACGCCAACAGCGACTTCGCCATTGTTCTTTCTTCCTGAAGCCGCTTTTACAACCAACTAATTCCCTCGCATTTGACACTCTATTTTCCTCTTCTTCTTTTGTTTTCAATCGTATTTTTCAACTATTTCTTCTCACCTTTTATTTTTATTGAGCATTTTTCCAATTCCATCGGATTTTAAAGTTAGCTTACGATTCAGTTTCCAAACATCCAGGCGTAATTCAGGTTAAAATGTTTGCTCTCTCTTAGATAATGCCTCAAATGTAGTAATTTTATTTTTGTCAGCTGAATAAAAATTATAATTTTACTTGATTGTGCATTTCCTAAAACTTGAGGAAAGTTTTACCTTTTAAAAAGGAATACCTTTTCAGAGACGGGCCACATCAGTGAATGCAGAGAAATAGGTGGGCCCTGGCTGAAGGATCACAGTATATTTTACTCTAGATATATTATAGATATCCTGCTTAAAAAGGAGTACGTGAAATGGTTTTAATATTCAAGAATATTTAAAAACAGCAAATATGTTCGAAAATAAGTCGATAGGAATATTAATGATCTCATCAGAGATAGTACATCCTCCAATTTGTTCGCGTGCCGTATTAAAACACTTATTACTTCGAGAGTGAAAATTCGGAGTAATAATATGATTTTCACGCGAGGAAAGCAGAAAATAGAAAATATTTGCTTTAGAATAGAAATACTGGCCGAGTTTGACCTGCGGGCCGTAATTTAGGAACGCCTGAATTGAATTCTCGTTTTGGAAATCTTCGACTACCATATGTTTTACGTCTAATACCAGCTAACCGTTTACCCCACCTTTCCATTGTTAGATCTTGATGATAACTTTGCGAATCGAAACTAGTTGCTCAAATAGAGTTGCCCAATTGATTATTTTGTGAAACTTTACAGAAACTGTTCCTGTTTCACTAAATCAGCCTAGGAATCCGCGATATTTAAGAAAGCCAATATAAATATCAAGTGGCTACATTTTCCTGTTTAGGTATCACTATTACCGTATATAACATTTGATGCATTCGGTTTTACTACAAGGCAGACAGGACTAGATATGTTGCGAATCAGTTCTGCAGTTCAATTCTGTGTTCTAGTCCTGGTCTGTCAGCATACATATCATCATTTATCTTTTGGGATACTTTCAATTTTATTTTCAGATTTTTTACATTGCTCAAATGTTAATATTTTCCCATTTTTCTCCTTTCTTCACGTGAGAATCACCTCATTACCTAGAATCTTCACTCCCGAATTGTTATGCATAATTCCTGAATTTGAAAATTCCAGGTATCCCCAACCATTATCGTGCAGATAACGTCGGTACTAATTGGAGTTTCGGTCAAAGTTTACTTGTTGCGATTCCCAGTTAGTCACTCAAAGGTAAATATTCCAGATTATGACGCATATTTACAAAATATCTCTGCTCCGTTCATTAGCCGCCTCCTAAAGGGTCAGCTATCTCTGTAATGACTTCAATTTGATATTCTTTACGTTGTTCAACTGCAAAAAGTTTCTATTTTCTGCTTTCCTCGCGCGAGGATCACATAATTATTCCGAATTTTCATTCCCGAAATAATTGTTATACGTAATTCCTGAATTTTAAAATCGAGTCATATTGCCTCAATCCTTTTTATGTCGATGACGTCGGCGAACGTCTGCCGAAATTTACTTGTTCCAATTACTCTCTCAAGTATAGGCCCTCCAGCAGAGTATATTTAAGAAAAATCTCCGCTCCCAGTCACTCTGTTCATTAGGAGCCTTCTTAAGGGCAGCCATCTAAATCTCTGTAACAACAAGGAATCGCTTCTCCTGTTCGAGGCGACTAAACACAATTCCCCGGAAGAGAGTCTCTGGCAGACGCCCGTTTTCTTCTCCGCGACAAACAGCCGACTGACTTACGGTCACTTCCATGGCGCCGTCCACTCCTAAGGTTTACACTAAAAAGTTGTTTAAGGCATCGTGAGAGGATATTCGGTGAGCGCAGGATATTCGGTGAGGAATCCACAGGCCCTCTTTTGCTTATACGCCTTTCGAGTGGTGACAGACTTCTAAATGCGTCCCAATGCGTCTCTTTCATCTCCATTCTTGCTTTCATCGCGTCACGGCTTTTGCGCACGAGATTAGGGTTTTGGGAGAGATCGGTGGGAAAAAATTGCGATACAATTTGATTATTTTCCTAAGGACGCCCGGTCTCCTTCCATAGCAGAAGTCCTAACATTACAGTCGACATCGAAATAATGTTCTAATGATGTATAATGATGCTGTTGAAAAGTAAAGGAAGTTTACAAATATCTTTAAGAAAATGTTTCCAAATAGATTTTGATTACATACTAGAGGCAATGGAGAAGTGGCGGATTAATTAAATCGATGAAAATAACATTACTGAGCAACGAAGGTGCAATAAAGTTCCTTGACGAGAAAATGTAGAGAGAAGTGTGCGGACAATTCTCAAAGGAGGGAAATAGATGAGATACGAGTATACTTAGAGACATGGTTGTCTGATTGATAAAACTATTGGAGTGGTCAATTGAAGTGGAAGATTGTGTAGTTAGATTGTTAGAGGCAGGAAATGGTTAATGCCAATTAGGAAGAAGTGCTACTTGAAGTCGTCCAATCTAACGATGGTTATCATATTTTTCTCCGATGACGAATCATTCGTTTGATTGTGATGGAGAGTTTGAGCTTCAAATCGGCTTCTCAACTAGATACTTCATCTCTATCCGAAGTAATTCGGTTGATAAATTGAACTACAGTAAGGTTTTGCTTCAATATAGTGATGAACAGCTTAAAATGTCATTTCAGTTGATTCTACCCTCCAGCATGAGTAAATACTGTTGTCTTTGAATTGGCTCTAATGAATCTTCGCTTCAAGTTTCGGAGGTCACTTTTCCCTCTCCCTCAGGAGGAACGATCTTACTCTGTTCTTTTGATTGATATTTTAATCCGTGAGTGATACAGTAGGACTTAAATGTTTGAATGGTTTGAACGCTCAGCCTAACAATATCTTCTTTTTTTACTCTTTTCCCAAACGGTGTTTCGCTAAAGAATAAATGAATTACAAACCGCTACCGGAGAAGAAACCTTTGGCAGTTTAAACAGACTATCTTCCGGAATGAAAATTCACATCCCGTTCTGACGTGAACGGAATAAATTGCAAAATATCACTTCAGAAAAAACGACGCGTGACAACAAAAAGACGTGCCTCATGTCAGGGCATATGGTTCCTCCGGATGCGTCATTTGGGAGTGTAAATACGATAATTTCCTTTCGTATGAGCAGCGCTCAGTAACAGAACAGAAACGGATTTTCTACTAAGGAAGTGGTAATAAACGGGTCTCTCTTTCTTTCCCTGAGCACAAAAGATTTTAAGTGGAAAGAGAGATAATTTAACGCCAAAGAAGGAGCGCGAATTAGATGATTTATCACGAGAGTCCTTTTCTAAAAAATCCTACGTTTTCGGCAGAGACAATAATGGAGATAAATTTTCGCATAATTATCTTCTTCGCCTCATGTCCACAAGTGTTCCCGATCGGCGTTTAGCAGAATACTTGCAAGGATATATCTCAACGACTGCTAGTTCTCGTTTAGGTGTATTTTTAGTTTTGGTGAATTTAAAGCATAAGTGAGAATTTGCACACAATTTGGAGTGATGATTATACGCCAGATTTCATGGAGCGATGATTAGAGGATGGAATACTTCGATGGAATACGGCAGTCGTGTTCGTGTCATTTCCTCACGCTTTTTGAGCTACCAACAGTCCACAAGTGTCGGTCTCAAAGAAAATTCTCGATATTTCCTTCTTGTGACTTTTATTTTCAAACCAATCTTATACCCATGAAGCACTCACGCTCAAAATTTTTATTCTATTTAAAATTTTAAGAATTGCAATCAAGGATATCTGGCACAGTTATGTTCTTGCTAATCTCGCATGGCGATCGACAGTTTCTTGCAGAAAAGTTCTATAAATCATTCACTGCATAGACCCGTGGTCCACAAACTACCAGCTTCAAGCCAACTTTGAAGTAAAACGCTTCAGTGGCGTAGACAAACATCTGGCTCGTCTAGTTTTAGATGACTAGGATGCATGGGTTACACGTATTCTGCAGGGTCGCTGATTTCGCTAGAAACCGGCATTAATTATTTTTCTTTTTGCTTTCAGTTTTTCTGTAGTTCTCGGTCAAGTGAACAGCCCACCATAAAAAATCGCCGACCTAATTTGTTTAGTCGTAAATTAAAATACTTTAATTATAACCTCGTTTTTGGCAAATTCCGTCTTCCGTGTGAACCAAATGGGGCATTCGGCTCAGCTCGTCAGCAACAAAGACGACCATCTTCGACGAATTGATTTACTAAAACTTGCGTCTTCAGGATACAGCGTTACCAATAATAATAATAATAATAATCATGTCTTTATTAAGGCGAATTTTAGTCTGATGAGACCACTCTTACAATAGTCCATCATAAATATCATACATCCATTTCTTTAGTGAAAAGATGTTATTTAATGTCGGAATGCTGCAGATTTGTTAAACATTCGATATTTTCCTCTGAGTTGAAAAAAACTGCTTGAACACAGAGTTGGCATTAAAGATATATTTGATATAACGTAAATTACGAGAGAGAGATACAATTATGAGCTCAACTTCACTGACTCAGGCGAAGTATTGTAGCAATCCATAGTGGATAGACACTCAGAAAATAGCACTGATTTCACAAGTATTTGTATATAACAAAAAACAAAAATACACGACCTATTTCAACGAATTGTCCATATCATCTATTATATAAACCAGATGATGGCGATAATTCGTTGAAACCGGTCGTGTGTTTTTTGTTAAATAAAAAACTTATGGAAAAAGTTTATTTTCTGAGTGTCTTTCTACAGTTATCGGTGTTTATGCATCCACTCATCATCTAAAGATTAAGCGCAGCAACTAATCTATATCATATATATTTTGTACCTAATCCACTTCGCACAACTATGATTATCAACATATATTCGTTTACTCTCAAGAAAGCCTTCGATTGAGAATTATATTTAATCATTTCCCTCACAGGGTACAGTGTAACCCAAGTGTTTTCATCCACCGCCGCTTAATTCCTATCGAACAGTGATTATACTGCGACAGATTAGTCCGAAACTTTCTAATCTCAATTACGATCCAATAAGAGCGATAATCCCACATTCCCCTTCTGCAGACCTCTTCTCAATGAACGCCCTTGTTCTATCTCACGGACCCACGCTGTGCTTTCATTCCCATACGCAGTCGCCGCTTAAGAAAACAAGAACGAACTCAAGCTGGGGATACTCTCCTCGTTCCCCATCGCGATGAATATAAAAATCGTCTCGATTTTTAAGGTTATGCGTCAAAGGAAGGCGCAAAGGAGCTCTTCCCTGTCATTTGCTACTTTGAAATCCAATCCACTAAAGGTTTCGCATCGTCTCTCAACTATTTTCCCAGATTTTATTTCCTCGAGAAATCCAACTTTACTCTTCCTCTTGGGTGGACATAGGCGGATATGATAAATGCGGATATTTTTGTTGCTGTTAGGATTTGTCGCCCGGAGGAATTCTCTCTACCTGACAAAATGGAGGATTCATTTAAACAAAGCGCTAAACTTCGATTGACACAGACTGAGCGGCGAAAGAGAAGGATATGTATGCGATATTAGCAATTCAAAGTGGATTCGTCCTCCTCACATTTTTATCAGTGGTTGAAAGCGGTAATCTTAGTGGTAGCAAATTTTATCCTTAAGTGCTTATTATGAATCATATATGTCTACATCAAGTGTGCCGAGGTAATGCAACAATTCTGTTGACAAGAAAAACTCTGAAGTAAACACGATTTTATTTGGTTGCTGTTTTACCTAATTTACATGTATGTTTTTTTTTCTAATCCAAATGGAGTTATGTTGAAATGATCTTGATTTTATTTTACTGCAGCTTTAGTGATTGTTATCGTAACGAATTTCAGAAAGATTTCGAAATTATTTTCATCGAAAATATCCGCAAGACTGTAAGCTAATGGTTGTGACCCTTTCACTCCCATCACTTGTCCATTCTTTGAGAACAGTAGCTGAGTAGTTATTTTAAGATGCTCTTATCGTTAGATAACAATGATTAGCTTATAAAATTTATTCTCATTAGCTTATGAGTAGAGGATAGAATTATTTGTCAAGCATGCAAACATAAAAGCTCTGTTATATTAATTTAGGGATTGAATTATGAAGAGATCAGAGTGAGATAGCTCCTGCTCAAGGCGTGAAAAGTGACTGCACATCTGAAAGACATCACTTGGAATAGAAGCAAAATCGAGGTAATACGTTCAGTGAGTCAATAGTAGATGGAAATTGTAAATTTTAATCTCGTGTAGAAAGATTTATAAAAATCCAACTCAAAAATGAAGTATGAAGATTAGAAACCAAGTTTATGTTTTTGGTGCATGCATTTTAGATCCATTTCCAGAGGTCCATTCCCCAGGAGTCCGCTTCAGCCATTCCACCTTCCATTATCGCGCTTCTTAAGAAAACCCTTCGAATGACTCCAAATGAACCCTCTGCCACCGACCACATGTCACTCCTCTCTTTCCATTTATTCTCCTCATTCCTTTTCTCCATCCTTATAAACACTTTCATTTTGCCTCTTTCACTTTAATCTTGACGAAAAACATGAGATGAACTTGAAATACATGAAAGAAGAGTTCCATAGGCATATCAAGACGTTTATCCAATCCAAAAGATATTTGTAAACAAGTAACAACTAACTGTATAAATGTTATTTTGCACTCCTGTTTCTAGCGTATTGATGGTTCTTATCTGATATTTGAGAGGACATCCACAGACAACCTAAAAAAAGATGAAAGTGAAATAGTAAAGGAGTGAATCCATTACATCGCTGCATTATATAATGAATTTTAGCAATTCTTAATTATGCTCAGCTTAAAAATATTGTACATAATGATTTAACCTTTTTGATGTTGCTTACGAACTTGATGTTACTCATCAAACCATGGTCGCACAGAGTGTCCCCTGTTGTGTATGTATCCTGACAGCTTCCATTATTTGTTTAACGGTGTAAACTTTAAAAGAAGTGGTGTAACTAAAAGTTGAAATCTGTTCAAAATTAGCGTTAAATAGTTAATTTTGGCAATAACGAAATTGATTGATATGATCCTTTTTTTGTTATATTCTTATGAGTGATCATCCTGAAGATTATGTCCTGGTTACTAAACTCATCCATTGAAATTATAGCTTTTTGTTTCCGATGTATCCGAATGTTTCCGAATTTTTAGCCCTTATTTTTTTAGAATTCACCCTGAAATTCTTCCCTCTATCATTTGCATTTGAAGGGGATGAAGCCAGTGTGAATTTCGTTCATTCGGCATTCCTATTCCATTTCGGTACATTGTTGTAACAGTTCTTTTCTCTCTTTACAGGTAAGTCCTGCTCCATGTGCTTCTAATTTCTGGCCTCCTGGAAGGAGAGTGAGTATCTATTACAGTATATCAAAGAAGGGAGACAGTCACTTTTTAGCAAATAAGCACGGTAGTGATGGGCTAGATATTTAGTTTATTGTCATGCTAGCATAAATATAGCAATGTAATCTGAGTTTAAACGTCACCAACGTCCTTTCCTGACGGCAAATTTACAAATTTTATTATTCTCCAGTATCGAAATTACTACTCCCTTTTCTCCTCTAATTTTTTGTCGAAATTGGAATATAGATCGGTATTTAGTTTAAAATTTAAGTTTCTCACGGCAATGCTTTCCCTAGAAATTCTGCCTTAAAATTGCTATTTTTCCGATTTCCTTTGACCTGAGAATTCGGTAGCGGAATTTTAAAGTATATAAAGCTCCATTTACTCATTTTTAAGTCAATTTGAAGTATAATATGGTAATTTTATAAATATTATGGGTACTTTTGATGAGAGATATCAGGGTACAAATACCATGATATCCCCAATTTCAAATATAATCTTTCGTCTTAGTTAAAATTTTGGTGCATTAGTATACCTAATTTAAACGCTTAAGTGCTTACTGTGTAGCGATTACTTTATTTCGGTAGAGCTTTTGGGAAAAAAACTTTATCAGGTAGCAAATCAGGTTGCACAAAAACAACTCTTCATCTAAATATGATCCGTCCATTATTTTACTCGATCTTATTTAAAGTATTAAAACTCAAGCGCTTTTTATAAATTGATTACTCACTGTTTCATAGTCAATGATTCACTACTTAGAACATTTCGGATTGATTTTGAATCCACTTCGTGGTCACATTCTCTTAATATTTAGATCTTTATTTTACTTGGTAGACATTTCTCTTTGATATCTCACTCCTCGCTATGAAATTGAGGCATGGAAAGATGAAGATTTTCAAAAGCTAAAGTAATCAGATTCGTGAGGATTATTTCTCATTAGGCGCAACCTTTTAGAGGTTATTGACTAGTAGGAGAGAGACTAAAGTATTGTATCGACAGCGAGCAAAGGAACAAGGCAACTGCATTTCTTGCCATTAATAAAAGTAATGAAGGAATTAAATAAAACAATTTAATAGATTAAAATTAATTTATTATTAAAATTAAATTAATATTCGGGTTATTTCCGTTCAATGAAATTGCCTCAGTACCTCAAAATAAAACTAAATACTAGGAAATGGATTGAGTAAGAAATGGAATTTTGAAGCGCTTTTATCTTTGAAGTGGCTATTTCATTATCGACACAACTGTCTACTTGTCATACCGGTACTTAATGAGTAAGGATCCCCTGCTATCTCGATCGATCCGACAATTAAGGTGAAATGAGACCAGAAACCGCCTTTTCAAAGTATTTTTTCCGTGGGCGAAACCCTATAGAAATAGAAGAAATAATCAGGGCGATTGCCTGTTGTATACATCCCCAGCCATAGGCCAATAGATGGATGGACTCATATACCAGTACCAGGAGGGATGACTCAAATACCAGTATCGCCTAACCTGATTTCATTTCTCAGAAACCTTTGGAATTCATTCAACATTTTACATTAATAAATCCGATACTATGGCCATTTTAGATGTTGATTTTGATTGTTTAATAAGTCGAAAGATTGTTTAAAAATCATATTCGTTAATTGCCTGTCGAGTATTTTTAATTGAAACAGGGAATTGGATGCAGATCATGAAATTATCGTATGTAGTAAATACTTTTTTTAGCTTACGTCCACAATAGCTTCGATACTAATTCCAGCGGTACGAATATTTATAACTTTGATAAATATTGTCTCTAGTGAGCTAAAAGTTTTACTTTATTTTGAGAGAAGCAAAGATATCCCTGATTTAAAATAACGTACCTCGATCTCAATGCATTATTGTCTCTTTCTTAGGCAAATATTTCATTGCAATACACATAAATTCACAAATTTGTTTTTACAGTCACGTCCACAATAGCTTCGATACTAATTCCAGCGGTACGAATATTTATAACTTTGATAAATATTGTCTCTAGTGAGCTAAAAGTTTTACTTTATTTNTACGTCCACAATAGCTTCGATACTAATTCCAGCGGTACGAATATTTATAACTTTGATAAATATTGTCTCTAGTGAGCTAAAAGTTTTACTTTATTTTGAGAGAAGCAAAGATATCCCTGATTTAAAATAACGTACCTCGATCTCAATGCATTATTGCCTCTTTCTTAGGCAAATATTTCATTGCAATACACATAAATTCACAAATTTGTTTTTACAGTCAAACCTTGGTATGTGAACATAATTCGTTCCACAAACGTGCTCGTAATCCGAGGCAATCGTTTATCAAAGCGATTCCCCTTTAAGAAATAATCGAAACAGATGATTCGTTTCAAAACTGAAGATATTCATATACATAATAATAATTATCATAATATACATAATAATAATTTCATTAAAAACTTTTGCTAGTCTTGCGAAATACTAGCAAACCAAGTTACTCGCAGACGGAGGTTTAACTGTAAATATTGGAAATACATACATTTGCGTATAATTATTGTAAAATCTAATTTTGGAGAAAACTAGACGGAAAAAGATATCCTTGATTTTCGTTGTAATAGCGGTGACCACCACTGGCGTCGTTAGCATACGCGCACACTTACCGTTTATCGTCGTATTAAACAAGGCGTTCCCCGAAAGCGGGCTTCTTTCGGTATCTCTTCCAAACACGTCTTCCTCAACTGACACACAAAACAAACGCCTTTTGGAATGTGCGAGGTTTGGCAAAAACCAAGAGCGGAGAAGAGAGGGAGGAAGGATAATGGGAAAAAATGAGTGGGGGAGAGATTTGTGTTTTACGTCTGGACAAGCTCCAGTGTTATTCGAGAGTGGGGGATGTCGGTGGGGGTGGAGGGAGGGGACTAATTTAACCCCTATTCGGCCAATTTCCTCGGATGGCTGAACCACTGCCCGAAACCCTTTTTCGTAAAAAATATTCAAACCATTACTTCCCCTTTCATTCCAACCCCCGAGTTTTTGCTGACGACTTGGTAATATTCTAATTTATTCTTCTTGGAAACGCCGGGAAGTGGTTTTTTTTCATAAAAGAAAGAATCATCTCGGTTAGTTTCTCGGGACATGTGCATTCGGAGGTTGAAAAATCTGCGGATGTGATTTATTAAGGACGGGAGGTTCGGTTATTTCGAAATATTTGGCCGCCTGACGTTGGTATCGTCGATATGTGTTTACGTATTTGTCATGCCTACGAACAGCAGAAAAATCGCCAAATTATTCATATGTAAAATAGCGCTAGATTAACGACGGTTTAAAAGAAAGGAATAGCGTAGTGTGCAGCATACGAATATGGAATAGCAAATAAAGTATTAAATCAGGCGAAATATTTCGAAGGCAAAAAAGCAAATCGGTGGAGCATATTAAAGGAATGATCGAGGATAAATTATTGGTGTTTATTTTATGAAATAGGGATGAAAAGTCGCAGATGTCATTCATACGCTTCTGGAGAAGGTAGCTGAATTTATTTTTCTTTTATTCTGGCCTCCAATATATGCTCTATTGCGTGCACAACTTCATTACGTTGAAATAAAACTTGTTTTAGGCGTCATTTGCTGTCTCTTCATCGTAAACATGGAAATGTCAACAAACAATCCCATATTTTACGGCATCTGCTTAATTTTTTCGCGAAAGAATTATTTTCTTATATTTCTCGTTTTTATTCGTAAAGATATTCATATTTGATACCAAAGCAAAAAGTTAATTTTTCTTAAAACGTAATTTATTTCTTCATCGATTTAACGTTCATAGTTAAATGTTGTCACCTTTTATTTTATCTAAAATTTATTGCTTTAGTAGTAATTTTTTTCATATATTTTAACATTTTCTTTTTCTTCTTCATTTGTACTCTATTTATCCTTGAAAAAAGGAGACAATCACATTTCAAGTAACTTTCTTAATTATTTCTTTGGAACTGCTACGTTACGTTAAAAACTAAAACTTACTGTTATACAATTCTGTACAAAGCACAGGAATTTATTCAATATTGTGTCGATTTATTTATGTATTTATTTATTTAAAAGAAACCCATTAACATTACAAGGCCGTTACAATGGATTGAAAACAATTAACCATGTGATAAAAAGTGTTCAAATTGAAAAGAAATAAATAAAAATCATAAAAAGACAAATATATAAATAAAGAATAAAACTAATTATAGAACTATGGTTTTAAATAAAAGTACAGGTGGCAATATAAGTCATACTTGAGTGTCATAGAAATGGATCTAATGAAGGAGAAAGAGATAAGGAAGTGACACGGAGGGAAAAAATGGAAATCAAATCATAAGTCCTACATTTACCCTTAAAATCAATACATGAAATAAAGTGATTCGAATGGATTTTTACTGTAGTGCTGCACATCTTCGGATGATCCGAAAAAATCGGAATTCGAGCAGCATCCGTTTTTGATTAGTTCGTAATAGCGGGACACTAATGTATTTGCCGTGCAGATAAAAGTGTCGTCCCCAAAGCTTTGCCGCTCTATGCGACCCGCGGTTCCCTTCGGCTTGTAATTTCATCAAAACACGAGAGACGAATCTGAATAATATTTCCGTTAGGAATGGGATTTTCGCTCTAAAATTTGAGTATCAGCAGATGTAGCCTCTCTTGCCAGAAACTGTACACAAAGTTATTTGCTCCGGCGTTACTGCTATTGTTCCTTGCTCAAAAGAATACATGTAATCGCTTTGTTGTATATTTATAGCTAAATACATTAAGAACAAAGAGTTGGCTACGAAATTCTGTATTTTACGTTAAAATGTGGTTCCGATAACTTGGGAATATAAATCGGTGAGATAGTCAATCTGTTTGATTAGCGAGAATGAATGGAGATACTTATTTATTCTTCAGGAATATGTAATAGCGATCCATGGAAAAGATCACAGTCGTGGGGGAACATTACGTCGGTGAAGTTAACTCTTTTATTTACATCTTCTCTAAAATTTAACATCTGGTGTCCACACATATTCCTTTAAACACCTAATGCTTACGAGTAATTTCATCCGATTTTCTTCGGCCGTAGTAATTATGCACCGAGTATTTTCATTCGAGAGTTTGCCTAGGAAATTCCAAGTATGGACCGAATTCCATAGGCTTTCAAATTAATAATCGGCTCGAGGGGATATTTGTTCCGCCGATTCAGGAAAACGTTCGTCAGGTTTAATGTCGATATCCTTACGTTTTCAAGTTTGGCGCCCATTTATACGTGGGTTATGGGGTTGCTAATTAAATTCGATATGATTTGAAATCGCTTAAAGTGGGTGAAATGTGTCTGTGGGTTTTTACATCAATGTGATATTCTTTCCGAAGAGAGACATTTTCGCAACTCGAGATGATTTAGCAATTTTCCACGTCTCACGCCTCGCTTTCGGTATAACACTGCAAATGCCTTTATCCGAGTCCCGTGGGACTCATAAGAACATCTCACCCGTTTGTAAGGAAGATTTGGCAACGCATTTTTACATTCCGTCAAGACGATTCACAAACAGAGGCGCACCGATACGATCTATTTCTCTTTTTCTCATACTTGAATCTAAAAGTCACTTTTCTCTAACTTGGGTTTCTTCTCTCGTAAAAACGTTTAACTGCGTGGACTTTGGATAGCTATGGGAACGGATCGTCACAGAAGTAGGCGAAAGTTCAATTACTGAAGGAATGGGAAAAGTCTTCTTTATTAAAAATGTAAGGCTATTTAAATTCAAAAAAGGTAGAAATTATCCTAAGGATTACGGATCCATTTTATTCCTAAGGACTAGGGCATTTCGAACAAGAAAATTCGGTTTACATTTCTGTCCAGATAAGCTATTCGTGATTTCATAATCTATGAATTCATCGATTTAATTAATATATGGACAATAATGAATTGTTATTTCTGTTATTATGTTTCTCTTTACTCTGTTAACAAATCCTTTGCATTGAGTTTGATATATCCTATTTCTAACATATTATTTCCAATTACTAATTTTTAAAGGTGACTTTTCTCATAGTAAGTTTTGTTTTAGTGCTGCATTTTTAGTCAGTACATAATTTCATCTCCTGATTGTTGCCATTTTAAATTTTTATTCTATCGTAAATAATCGCAGTTGGTACTATTATTTTATTTACATACTTGGGTGAAAATTCTTCGCGCAGCATTTCCGAGTCAAAAAGTTCTAGCAGAATATGTTACTTCTTTATGTTAAATGTATTAATCAACTTAAAAATGTTATGCAGAAAATATGTCATTAGATATGAATCCTTTACTTTCCTGAATGTTGAAGTAATAGAATGTAGTAAGTTATCCTAAAAGATAATAGAAAAAGGGGTAATGAGCATGTGCTGGTTGGTTACAGCATAAATAAGTGTACTACTAGGCCATAGTGGATTTAAAATAGCGACGGATTCATTCATTCTGAATCAGGGGCGGATTTATAATTCTATGGATTCTTGTAAACTCTAAATAGTAAATTATTCTGGTTTTTCGCTTCGAGAAAAAAGTTGTTGAGTAAGTCTACTTAGTGTGTATATCCTCTATTGCTTATGTCACCAGACAGTGTAAAAATGTCTATAAATCATTCATTGTATTTCATAGAAATACTACGTATTGTAATTCAAAACGTTTTATTTACTCTTGCCGTCGTGAAGTGACTGAGATTTGTATGGGATGAATATTTGTGTATTTTATGAAAAAATTCGATTCTTATTATTCCGAGGGTGGCCTCGATCTGATATGTGCGTCTAGGGCCTCTGATAGCTTAAATCCACCCGTTCTGGATCCATCCAATAGAGAGTTGAGGTAATTGCCTTGAAAATCCAGTCAACTTTGGTCTCACCGCGCTGAGTATCGGCTGTATTATATAAGATTATATAAAAGCACACTCATGCGACCCTTATCTTAATTATCGAGCCAAGCTCTGCTTCGAAAATATAAATTTTTAATTCCTGCTCTCGTCGAAGGAGGCCATCTTGGTGTCCTCAGCGATCGTCCTTTTTTATCATTGGCGTCATTTTGATCGCACCTGCTCGGAAGAGAAAAGTAAAGCAAAAACCGTCCTCCTGCACGATTTTTTGTCGGATTCCAGGAAAGAAAGACTCGTCTTTTAGTGTCTCTCCTTTACGACAGCGTTCCCAGAGAAATAAAAGGAGGATGGCGTGCAAGACGGGATCGCGTAATTATCGCGAGGAATTTCGGGAGGATTTTTTTTCGAGCGGTACACTCGATAGAAATGCGAGGCTTTGTGAGGAAGAATTGGAATAAGTATTCGGAATATTAAGTGTTTATTATTCCACGGACGCGAGGGTTTTATGGCACTCACCGGTGGGCCAAGCAAAGGGTGGAGATGTGTGAAGTAAGGAAAAGGGAACGAATTGCCCTCGGGGATGGGTGCCGAAGATGAGACTGTCTCCTTCTAATCTGAAGGAAGGCCGCCTTTTTATTGGGTGTCCCGGCATCGTAAAAAAAGCGGTCGGGGTTGTATTTTGGCCTTTTTTCTCTTCCCTTCCATTGGCGACCATTTTATTGTCGCTCATAATCTCCTCCCTCTCCATTTGCCTCAACCCTTTCGCCCTCCCTTATCTCGCGTCCCTCCAAAAGCTCTCTCCGCCATTTGTCTTCACATCGAATTCTTGTCGTAGATAAGCGGAGCCGATTCCATTTTACGTTCCGTGTCCACTCAAATGTCGGCGGATTTTTTATGTATTCTTTAGTCCGTTGCAATATTTGGAAATATTTCGGGTTTGAATTTGTGAGGTAAACTTTCTAGAAACATCCCGTAATCATCCGTGTCTCAATTTTTTAGACTCGTGACACTTAAAGCTTTTGAAATTCAGTCAGAATTGGACGCTTATTAACTTCGGCAGCGGCGCTACTTTTATCTATGAAAGTTTTCTATTAAAATACAGAAGTAGTAGTATTGTTAAAAGTGCCTTGACAGCTGTGGCCATTTCGTAAGTAGGCTCCCATCGGGAATCGAACCCGGGACAGCTTTCACGGAAGTCGAACGCGTTGTCCTATTGGCTATTCAGGAGCCCTCTCTTAACTTATCTGTGAATGACACTTCATTCGGGGCTTCCGGATCGACAAGTGGGTAGCGATTTCGCCTTTGATGTAAACGGTCCTGGGTCCGATTCCCGGTTGGGGGCCCATACATGCGAATGACCTCAGCTGTCGAAGCGCTTTGAAAATACTACAACCGCCGGTGCATTCCAATGAGAGAGACAGGTGACGGTAAATGTTAAGCGTAGGAATTATGAAGAAATAAAGGGACTGGTAGAGGAAAAGATGGCTTGGTGCACAACTGAAAACTCATTTTTTGATTGCTAACCTATGATTATGATTGATGACGATAATACTTCATTAGCTGGAGGTTCGTTAACATAAGAGAAAGGTGTGACATAACTGCTCAGCGCCCCGCAGAATTTGTAAATCTTTAGCATTCAACTATATGTACCCTCGACGTATACTTTTTCTAAACACATTTTCCCAGAGTAGCGATTGATTACGAATTCTGAGATGGGTACCAAAAATTAGCCTTTGCAAAAGAATAAACGACTCTCATATCCCATTCGTATGAATGATGCATTATAGATAAAATACTATTCCTCAAAGTCGCGGAAAAGGATTTCTAAATAACGAGTACTCTCTTTTGATTGTATATCTGGCACGCGTTATATTTTGGAAGAAGTTATATTTGGACTCATCCGAGGGACGCGAGCTTTTAGCGTTCTAACATTTGAACTTGGTCCGTTTCATGTCTTTTCGCCGTTCTGACTTCAATTCAATGAAACCCCTCTTTCTCCATGTTTACATTCCTCTGCTCCCCGACTGTCATTTGTTTTCGTTCCCTTCGCACCTTCTCAAACACACTCGCTTCTTTACCTCTTTCATCTTTCTGCGAACTTCATTCTTTCACCCACTACAATCCCTTTTTCCCTCGCATTTTTCACCCTGGATTTCTCTCTTCCTTTCTCAAATATGTACGTGCACCCCTATTTACATACTTTCACAGATCCGACGGATTCCCCATTCTCATGCAGATGAACTTTAATGCAAGAGCAGTTTGCGATTCTTGTTAAGATGGCGAAAGAAATCGGAAGGTTTCCTCCAAAATATGCGAAATTTTTGTGCTAAGAAAACTCGTTTGTTATTTTCGGAATGGTGCAAGTTTTTCCGAAGGTAGAAGGTTTACATTGAGGCATTTTTTTCCTGGAAATTGCTATTTCTCCTTCCTGAAAGTGCGTCATGAGTTTCGAAGTATTAGTTTCAGCAAACGCTGTATAAATTCTTCCTTGTTAGACGTTATATAATAAGTAACAATGGCTGTGCACACTTGACGGTGGAGGAAGATGATATTATGCAATGTGACTTTTTATATGTCCTACGATGTAAAGATCTTTGTTCCCCTACCAACCCAAATATCTTTTACTGGATCGTTCAAGACCAAGTAATACCATATTTTAGACTCCTGAAAATTTCACCAGTAATAAACTGAAGTTAATGTAAGGTAATGTCCTCTACTACTTCATACAAAAATAAATTTAGAAGCATGATAATACCTTTGTTAGATGTAGATCACCTTCAGAACGCGTTGTTTAAACACTTTTAATCTACCAGTAGTGCGATTTAATTTTACCAATTTTTATGACCAAACTGAGATTTTTTCGAATCAAATGTTTAAAATTTGCCTTATATATGTTAAATGTGTAATTAATTTCGTCGCATGACGTTCACACTAAAGTTGTTAGATTCTGCAATGTAATCTGTCTTGCTTCGTCTGTCCCTTTGCGTTTATAATTTGTTCTTTTAAAACTTCTCTAATATTATTTATGAATTCTTCCAATGGATGGTTACGTAGATATTTGCATGAAGTATTTGCCCATGCACTATTTTAGCATGGTTTACGTTTCGGCTTGTCGCCGTTGAAAACGGCAGAAGCGATCAGAACGCCAATACTTTTGCGATCCACCGTATTTCATACAAGTGCATGGCTTTTGGCCCACGCCTGCTTCCCTCGCTTCCCTTACGGAAGTTTTTCCCTCACTTAAAGAATAACTAAATCACTCCCACGGGGCCACCGCGTTTGGTTTCACGATGGGCGAAAAAATTAAAAGTGCGGGCAGCTTTGAAACGTTTCAGAATGTATGGGATGTTATTATTTGGTGGTCCGACCCATCTCAAGAGAAAGCAAAAGTCTGTGTTTCTTCTTCCCTCTCTTCGCTGCCTATTCCTTAAATTGCTAATTTTCTCCAAAACCGCTTTTAACTCCCCATCGAAAAAAAAACGTGTAACGTCCCCGCCCCTCTCCCCTCCCCCTCGAACCCACGACCCCCGACATCCCTGTATTCTTCTCCGCCCCCAAATCCCTTGTTCTTCTACTTACAGTGGGCGTCCGTAGCCTCCTGGTTTTTTCGTCCATCGGCGCCTATCACCAGAAGCGCTCCCTCCGCTGCCAACATTCCTCTCAGCGACCGCTTCACACTCCCGCAGATTTGCACGGTAATGAAAATACACTAGATTTGTTTCAAACGTATCTCTTTTGTCTCAGGATTTAATGTGTTTTTTTCTCTCCTGCTGTCTTGTGCCCTCTTTTGTACCAAAGCCGACTGTCTCATTCTGTGATATACCTTTCCTCTGACTCGTTCTTGATTACCTGTCTGTTAGGAATGAAACAAGACGAAAACTGTACAGGGAGGTTATAATTAAACTTTCCGTGCTAAATCGGCTCTAGGTGGAAAAAGAATGCTGGCTCCAAATGGAAGCGTAGTATGAATGTGGTCAAGGACATGGGGAAGAGATTTGATAAGTAAATCCATCGAAAAACCATCCGTTTAACAAGTTTCTGCTGCGGATTGGTAAGTTGCGGATCCATGGAAAACAACTCTCTAAATTGTCTGCTGATGACAATATTGTAAGGAATAGTGAAAGGATGGCATTATAGACGAAGAATTAAAATGAATGAATAGTGAAAGGATGGCATTATAGACGAAGAATTAAAATGAATTACGTGATACAGGAGGTGGTAAGAATTATAATTTGGAATTATGAGGGAATAAAGCGACAGGTGGGAAACAGGATGGGTTGAAAATCTGCAGAAAACCAACTTGATGATGATGAACACGATCGTACAGTATGCTTCTTCGTAGGTTCAACGTAGAGCGGCTAGGTTTGTCAAGGGAGATTTTAGATTCCACAGCAGTGTTTCGGCTATGATAGAATCTCTCGGGTGGACTTCGCTTAGGAATAGTAGACTTGATTACCGACGCAAGCTTTTCGAAAAGTTAATCGCTACAAATCTTATCGAGGAGACATCTGGTATTTTTATTCCACTTAGCAACGTGTGTGAGCTCCGAGAGAAAACTAAGAAGCGATTGAGGGAAGAGATTGCCAGGACGGACGGTTACTTCTGGTCGTCTTTCCCGCGAAGTATTAGAGAAGTCAATAGCAGTTAGGGTGTGATAGAATTATCGGTGTTTTTACACCCCCTGCCACGCACCACTGGCGGCTTGCAGGGATGTATGTAAAAGGACAGCCACCGGTGCACAGGAAGGTCTGCACGTATAAAATAGCACGTAGCAAAGCTGTACCAAGCATCTCCATCTTCTAATGTTGCTGTTGTTTGAGAAACGTCCAAAAACCGCATGGATTAAGATAGGGCGGGAATCGGGACCTTATTTTTATTGATTTTTGTTCCAGAACTTTTGCACCTGCAAATTCCCGATGTTGTCATCCTATAATCCGTATTTTCTCGCTTAGAGAGGATTAATAAGAGAAAGTCTAATTATAATCTTCTCTTAGATCACCCTCTAGGAAGTAAGTATATAACCAGATGGAGAATTAGGAGATCAATGAATAGACAAGCAAATAGATCGGCCTGTAAGGATTGAAGGGAAATATCTGAAGATAGAGGTACAACACGTAATCAGCAATGTTTTAAAAACCCCGGAAATTTAATGACGTTGAATCACTTGCCACAGAGAATTCATCTCGGTTTAATACCTCAAATATCAAGGTTTCCACTCACTTCCCCGCCTCAGCTCTTCAAATGTTCAGTAATTCTACACTGTACTGGATTTTCCTGTTAAGTCGGTGATTACATTTTCCGGAATGCGTTCCCTTCTTGGCACGACCCTTGCCTTTCTTTCGTTCCATTGGCAGTTTTAATCACGTTCTTTGCTTAGACCCGGATTCATTCCCGCGTCCATTTCTTCAGAGAATCATTCATATTAACAGTCACCCCACCGGAATCATATACAACCGATAGTATGCTCCTCATGGGAAAATTACTAAACAGTTTACGCCTTATATTATTACAAAATTGGTTTGAGTCAATATCGAATCAGAGGGCATCGAATATGAAGACTAAATTACTTGATTGGAAGTGAAGTATGTTTGGTACGACGTTTATATAACGTGAAATACAGAAAGAAATCAATTCATGATGGACAAGAGTCCTATCAAAGTCACTTTTTCGAAGTTAAGAGGAAATAGTACTTGCTCCTTGGCGATGACGCATGTTGAGAAATTAAAAGTAAAGTTTCCACTTATTCGTGATGCCGATTCTGAAGTCCATATATTCTTAGTCTAACTTTTTGGGTTATCCACACTCATTAAAAATGCTCTTTCGAATTATTTCTTTCATAATTCGGATCCTTTTCATGTGCTAATATTGATTACATTTCCGTCGATCTTCGTCAGGTGATTATTTAGCCTCTTTATATTTTAAGACATATTATTTACTCCGAGTACGGAGTTCTGCGAAGAATTGCACGATAAAAATCGGCAATAACGTAGTTGGTGGTGTCGATGGCACTCATCTTCTGTTACTCAATATTTCTTCCTCACAAAACAACGGAAAACTCGCTTAGAATTTGCCAGTCGGCGAACTAGAAACTGGTTTCAGACCTCATTTGCAGGATTCCTCTAATTTGCGCTGACAGGAACACCAAGGGTTTTGTGAGAAAATCTCGACTGAAAGACATTTCATTTTCATCGCCGGAATTGAGTGAGAGGAAAAGACGGGATTTGCGTCATAATCTGACGAACAGACAATGGGCAACACCGTTAATTGCTGAGAACGGCTCGTTCTTCCACCAGAAGCGGGTCATTGGTCCTTTGCCACGTAAGGTCGTGGGTTCCAATTCCTTTGCCTGTGTTTCAGTAACCACCCTGTGAAAATGACATCTTAAATATGTTAACACCGCTGTTGTCTTTTCATCTTGCTTTCGCATGCTGATGTAAATTAGTTTAACATGAATAAGACCTCGCATTGAATTTCAACGCATTTTATTTAGTGCTATTATTGCTTATTAATGGGAACGATGTATAATACTTTTCGCGCAAAGTTCCCTTGTTAGGAAAATCTAAGCAACCAATTGGTGGATCCAAGGAGGAGGGGCACCGCCTATTGTATCACTAGCACTATTGCCTAGGATCTGACAAAAGTTTGAAGAAAAATCAGACTGAGGCTTCTAAAACAACCGTGCTTAATACGAATATTACAATGTTCTATCTCTGGTACTAATTGAAGTTCGTTAAAGTTATTAAGATAAAATACATGCTTGATCGAAAACCATTCAGCAACTTCGGCAGATCCAGCGATGAATTTATTAAAAATTAGGACAAATATGAACGTAAATAATCTTTAGATTATATTTAATGAATCTAACGTAAGACAAAATCAGTATTAAAGTTTATTTTCTATGTACGAGCTGTTTCTCGCTAGGCGTTAACACCTCCTTCGATTGACGGATACGAATGCATCGTCAAATTGGCAATATTCATCATGCGACGATTACCTGAGGGAGCTCTACGATTTACTAATTATTTTATATCTGCCCTCTTCCGTTGTTCATCGCCTCGCATCTCTGTCCCCTTTTCCCATCACACAGCAAATCCGAGACCTTTAAGTGGGTCTTCCCAAGCCATTTACTGGTTGCATACTATGCGTTTCATTTCCTCCCCAATTTTCACTCCGTTTTTTGGCTGCCCATCCTCAAATTATGGGTTTCCTTCCAACCCTCATCACACCACCCATAAACCCTAGACCTTCTGTTCCCATAACCGCCCCTTTTCTCTTTACCTAAACTTTAACCACACGAGGAACCTAAATCATCTCCGAAAAAATTAAATCTAGGTTTAAAAACCATTTAAAATTTCGGATATCTAAAGCGGGATTATAAATCCTCTAATCGTTTTACAGATGAATGAAGCGCGATCTATCGCAGGACATCGCGATGGGCCACATTTTTCTAAGTATATGAAACCATTCGTAGGTAGGCAGTGATGTTGCGGAAAAATTATTAACTACCTTATTATTTAAAAAATAGAAATTTTTATTGTTTGGTTTATGGCGTTATAACAATGATTCTAATGGATGCAACTCAACACGTCGTGATTTCGATTTTAAAGGAGTAACTGTCTCACGAAACGTGGAAGCTAATTTATAAATAACGTATTAATAATACTTGTTCCTACTTACTGAAAGAAATGCAAACATTTTTATAGGTGCATAGAAATGTTATTTTGCACTTTATTTTATGAAGCCATTGAGTCCAGAATCGTTCAAAGTTTCTTCCAATTATAAAAATGATAGTATAATATTTCAGGAATGGAAAACAATAACTTTGTACAACTCCTAGGAATTATAATAGTTCGTAAAACTTACAAAAAGTTATTCTTTTCTATTCCTGTAATAGAGTTCCGCGAAGTTACGACTTGTACGGTCGATTTCAATAGAAAATTACTTTATCCATCCCAGATGGTATAAATCTCGATTTATATCAACTTATTTAAGCAACAAGTACACACAACTTAAGGAACAACAAACGATATTTCACAATAATTTATAATACTTCATGATTAATTAGCTCTGGGGTCTAGAGTACGACGTTTGAAACTGATAGTCGATTTTTCTGGCTCATTGTGTCTCTCCTGTTTAGTGCACCGCTTTTCATGCACAATTCACTACTCCTTATTCTTGAAATAAGAACTTCATGGAGACTTTTTGCTAAGCTTTCACGTGAATTTCAGAGTCGGAGACTTCCTTCAGAAGTTTTATTTCTTATTTATCTATCGAAGTTATCGAATAAACGGCTCAGTAACTTGTATCAGATTCTTATCGGGAAACCGTCGCTTATGCAACAGGCTACGAGAACCAGAATACATTGCAGGTACCTTACCATTACAAGGTGCCTTGTTTGTACCTTAAGTACAAAATACATTTGGTAAAACAGAGGAGAGACATTTGCAAGTATACCTTCTTAAATAGAACAGTAAATGAGTGGAAAGATTTACCTGAGGAAGTTCTCGAATCTCTTCTCCAATCCCTTAGCTTCTCCATAAATAGAGTAAGACAAATGAACGGGGAAATAGATAGTAAATGTAGAGTGAATATAATGTAAAAAGTATGCCATTAAAATATACCTATCTTTAACTACTGTGTATAGTAAGGTTTGATAATAATTTTATGGCTAGTAGGTAATTGTAATTAATGCATACATCCTTGTAATTGTAACTGTGAGATTGTATGACGAACTGCTTTCGTGAGGTTTTGGAGGGGTTGTCCTCCCGACTGGGGTGAATACAAGGCGGAATACTTCTCACATGAGTAGATTCTGACTATGATTTCAAATTGTACCTGTACTATATGTATTTCGAGGTTACTATTGTTCAATTATGATCGATGAATTATGTATAATTACAGTTGCCACAATGCAGTAGGTTCCATATCGCATCCTTTTCAGTGATAATAATAATAATGAGATAAGATAACAAGAGAGCAACAAAGCCGTACGCGCATAGGCTTTCATTGGGCATTTGTTGGATCCGAGTGTTGCCATTGCCCGTAATCCTGTTGTAATCGTCAAAGGAAAGGCCCAAATAATAAAAGTGGGCTGTGCTGTAAAGAGTCCTAACGAGAAGGTGTGTTTGGTAAGTGGCGGCCATTAGAAGTGGGAGGGGGAAAAGGGACCAAGCAGGTGCTCCCCGTGTCAGAGGGTCAAGGAGACCCTTTTCCTCCGATCCTTCGAAAACTCGCATTATTTCTCACGTCGATTTCAATGGCCGGGTTTTCTCGGGATGGATTGGGTGGTCGGTTGATCTAAATGCCGGTTTATCCACGACAGCATGTGTCCGGAATAAGTTACAAATGCATCTGTTCAAATGTATTGTTACATATAAGTTACATAAGTGCTCAAAAATCTTGTTATTCCATTTCGAGGTTCGTTAACCAACATCAAAGAGTAGAAATTTCTAACATTTAAACATCGATTGGAGGATATGAATTTTTATATCTTGACATAGAAGGAGTATGATGATTGTAATCGATGAAATTTTGCGAGTAAAATATAAGGAATGAAATTTTCCAAACAGGGAACTTCCAGATCCATTTACTTATAACGTATGAAGGTAGCAATTTATACAATGTGTAAATGGTGACGATTTCATCTTATCAGCATACTACACACGCACTCAGAAACTTTCTAAATTTTATAACGAAAGTAATGATTTAAACAATTTAAGGAAGATTTTTATAAAATAATACGTTTTTATTCGTCATAATGTTCAGTCACATTTCTTATTTTTCTTATCTTTATATCTATTTTTATCTACCATTGAACTAGCTTTCTCTCGACCTTCCCCATTCTTAAGGACCGCTCACATTCTCATTACGTCACAGCGGTAATCACAGGTGAAACAACACGGGTTGTATTGACCAGGATTGCCTATTATATAGTTCGGGAAGTGTGAGAGGGATCGTTTGTGGGCGTGGGTGGGTAAGACCTTGGGGGTGTACGAAGCAGTGGGCGTGGCAGAGCGTGATCATTGGAAGATGTGGGAAAGAGAAGGAATTAAATGTCTCCTTTTTCCTTTTTCCTCTCCTCCTATTTGGGGGCACCCAATGGCCCATCCTGCCAAAGCCCCTCCCACCTCAAGGACCTTTCCTCCATAACTTGAGGCCCCCATCTCCACCTTGGGGTCATTCCGTGGCTTTTGCTTCCATCGCAAACTGTGAGATTGTTTATACGCTGGTCACAGGTAATGAGTGGGTGTTATGTAAATATGAATTCGGAAGGCGATAAGAAAATCATCGGTCCAAACTTCCTATTCTGCATTCATCCAATGGTTTCGAAGTCGGAAACGGTGTCTCTGCGCCGCTGACTTTTTATGGATGGAAATTATGGGTCTGCGGGGACGCCGTCAAATAAGGGCCCATTGCTCTTCCGAGAGTTGTCCTTTCTAGGAAACAATTTTATACGCCATTGACGCTTGACCGCACGCGACCCTTCCAGAAAATGGATCGCGACTCGGAGGTGCCTACATTTTATCCGCCTATTAAACTGGTAAATTTGGGTCTGTTGGCGTTTTTTTAGCCCCCATCTGTAGTATATCGGACTCTGCAGACAAAAGTTGTATTCGAGAGTCGGAAAGGGTTCAAAGTAGGGCTGTGCGTTTTGTTAAGAATGTTACGGCACATCAGTAAACGTAGCATTAGAATGATTAGAGGACACGAGGTTAAAACGAACTGAAAATGCTGTATAAATAATGGGCTGAGATGGCAAGGCGTAGTATGTGCTAATAGTCTTCCTTAATAATATATATTCGTGGGTTTTTATATAAATGTAAAGTTATAAGGTTTTCTGAACGGCCTACTTTGGTCAGTTACTGACTTGAAGTGCTCTATCATTCTTGCACTATCGATCCAAATCCTAACTTATAGTCTATATTTTTATGTTTATAAATTCAACCGAAGCCCAAGAGGTTAAAATGGCTGAGATAACGTAACAGACATCCGAGCATCGCTCAGGATCGAAACTGGGCCCAAAGAAGGAATTCTACGAAAGCGTTGAACATTTATTTGTAATCCGTATATTTTTATATGTTGTTGATATATTTAGACATAAATTAATGAACGTTAAAATCAGTAGTTGGAAGTTCCTATACTTACTCAGAAGATACAGCGAGGGTTCTTTGATTTTCTGAATGTTCTACCAAGCACTTTCAATCCTGTCTCTAGGCCGTCTTAAGAGGATGAAGATATTGGAAAGCAAAATCGAAAGAAAATATAAATTTATCTTGAATAAATTCTTAAAAATCATATGGTCGAGCTTTCTCAGTCATCGGCATTCAATTTTTTTCCTTGTAAAAATGAAAGAAGAAATATAAATTTCTTCCGAGCGTTTAATTCCCTTATCGGAGTTTGCATCCGTGACTAAGGCAAATTACAGTTAGTAAATTCATTTACTGGCTTTAGTCCGTCACATTGTAGAATCGAACAAAGACGGTATAACTGTCACGATCTCGCAGCTTCTCAAACATCGAGTTACAATAGCCGGCCTTAATTTTCCTCATTTATTCCGGACATGTTTTACACGCCGTTTATGTGTCATTCCTCGTCGACATTCAAAACGTAAGCGTATCGACATGCTACTCATAAAAAGTGAGAAGTGCTAATTCCGGTCATTACATTTCAAAGTTTAGACAGCGTAACCGTGGTAATTTGGTGTGGCTCAATACTTAGGCCTCGCTGTTCCTTCCAAAGCGATTCTAATGCGAAAGACAAACAACAAGCAGAGCGATTCACTCCGCGCCTTTTTAGCAATTTCCCATAAAATTAACTAGGGATGGAAGGTACTTAGTAGTTTTATTGCTGTTTTTTAATGTCGTAAGAAGTAGACCTCCATATGTATTAATAGTAAAGTAGTCGAACAAAGATATCACTATGTTTTTGCGGGGAATATGACTGGAATTAGCGTACTTATTATTTTGAAAGGCGGAGAGGCGTTAATTTTCACACGAATAACGATTCTCAGCTGTTTTCTTTATTTCCCGACGTTGCGGGGCGGGTGAATAGCGCCGTTAATGTGCTTCCAATGCCATTTCTTCATGAGAAAGCGAATTTGTGACAATTTGGCCAGCCTCGCGAGAAAGGTTCGGACATATTGAAGGTCCACTCCATTGTTTGCGATTATTTGTATTCTTGGTCATCCTCGGAATATTATATTTACTCAGTGTATTTGCGGACTGAAACTTCATAGAAGCTTTCAGTGTTTGAGAATTTGCAATCCACTCAGTGTCCACCAAACACTTATAAATGACGTAAAATAACTAAATAGGAGTGGGAATGGCAGTGTATGAAAGAGAGGGAAAGTAACGATTCGTAATAGCGCAATTACGTAGTGTTTTATGAATACATACATACTTATTGCTCTGACTTGGCGTTATGAATTTAGAAGTGTTTCGTGTAATTCGGGCTCCATCTATTTTAACTAAGTTACTATTTATGTTTGATTACCTGAATCGTTGTTTTTGAATAGCCTCTAGGACTGGTCACTTACATGTTATCTATGCCCTTAAATGGGGTCATCACCTCCAAGTCATTATATATCTATTTTAAGAAATATATAAGTTAAGTGTATTAATATGCAGTAGATGAAATTCGTGATTATTATTGCGGTTTACAGAGTGAGAGACACATGCTGCCATGTTATGGTTAATTTTGTGGTTATTTTATATGATAATGCTCTGTATCTTTAGTGTAGTTGTTAATATGGAGATGTGGTGTACGCGGAGGGCAGCTAAATGTTGGACTACAGCGTAATAAAATGTTTTACATATTATGTAGTAAGTGGTGTGACAAGTTACCACCTGTTGTCTGCCTACTTGTAACTTATGTATTGGTGTGTATTTCTTACGTACATGTTCAGCTAAATTCAAACAACTATTCGCATTTTCTTTTTCATACTACGTTCTTCTCTTTCTCTTCTCATTCCTCACATTTAACACAACTTTTTCCTTTTCGTTTCGAAAAATGCTTATTTTCCTCATATGAGCTTCAGTTCTTTCTGTTTCCATACGTCTTAATTAACGTTAAATAGCTCCTTTCATACCGAATACGTAACCTTTTTCGTTAGCTCTCATTCAATCATTTTCCACGAGTGCAACGCACTGGAACCGAACCGAAAGCGAAATAAAACGTTATTTCGAGTGAAAGCCAAACTCGAACCGAAAGGATCGATAACCGATAACTGTCATTTATTCCGTTCCGATTTTTAATAACGCTCACTTAAATCTGATTGGAGGAATGTTTACAAAACACATGAAACTTCGACTTGCAACTGATTAGCGCTAATTTTTATTCCCTAATTCGGTGTGTGGACGTGTAATATCACCTTCATCATTTTCGAAAACACATTTTCTGAACCTATTTAATAAATTGAGTCTTTGTTTAAAATTCTAACATCTAAAGATTCTCATTCTGCGTCCTGAAGCACCTGACAAGGACAATCCGATGATCTACCACCTCTGGAAACGGATTCTCGCGAGACTTTCAGGGTATGTTCCTTGCTCAAAAATAATATAAACCGTTGACACAAGCAGTCAATTTTTAACCCAGAATCAGCAATTGAAAATCGGAGTTAGGCAACTACGCCATACACGCGCATCACCACGAAGATCGCGAAACTTTCCAAGTTGGGATATGTTTTCTCCCATTTTTTTAATAAACTATTTTTTCGCCATATAATTTCACCTCCTTACCCTCTAAAGATTCTTCCTCCTTTTCCTCAACATTTATTCAATAACATGTTAGGTCGGAAATCCGGCATGTATTATATTGCGACATATAGGACACGAATTCTCTGCCTAAACCACAAGTGACACTGTACTGTGACAAATCAGTGACATTTCGTATAATTTATATGAATAATCTGTGGTATTATTTTTCCTTTCGAAGAAGTTAACTACTGAACATTTGTCTACATTTTGCTCTAATTGCCAATTATTGCACCATTTTATAATTTTATCTAAATCGTTTGACAGTGTTAATCTATCTTCTGGACTTCCTATTTCCCTATAAATGACGTGTCGTTCGTCATTATCCTTAGCCATTATCCTAAATTTACTATCAATGTTATTCCGAAGGTTGTAAATGTACACTATAAATAGTAACGGTCCGACTACACTTCCTTTATTTTCAGAGGAATTGGATATTGTAATGGTATAACAAAATAAATGTCAGTTCGATGACTTGTTTTCCTCTCATAACTCTGTATTTTTGCCTCGAATAATGCCAACTTGAATTTTTTAGGATAAATAACACATCTTTGGATTTGCGGGGAGTTTCTGATCAATTGAAAGTTCGGGAACGTTTTTATCCTCCCCTTCGTCCCCTCGACACTTACTCTGTATTTCTTAATTCGTAAATTTTCTAAATTTAATATTATTTTTATAATTAGTGTTTCTTCTTTTTCCTGTATTTCATATTTCCAGCGTGTATTAGTAATTTAATCGTAGTTGATTTGAGTTTCTTTTTTATCTTTTTTATTATTAATGGGTCAAATCTAAGACGGGACTAATTAGTCCCAATTACGCCTGAATAATAAATGCGTATGTGTGTATGTATATTTATTATATTCTATTTGTTTTGTTATAGTTTTATTCCCGTTTGTAGCCGTTTCTAAGATGGTTAATCCAGCTGGGACAGAAAACACGGTCCCAACGTTCGTCTTCCGACACGAAGGGACGCCGTGTCGTCCATGGGAATCCACGCCACATGCTCAAAGAAAGGCGGGGGTTCACGAATATAAGGTATACGTAAAGGACGTGACGCTGTCAGGTGGGCGAAGGAATTGGACGACCGAAATGGGAGTGGGCGGGGAGGAGTGCGTGGCAGACAACGCTACCCTGTTATTTCACAGCCGGGACACAAGAGGGGCCGATCAATCTGGGGAACTGATCATTTGTGTCTCTGGCTATCGTACGGTCTGATTGAGTGGAGAGGTTATTAAGGCGAGAGTAAGGAACTCGTCCTCGGATGGGACTCTTACCGTCCTTCATTTGTATCGAGAACGTGCGGGGATCTTCGTTGTCAGACCTTCCGAGAAGAGCGATTTAATTACAGGTTAAGTCGGTGGCGTAGAAATATTGCGTGAGGCCGAAGAAAAAATTGCATTTTCCGAGCCGAAAATCTCACGTCAGTGGAAAATATACCTCATATGGCTTCGACATCTTTTCTTAGCTCCTCGTTCTTTTTCTATCAGACAGATTATTCTTCATGATTAAAAACCTAAATATCTATGTCTATGTAAGTACCCTGCAAGCCGCCTTTTGGCGTGTGGTAGGGGGTGCATGAACCATGACTCTATTTCATTAATCGATTACTTTCGTGTGTCGTTCGTGGAAAAAACTAGTTCTTGAATCGATTCGTTCTAGCATCTACTCGTATTTCGCTGATCTTTCTCGGAGTATCAGAACGGCCTATGTAACAGTGGACGCATTATCTCCGCTACATCATCTCTGACCGTGGTTTCTCTAAATGTATCCAGTAAATTAATCCTTTGTTGAAATCTTCTAACTTCTAAATATTCCCATCCTGTATCCTAAAACATCGGAGTAACGCTCACTGATTTATCGCAGCAATTCTTCATAAAACTTATCGCCTTTTCCTGCACCTTTTCTAATTCCCGAATTCGTCACTTATCGGCAGGGTTCGTCGAGAATTCAAAACAAATAAGTTAATTCAATAAACTTACTTTTATTGTCTGGTTTATTACGTATTGGAAGGCCTCCTACGTTAAAAGTTAGCAACTTTTATCTTCCACGTATGAAATAATAAACTTCAATTGGATTCAATTTCTTTCTGTTTAATCGTCTCTGATGATTTTATATCACTAACATAAACTGAGAAGCACCTTGCTATATTAGTTGCTGACAGGGATTTTTTTCAATTGCTTTGAGAAGGTAAAATTCTTTTCTGGACACCAGCGTCAACTAAAGGTTTTTCGAATGAAACCGCTTTAGTACGATCGAGTAAATGTGCGGAGAAAAAAGCAATCGCTGCCAACCAAAAAGAAGGAAGATTTAGGAGATAGGGGAAGTACGTATAGCATCTCTGAGTCCTTTTTGACGTTGAGAGGGACAGGGGCAGATTGGCTGGTGCCAGGCAGTGTCACCTTGAGTGCAGGGACACGTTCTCTTGGATTGTGTCCCGAAAAACCTATCCCATGGAAATCACTGTCTGGGAACGAAAATGTCAAGCTCTTGGATTTGCATTTATATTTCCAGGGTTCTTTTAGACAATTAATTCCTCGCATCGTAAATCACTGATATATTATTCACTTTTATTTTTATCTGAGGAAGCAGTGTCTAATCGCAAAGCATGTATGTTTTCTTCGTCATTCAATTAAAGATTGGTTAAATAAAGTAATTAAAGATTGCTTGAATTTCTCTAATAGACTCTGTAGCTGTTATTCAAGCAGTTGTTTGCGAGGTAAACATTTGTATGGGTTTTTAATGGGTTTAATAAGAATTGTTCGTGTATTCGAATATTCCAAACGTCAGCCGTTGATTTTTTTTTGTTATTAGCTGATGATAAACAAGTCACAGTAAACTTGGTATTTAGATAAACATATTATGAACTTCTTCCCGATGCTCATTTGTAAGTGAAATTTAGAAACTGAAGTGGTTAGACAAGCAACGGGGAAGCCTATCGGTGACTGATGCTATGCTAGCATAATTCTTTAGGATACTTTAATTATTGTAGACATAGAAATTAAACCCATTAATTAAGAATAGCGAACTTTAGACCAACGGTTTAAAGTTGATTTTCAATTTTGCAGGTGAAGTTTTGTTTGTTGGTACGTATATCACGTGTAATTTGGATAACGGGTTTTGATTCTTTCCGTTAAATCTACATTCTTATATTTTTCCTTTGGAGCTGTGCAAGTATTGTCAACGTGAATATTAGATTTGGTTGTTACGTGCATGGCTGATGTATCTCATCGGAAGAGTCTGCGACTGATTCTCACGAGGTGTTCTCATGAAATATTACGACGTATTCAGACCGTTAATCCAAACCCTCCATGTTTGCTTTGCGATTAAACTGCAGATAAAAATACGAGTTTCCAAAAAGTAATGCCCCACATTTTTTTCTCAGAAACTATATATTCTACAGAAATTAAATTTACACTTATGAAAGAATGATTGATGAATTATCCACTCAATTTATTTATCCATTTAATCTTCTTCAAGTTCTATTGTCTACCTCCAGCGATTCACTAGGGCATGTATGCCCTGTCGACACCAGTTTTGGCTCTGGTTATCGACCCAGGTTTTCACATTCAACCACCTTCTGATTCAATCACCTTCCATACCCAGCAACCAACTGTACTTCTTTTGACTGCAGGTGTTCCATAGACTTTGCACAAACATTTTTAAATATTCTCTGCGCACAGAAATTCAATCACAGCTCGTTGTCTGTAACGTGTATCATGGCCGCTTCCTACAGCTATGCTATCTGCAGGACAATACTGAAACTATGCTCATACACGCGTGTATCGTCAAAGAATTCGAACCAATTATTTCGAAATATTAGCATTGGTTTTTGCTGGGAAAAAAGTGAGGCATTACTTTCTGACCGACCCTCGTAATATTCATGCATTTTCCGTGGACTTGCCTCTACGTCACAGTCTTGAAGAAAGGAGGTAGCAAACCGTGCGTAAAGTGGAAGGGTCTCCAATAATTATGGCTGGGATCTGAGGGAGCGTAGGGAATGTGTTTGAGGGAAGATAGCGGCGAAGAAAGAGAAGAGTGTGTTTGCTCTCTCGTTAGAGAATGGTTCCTCCAGTGGCCACCACTTTCCCCGTCGCTGTCCTCGCACTTCTTTACACAGTCACCATGGCAGTCTCAAATGTGTTTGCATTCAAATTCTTAAACATTTCCTCTCCTCTTTTAATCCCTCAGAGTCTAGCCGACCCACTCCGCTCATCCTTAACCCCTTCTCTATCCATTCAATTCACTATTCTCCAACAGACTTTCTCCAATTGCGACCTTCCCTTATATTTATTTTTTTACGAATAATGCTTCCTTTAAACTCCAAAATGGGTAGCCCTGACTTCCGTGCAGGGATTTCCACTTGGTCCACCTTAAACAAACACACTAAATATCGTTTGGAATTATCACAGGAAATGTCTGAATGAATGAAAATTTTCGATATTTATACGTGGTTTTAGTGGAGGGACACGAAGAGTTTCCCTCGTAAGTGAGGATGCAAAGCTTTGGATGGCAGAAGTTGAGTTTTATTTAGACAAAGAATAGGACAATTCTCAATTCCAGAGGGTATTTTCGTCACCCTGTACGATAATAGGCACGTTATGAAATGTATGTGACGTTATTTCTTTCCTAGTCTTGAGTATTGAGAAGGTATTTCTGATCTTAGTTTGGCCTTTGTGGTAGTGAGATCTGGTGTATGAGGAATGCATAAAAGATGGGAGTATAAGATTTTGGATCAAAGATCTACAGAATAATGATACTTGTCAGTTATTTACACGTATATAGGGTAAAAGAAGAAGAGGTGCCGAACGAAATTGGAAGAGTAACTTGTAGATAAAATTAGATATAGGCTTATTGGACACACCTTACGGTTAATTAAGCTTTCTGAGGGAGCGATGGAGAGCAAAGATAAAGGAAAGTATTAAATTCTATCAAACATTCAACCACAGAATTATTGCCCATCACGAATTTCGTGAGAATATTTAAGTACTGAAACTTATTCGAAGGAACTTGAGAAAAGCTTAAGTTATAATGTTTTCATTATTTTTTGCTATAACAGGTTTTCAGACATTTTGCCGCTATAAGTATATCCAAAGAAGCTAGTAGTATATTAAACATTTAGCTATAAAAATGCAGAGTACTTCTTAGAAGTAAAGAAAATTATGGTCTGTCTAAGATTTTGAAAAATAGAGCTTAAAACATTAATTGATTGACATATTAACTAAAATTTGATGAATCGTCGGGCTAATTATTCGCATTTTGTACGTAATCATATTTTTGTTTTGTTCCAGTATTCATATAACCAGTTACACAATTTCTTTTAAGGGCATGAGGTATTAAATATTTGCAATTATCAATTAGGTGTGTCATCTTCATTTACCACGTCTGTTCATTTCATGAACTGTAGAAGCTTATCAATATCTAGAATGGGTTTGATATTCCGAATAGTGGTTGACATTATTCATTCAGAAAACCCTCAAGAAAAACTGGCATTTTGATAGGTTTCAACTATTTTCTCGCCTGACAAAACCAATTATATCTTCGAAAGATCTCTACAATCAGCCTACGTATCGTCAAATCGATCCCTATTACCAGCAGATAATGTTACGAGCTCTTATTAAACGTTTCCCTTGCGATCATACTCTAACAACATCGATTTAAAAAATTCCCTCCCTCGTTCCGAATCCCTCTCCACAGAAACCATCTTTTCACTCACCACAAATCTCATTAATAAGCGATGGTCGCACTTTTATTTGCCACTGCGATTGCCCTCTTCCGTGGACATCCGGGTCCTAATTGCAATTTGGAACTCTTCTTTTTTCACTCGTTAATAATCCGTGTCGGCGACGTTCTAATCGCACTTCCTCTGCGGAGATCGCGGGAATCTTTACGTGCCGCTGAAGGCGACCTTCCAGGCGACCGCCTCCGTTCACTTTCTCAAAAGGAAGGCTCACACGACCGAAGGGCATTAAAAGTTATCGGAGAAAAGGTCATGATGCGCAAGGAAAGATAGGTAATTATTATCAATTATTATCATTAGCGATAAATGTCCTTGCACTTTCTGTTAACTTGAAAGCTGGATAGGTTGGAAGACCAATATGTCTTCTTATTGAGACTGTCGCAAAATGAATCGTACGATACGATGATCGATTCATTTTCACAAAAATTCTCTTCAAATACGAAACTATCTGTATCTTTCAGCACCTCATTATATTAATTCAATAAATAATCTTCTCTCAGTGATAAATATTTACCACTAAAATTCTCTCCCAAAATCTCCTACAATTGCATATTAATGCGATTTAATGTATTTACTATATTTAATAATGTATCCATAGCCCCACGATATGAATCACTTCGTAGTAACGACGCAATAGCATTATAAATGTAAATGAAAACAAGCATATAATCATAGAAGACACTCATATTGACCAAATTATGCTAATGTAACATAACATTCGCGATAAATATAAAATATTTAATCTCGCTATTTTTGTATCGCTGTTTTTTACAATTTTTATTCCTTAGAAAATTTAGATTTGTATATATTTAAAGTCTCTATTGAAAAGCAAGATTTGAGGTATGGGAAGGGCAAACACCTACGTTTGCTTATTTGATACTATTCATCAAGTAAAGATCTTTGCCATTATCCTCTTAACTAGTGTAGCAGTCATTTTGAAAAGAAGAGAATGCGTCATTTAGTTAATTACTACAGTTGTTGCAGATCTATATAGGGGAGAATATTCATCAACCTTTTTCCTTCTAAAATGTCTTTTAATATTCGGAATGTAAGATAGGAATAGATTCAAAATAAAAATCTCTAACTCAGGAGAAATACCTGTGACGTATGCGTATAAACTTTCGTGTTTCATTTGTGAGGCAGATGTTTGAAGATATCAACTACAATAACACAGTAGAGAATCAGAAACTGAGTCTGTATCTCTAGGCATCATTTGATCTCGAAACGAATCAAAAATTATTAAATTGTATAAATCCTGCTTTTTATTGTCGTGATAAATCGTCGACAACAGCTTTTAATACTGCATCATTTTTTTATTCATCTCAGTAATTGATATTCAAATACCCTTTGATACTCATAAACCGTTTAGAGTTAAACTACCTAACTTCGTACCTGGGAAATGTGAAGAGGAAATAGAGCCACTTAAAGAAAACTAAATTGACGCTTTCAAAGCAATAAAGTAAATTTTTAAGGAAAGCTCAGATATGTAATCCCGTTGTAAATGGTTTTCCCGGAATTTTGAAAGTTGTGTCTTATCCGGATTTTCTTCGCGGATATTATTGTTGGATTTCATTTCTCATCTCATTAATTCTTAGGAATAATAGAAATAAGGTTTCATTAAACATTTCGTGATATTCTGCGTTCTCATAGGTGTTTAGAATACCGCAAGATGTTATACTGGAGCATCTGAGGAAAGACCTTATGGCCAATCCAATCATTCGAACCACATCCGGTCCTTTCTCATCCATACACGCCTCCTTCCTTTCCACCTCCTTCCTCCGCCTCCACCCGCCCCCTTCGTCCTCCACCCCCAACCCACCCCCTTCGTCCACCGTCCGCGGCAAAACGTAATGAATTCGTCACGCTTCCTGTCTCATTTAACGACCATCTTCCTTCTCCTTCCCTTCTCAGGATTTGTCAATGCGATGGGTGCCTTTGTTTCAACCACTACTCCATGAATTAAGGATGAGAGTCCAAGTGAGGTGAATGCCTGCCCTCTCCTTTCGCTACAGCTGCTAAATCTCTCAACTTCTCCTCTATAGCATCGATTTTTATTCCTGCAAATGTGTAAAATGTCGTGGCAAAACTCTCTCTCGCCCAACTCGAGAATATTGTCGCTGAAAATTAACCGCAATTGAAGATAAATGTCTGCAAAATTTTGAGTGCGAGTCGAAACTTACCTCAATCAAATCATAATGTGCAAGATGGTTGAAATTATTAATTAAAATAAATGGAAATAGAATACACTAATATTGTATACGTCTATAATTAGATGTTGTACATAATATGTCCAACGAAGCATTAGTTTCAAGATAATTAAGCTGAAAATAATGGTAATTGATTTTATTTGGTATTCCCTAGAGGCCTCTACCACTCATTTTAAACTAGAAAATCTCATTTTCTCTCTCAAAGATTTCGGTAGCGAATGTATAGTGAAAACAGATGGAACCAGCCTTCTGGTTTGTCTGCTAACTTCAGATAGTTGTAATTTGTCATGATGTATTGTTCCCGAGCAAAGTAACCGACGATCTTCGATGTATATGTATTTAGAATGGAAGGATATTTATTTGATGGAAAAGAGAATTTGGCCCTCTGGAGATATCAACGCCCGTCATTTTATCTCCGTAAAGAACTTTGATTCGGAATATTCGGAGGTACTTCCTAAAGACACTACTAGTATCAGATGGCATGGCTAAAAAACCCTTCAGGGGAAAGAACCCATTTTCTCGTTTGGCGACGCGGCGCATTTCAACGAAGTATTTCCATCGATCCCAAGTACTCTTTCATTTGCACGCTCCCATTACGGCTTCATCAAGATCTTTGCCCCCATTTCTTTTCTCCTCGAGTACAGCTGCAGGGCGCTCTCGTCGGAAGAAATCCTCCGAGAAACCTCTTCTTTCCGAGATAAATTTTACAGATTGCGTTCGGTGAATTTTGGGAAATCGCCGGCTATCGGATTGATGCCTCATTCTGCCTCCAGTGCGGAGTTCGAAGAGAAGATACCGTTCTTCTTTCGCTTTGAGTAATTACTCGTGACATACTCTGCCGTCATTCGCTCTCTGATCCAACACCATTGCTGAAATGCGCAAAAATCTAGTTATTTGTGATACATATATACACCTAGATATACACCACATACAAAAACCTAGTTATTTGTGATACATTTGTGAAGGCCTGCCATGAACTCAGAAAAATCCAGTAATAGCTTTTTACTTACTTATTGTGTCTATTGGGTGTTTATATTTCTATTGTGTAATTATTGTATGTATGAATGTATTTTAGGTATAAAACTGCCACCAGGCTTCCAACCTAACCGCAGATATTGTGACGATTAAACGATTAAACGTGTCCGTGTTCACAAAATGCTATTGGTTTGTGCCTACTGGTAGGTCTGGTTTTCCGGTAAAGTTAGAATACTTCTGTGTTCTAAGTTGAGTTTTTTATAAAAGCAAATAAATATTGATTCGTGACTAATTAAATATATCTTTGATGTAGTGAAACCTTAAATCTGAAAATAGGACAAAAACGTTGCAAATTAAGAATAAATTCGAGTCCTTTTTTTGGATTTCTTTCCTGC
The DNA here is from genome assembly GCA_000376725.2 of Ladona fulva. NCBI lineage: Eukaryota > Metazoa > Arthropoda > Insecta > Odonata > Libellulidae > Ladona > Ladona fulva. The sequence goes on along the minus strand of KZ308419.1, from coordinate 384,237 downwards.
TGGTGATAATAGTTATGAAATCATACCTTAACATGTTTCGGCCAATTACATGAGGCCGGTACGTGATTTTATGTACCGATAATTAACATAAGGGACTGAGTAACTTCCTTCCTCGAAGAAAAGTACCGTTGCATGCTATTAAAAACATAATCAGATTCCATCCATATCTGTAACATCCTTTGGAGCGTACGATTCACAACCATCTTTTCCTCTTTCACAAATACCCGTTTTTCGCACATCTCATCTCTCCCCAAATCTCAAATAATATTATATCATTCGCTCCCATCCTTTAATTTCACCTTTGGCGAAGATGAAAATTTCCTAATAACAGCCCTCCTATTTCACATCATGTATTGTTTCGATTTATACTTACTTTATTGGAGTAATTTATTTCTTGGATATGTCTTGAAAACGAATAGAAGTTGAAAGTTGAGGATTGAGAAAAATTAGGACCATTAGGTTTAGTTTATCAAATTACAGCAAATATGCTTGCTAAATTTTGATTAAAGTTAATATGTACATGCAATATCTTTGTACAAACTTCATATCTGCTGGTTAACTTTGAACAAAATAATGATATAATGTCTGAAAATAAGCCATCAATCGAGAATATAACTCTTCTCCTTTCAAAATGTTCAGCCAAATCAGTAGAGAAAGCCATCATCACTTCCTAGATCATCGAAACTATGAAATTAAAACTGCGTTTAGAACATACTTGATGGATGTGGTGTTTTGAATTAAACTGACGGACATTCTATATAAAAGGTCAGGAAATAAGGATCCAGAGCGTTCCTTCGTGATTGATAGTGACATTTCAACCCTATAAAATATTCTGCGATGCAACAAACGCGGTTAAAAGCGCAGAAAATATTTTTCGCTCTAATTAGAGATTTGCTTACACCAAATTACCCCGTAAGGGCTAAAGAAGTTACTTGAAGAGGCCTTCAAACTTTTACAGAAAACAAGTAAGGAGTTAAGACGAAGGTGTAAAAAGATCTTATAATAATGTAATTCATCGTAATGTATATAAAATATTGTAATTTCCGATCCCTCGCCTACATTTGCCGCTATCGACACAACTGTAATAGAAAAACTCAAGCCTCACGCGATTGAAAAATCCGCTCTCCAAGTGAGGAATGAAGAAGCCGTGATCCCGGCAGCTGTAGAATGACACGGAGATTTCCTTTCTTTGCCGTGGAAATTCCCGTGGCGTGCCGGAGCCACATACTCGCCTGTGCGCAATAAAGATCCCGTCCGATAGGAGCCGTACGACGAACTCCCCAACCCCAAACGCCCCCGAAAAAATAAATTACCGCGGCTATTCTTCCTTTTGTTCTTGGGGCGGATGGAAAGCGATGGGCGATAAAACTGAAGACTTCCTGCGCGAAGAGACTCATTACGCTCTGGTGGACGAGTGACGCTCCTCGGGTCAACTCCTCCAGGGGCGCCACGGTGGCCACTCGCGGAAGTATAACTCCCATCTTGAAGATCGGCTGAGAGAGAAACGGTCATCTCTTAATTGTCGCTCAATTTATTTCCGATGAAAAGTTAATGGATTCCGGAAGAGTGCGATAAAAGTCATCCGGACGTGAAGAAACGGAGAAGAGAGACTTTCCTTCGGCCGAGGAATCTAACAAGTACCTCTTTTGCACCTGTCCCATCTCGGTCATTTCCACTTCATTCGGAATTATACGGTTTTGCTGAGTTTTCAAAATGCCTTTTGCTAATATATACCGGAAAGATTTTTCTCATTTTCCTTCTGAAACAATTTTCATGCATGCAATCTCACTAACCATTTTTCAACTATCGAAGTTTAACTTGCAGCTTTTCAGACTTAGATAACCTATGAATAGCGAATGTTATGGCGGATGAATGTGCGCGAAAAAATCACTAATGATTGATACAGATTTGTTTCTGCCCATTCTTACTTACTGGGATTAGTAATTATATTACGGAGCCCATATTTATTCCAAGATTTGGAATCACATCGAATATCAACTAGCGAAGTTTATTCAGAAACGAACGACATTCTTAGGCTCATCAGTCGTAGAAATATAGCGAAATGTATCCATCTGCTTAATCAATAACATGAGTTTCTGCATATAGAAGGATGTTTCCAAGTTAATGTCTAACATTTTCAACTTTTCTATAAGTTTTCGAATTTAAAATTTGTTGCCTACCAACTTCCACATGTAAACAAGGATGGAGGTGAAGTAATCTGTTTGGATTTCATCAAATAGTTGCATTTTTAAATTGTTGAACTTAAATCTAACTCATTATCGTCGATTTTCTTTTTTGTTAATTTAATTTTATCTCCTCATTCATTTAATTTCAATTTTATTTTATTTCGAGATATCGTATAAACACGAATTACGCTGTTTGAACAACGCCTGACGAACCGGGCAAACGGTTGTAATAGACTTATCGGATCAATCGAGAGAATAGCCTTCGATCGGTCGATAGATATCGATGTTCATCGATCGATGGGAAGCCATTCGTTCTCGTACGGAGGTTATACTGCGTATTAATCTAAGCTTAGTTTTAATTACTTCCGATTTCTTATAATAATATGCAGTCTGCTGTTCTCAGATTCGCTTCAATCCATAATAACTTTCCGCTTCGTCGGATGTCGCTTCTTCATCTGATTGAAATGGAGTGATAGGCGTGACAGACGAAAAGGACCGTTTTATGGGCGGAAAACTGGAATCTGGCTGCAATTTCAATGGACTGCGTGATTATTTTGTGATTTACTCTGAATAATTGAGGATACACACCACGACGATCGTTATCTCATCCAGGAAGCAATGCCTTTAATTGGGGTCAGCCGCGTAATAAAAAGAACCTCCACGGCGACTTTTCTATACCCTCACTCGGATAACAGTAAAAAATGCCCATGTAATACGCCGCGGATTAATATTCAAAGGGCGTACCAATAAAGAATAGTTGCGATGTCTTTAGGCGATTTGATCGAAAGCAATTAAGCGGCTGGGCTTAGAAACAGTTCGTAAATGACTCTCGTACAGGTGAAGGGAAAGGGTGAAGAAAGCTGCGCGACAAGGATGGCCTATGATAGAAAACAAAGTAAAGGAAGGAGATGAAGATGCGAGATAAAAAATTTCGAATTTCTCGCATTGTTAGGATGCATTGAGTTAGACGAGGCGGAACCCACTTTTTGGTGGCGGAGATTTCGAGATAGAGATTTTGGAAAATTTCATGCTCGCTCTTCCTTCTCCGGATTTTCAGCGTGTCCGAGGAAAGGCCGATTGATTATAAATATTATGGGAGGTGGAGGCCGTTTGCGGATTTTGTCCTCGAAATTAAAATGTTTTACGCAGCATTTCATCAAGGTTCAGCTTACGTTAGCGCTGTGAATGTGTGTTAGAAATGTTCCACTATAAGACGGTACTTCTGCTTCAAATTGAGCTTGATTTGGTGAGCGATAGCAGGATGAACAATGACATTTAATGGAATTGTTACGTGAGATGAGATTCAGAATTTGGTTAAACTCGCTTCATGTATGTATGAGATAAAATATGCTTTCGGATGGCTTAGTACACTTTAGGTCCTCGTCTTCCTTTAGTGTCCCAGGTTCAATCCCAGTGGGAACCCAACATTCCCGATGCCAGTTATCGGCGGAATGAGTATCCAGCCGTGATGGTTGTGCCAAAACCGTTACTCGTTATCTCGGAGACTAATTAGCCAACTCCATGAGGCTAAGAAGCTCAATTGGCTCAATCGAAATTTCTTTCCCAAATGCATTAAAGTTTAAACTTAGCAAGAAATGTAATAAAAATAGTTTCAAGTACTAGTCGATTCAAAAATTAATTTTCGCGCGAGCTATACGTGACTGTTAATAGCTTGAACAGTATACACTTTCGTGTAAGCAAAGGAGGGTAAAATTTTGTAGGGATTGATGGGATTGATGTAAATGCGGAAAATTATACACGATTTACCAACTGACAATTGCTTTTCCTTAATCATTTAAAGATTTATTCCTCTAAGAAAGCCTTATTTTCCACAGGAATGACAGGTGTGAAAATTTGCAGCAAGACTGGGACTCGAACCAAGGAATTTCCATTCCCAAACAGTAAGGAAGAGGTGCGACATGGTAGTTCGGTCGTTAGAATACCTGCCCGGAAAGTGGGAGACCTGGATTCGAGTCCCAGCCACGTCGCTATTATTCACATCTGTTATTCCTCCGCACCGATTCAGCCGCACGGCTCTTCCTTGCTTATTAATTTACCTTTTATTAATTCTTAAGACTTATTTTTGTGCTCCTTAAATTCTTCCTTTAATTTTCCTTATTTAGTACGTAATTATTGACAATTTAATCATTAAATCTCCCAAATCAGATATGCATATTCTGGAATTCATTTCAATATCCAGCTTTTTCCAAAAAAGCTTCTTTTTTACTTCCACATTTCTTAACCCACATTTTCACGTATGTCTAGGATCTCTTTCTTATTCGTAAGATTGCTTGAGAAGTAATTTATTGCTCGCGAAACAATCCAGATGTGGGCTTGAGGGAACAACTTCATCACCTGCAGTCCGCTAAACATTAGCACAACAAATCACGTCCGAGCGGACAAATAAATCCTCCGATTCGCTCATTGTATTCCGATTGCGGATCTATCTCAAGATCTTTTATTCCCCTGAGAAATGCGGTGAAAGCCGCTTAATGTCCAAGTGTATTCGACTCTCCTTTCCTCGCTCTCCCCTTTTTGTTTTCTTCTAACATTTTCAATTCCTCTCGCCTTTATTTCTTCACATCGCTTTCCTCGCTTCTTCTGAATCGGTATCGAAGTCTCACAACATCTCTTAATACATAAATTAGTATAATTATTGTTGCATGCAGAGAAGGACGAATGTAGAAAATCGCAATATAACTATAACGTTCCTTAAGAACAATTTGCCTATAAATATCTTAAATTGAACCCAAGCATTCGTCTTCTTTTTCGATTGCCATCTTAAAGGAGCAGATTGGTATCTATGCCGTAACTTTTCTACGTACCGATTTATCGTTCCCGTTATAGTCTTATTAGAAATAAAAAAGGTCATTTTTAGGAATGATGAGATTCAAAATTTCAATTGCAGAGAGACTCCACTCTTGTGACTTAAAATTGAGGATGGAAACAGAGTCTTCGAAATACGTAATTAGTATTTATCTGATGTTGCGCGTTAAGATTACTGCGAAGCGACAATGACTGGTGTCACTTGCTGCTGTTAACAGTAAGCCTTCAAGTCGTACATGATGCTAGCTGACTAGTGAAGCTATGACGACGACAAATCATAATGGACGTTGCAAATCCATCTAGTTTCCTACACGCAGCGAATCTTTGGCAGATCTTCGCGGTATTCACTTAACGCACAAATACGGAAAACCCGCGTTAACCGAGTGATCTGGTTGCATCCGCAGTCCACTGTAACCGGATCCCATCGTATCCACTTGTGTGGCCAATCCCGAGGCAAGCACCGCCCGCGGGCTCGTCCCGCTTTCCTTCTGATGCCTCGGAGAGGTCAAAGGTCGTTCGGCCCCGGGCTACTCCCCCGCCTCCCACTCCAATCACATCTTCCACGCGGGTCACCCACGCCTCCATTGCCCTCCTTTCTAAAACCAGTTCTTCCACGCAACATTTTTATTTGTCATGCCGCCCCGTTGAAAGTAAGTCACGATTTAAATGCCTTTAATGTCGGATTATTACCCCGTGGTTATTTTTTCTGGTTTTCGTTTATGTTTAACATAAAAAACGTCGTAAATGTTACAGGGAAAAGAGTCGCAGGAATTTGCCGAGCCCACTTGCTCCAGGGATTCGATGTTTGAGAGAAATGTCATTGACTTTCAGGACGTTGGAAGTCACGAATAGAATTGATTTAACGTCGCACTACTGTACCGCCGTCGTTCTCACATCAGTTATTTTTCATTCCTTTGGTAAGACTGGGAGATGGCATTCGGATCGAAGACATTATATCAGGAAATAGCAACTTAAGTTAGGTCGACAAATGCGTGTCATATCCGCTGAAAATTATATTCTTGGAACATGGTTGAGTTCTGTATTTTAAAGGCATATGTATCCTACCAAAGAAGATGGAGATAAGACAAAATAAGAAGATGATAAACTTGACTTCGTCGGCAGTGAACTGGCGTTACCAGAAAAGTAGTAGGTTTATTAATAAACTTTATATGGAATCTTGCACTAGTATTGTTGATGAACAAGTTATATTTAGATTTTCAAATTTATAACCCTCGAGCTGCCAGTGGCGTATGGTAGGGAGTCTTATATGCATGTAATTTAAGACTAGAGATGGCAAGAAACCCCTAGCAAGTTACTGATTGAGTAACTTGCCAGGGGGGAGGGCGAACCTCCCAAGGGGCGAGATTTAAGACGATTTCCTTATGAACCCGTCTCCAATTGATTTTTAAAATATCGTTTTCCGATGATAAATGTAGTAAATGTATAGGGTTCGTGGCAAGGCTTAAAGATTTTGTTTTAATCTTTTGTAAGATCCTAGGCAAATTACTAGTGCGTACTACAAAAGCATAAAGGGAGATCACCATTATGATACATATTTAATAATCAGTAAGTAATAGTTCATCCGCCAATGCATGAAGTTCTATCAAAGAGCTTTACAAAATTACGGTCCTAGGAATTGGTTTTGTTTCCGATTAAACTTAAATTAAATTAAACCGACTGAAGAACGCATTAGTTTTCAACAAACAATCGTTTGCTTTCCGCCGTAAATACGAGTACCTCTGCGTTATGAAATCGAGTTGGCGTTTAAGAGAAATTCCATGTTGTATAATTGTTGTCATCAATTGTAGAAAATAACAGTTCTAATGGTTTAAAATCTGAATATGGACATCATTTTTAATCTTTTGATATACCAAAATCAGAAAATCCCTGTCCCAATTCGTCTATACTTTCCTAAATCACAGATTTTGGAATAATCTGCTGGAAGATCGTCCAGCTAAGAGAAGGGCATTTCCAATTACCCTTGAATACTCTCTCTTTGGAAAGAGAGCTGTAAAAGTCAGTTGGCAAATCCCGGTCTCCTCAACGAGCAGCTGTCTTCGGTGACGAATGTAACATTGGGAGAAAATATTGCTGTCGTTCGATTCACTGACGTGTTTTATGACCCTGTCTGAGCTCACGTGTTGTCGTGCGCACGGCCTGAGGAAGGAAAAGTCAGTAAATAAGCGATTCGCTAATGGTGAGATTTGAGAAGTGCTCAATTGGAGTGTCGACATAGGCGAAATTGGAGTGTTGCTGCGGAGAGTGCGTTTATGCGGATTCGGAAATGAGCGATATTCCGCGCAAACAAGAAATATGAGCTTAATTTACCTTTCCCGGCATCGGCAAACTGCGAAAGAAAAATAGGAAAGGTCAGACGTATGAGCAAGGAAGGATATTTTTCACCGATAATCGCTTGGAACAGCGGTAGCGCCTAAGGAGTGAAAAGGGGGCAACATTTCCATAGATCGTTGGGCTGCAAACCCAGGTCGAGTGTTCAAAGCATCAGCGTGAAATGTGCATCATCGTTTATGACAGTATTTTAGCATTATTCAGTTGACACACAGTTGGTGTGTGTGTCAATAATGAGGTGGAAACACGTCAGTTAAACCTTTTGTAGCGACAAGAAGACAATTCCGATTTTTTCTCACGTTGCAGGTGATAAAGTACAGAGATACCTCGGCTAACGAAGAATTCGTTCCGGAGTCACATTCGTTATCCGAAATGTTCATTAGCCAAAACGAGATGTTATCAGGTATCACACTTCTCACTGTCTTGAGTATAATCCATTTCGGTTGATGGGTGTCCCCTATGTGATATCGTCAGCTCCTTTCTTTCCCACACATACAAACGGAAAAGATAAGATGCTAGAATGGCCCATTCATTTTTGCTGTTCTACCTCAGCAAGCGAATCCATTAAAAAGTTTCTTATTCGAATCCACATTCGTAAGCCGAGTCCGAAAAACAGCGAAAAATTCTTCGTTAGTCAAAAAATTCGTTAGCGGGGTCACTCGTTCTTTTGCGTTTTTATTTGCCCGGCTATATAAACTAATAACCATACTCCGAGTAAGTTGAAATCTTAATACACCATCAGCGAATAATGCCTACTAATGAATAATAGTAGGGTTGTTCAACCTCCTAGACTGGAGATAGAAAAATCAATAAGCACTTGGGCGAATGAGAACTCTTGAGGCTACCATTCTCTCGTACAAGGTCTTCGTGTTGTCACGTAACCATTTCTGTGCAGATTGTTTGCTCCTAAAATCCTATACATACGTATATTCATATCAGTAAAAAGTATTCACGTAATCAGAAAATACAATTTAGAGCTAAAATTGGTTTAAGCTTTAGTCAAAGCGATAACAATTTTAATGAATGATTGTATCAGGATTTCCATAGTTTAAGCCTATATCATCTTCGATGAAAAGGAAATGAGATTGAAATTTCTTCAGAATACTCGAGTAAAATTGGCTCATATTATTTAGGGAGCCGCGTTCTGTCCCAGTCTATATATCGGTCAACTCTGGTCTAAAGCAAAGCAAGATTTTTTCACTTTAACTTTTAGTGAAGTTTCCTTCAGCCAATCTTTTCTATCGACGTCCTATTATTGATGGAGATGCGTTTGAGGAGCTTTCCCTTTTTCGCGTATGTTGCGAAGAATGAGAGTAAAAGGTGGTTTTGGATGTAATGTTACAGCTCTTTGATTTTGACATCAGCGCGGAAATGTCGGCAAATCACTCATTCGGAAGATTCCGAAGAAGAGATTGGGATCGAAACTTTAATAACTGCGAACGAGCTGATCTTTGAAAGGGAAAATAGCGAGGATCAAAGGCAGGGGCTACATCGAGCCTCATTCCTGCAGCAATAAATCTGGAACTATCCTAATATGGGTGCAGATTCTACTTAATCTCGATAGTATCAGAGGTAATGATGGCATCAATGAATTCACTATAGCAACACTGTAATTGCTGCGGCACATTCTTAATTGCATACCCATTCGCTCTCTAATTAACGCAAGACTGATAGAGTTACGTCCTTATCACAAAAGTAGTAGATAATTAATTCACGGTGTATAAAATTTCGAGGCTTTCTTATGTATTGATCCTCCTTTCTTACTGAGAGTGATTTAAATAATATATTTTATCAATCCTTGCCAAAGAACCGATCTTATCTTACATTCTGAAAAGTTCTCGCCCACAAATACTTCGTCCGCGAGAAATCTTCCCGTTACACCCACAAAAGTATTAAAAACATCTCGTATGAAAATTCAAAGCTAGGCAAATTCAGGTTGAGAAATGAATATTCAGGATGAAGAAGACAGCGTACATTATCGCAAATTTAATCTAAGAATATTTTCGCAATATTTGTTCCATTAACGTTTTGATCTTGGCTGAAGAATTTGCGTAATCTTTCAATAAATGTGGCAGTTACCAAAGCCATTACTGTAGCTCTTTTCCCTTGGGGTCGACCGCTCTTCGGAGATTTATGGCTACATTGCTGTAACACGTCTAACCATATTTATAATTTAATATATACAAGTACAAGTAGGCAGACACCAAGTGGTGGTGACTTTTCACATCATTTACAACAACGGTAAGGTCATTAGGTAGGGTAATTAGGCAACGTGCCTACTATTTTGCATTGCTGATAAAACGTACATTGTGTGAAAATCGATTTATTCCCTCAAAAACGTGTAAATCGATGAATTTAGACATGAATTTCCATGAGTTATATTCAGGGAAATTTCCCTCAGCAGTCTTGCATGGATGGGATTAATAGGACTTCTCCTGTTCCAACCAAATAATTCTCTGATCTTCGTTGGCTTTTATTACGCTCTATTCTAATATTCTATTACGCCCTGTAAGGCATTTTCGAGCCGACACTTGACGAAATGTCCGTGCGGGGTATTGTGACACCTTTCGCCTTCGTAGAATAGATTAGAGACATCCGCTCCAAAGGTTTCAAAATGAACATTTTTCGCCTGTTTCCTCCGCCGTGATTGACGCAGCGTGAGCTCAACTCCAGCGAAACACTTTGAAGCGATCAACTCGTATGAAGGGCCCCGACTGCTATTCGTGACGCTGCAATCACTCACACTGCCCTTTTCCCTCCGCCCCTCCACTGAAACCCGTATTCCGATATATACGTCAGTGCAGCCACTCGCCTCTTCTGCTTTCGATGTCTCCGTAATCGAAAAGCGGTATTTATAAAAATGCAACTATTTGAGACCTGCTTAGTTGGCCAACTGAATATTTAACTATGGCCGACCTATAGGTCGATCCAAATAGACATATCGATCTACATCGTTTCATCGATAATTCGATATACATCGTATTACGAGTTATACAATCGATTAAGATTTTAAGATGCTTCTGAGCCATTTGAATCTTGCATGTACTTGTAATAACTGAGCATAAAATGTCCTGAAAAATTATGAGCCTGTAAAAAAAGCGGTAAACACTGAACTTACGAGAAAGAAAAGCTAAACAGGTCGACAACGTAATTTGATCTGAATTGATCTCATTCAGACGATTTATATGTTTAATGATCATTATCGACTACCTCTTGGTTGTAATCAGGAAAACACTTTATAAGTAACAAGATGCAATGTCGTCATCGTACTGACTTATCCTATGATTCGATCGCATGGATTTTATGTGACATATTTATTTCCCGGATTCCTTTCTACAGCTATGGGAGTGGAGCTGACGCTACACTCTTTATCACAAGGCAAGGGTTATTATTAACAATAAAGTGAACTACTGGGGGAACTTAAACAGCGCTTCAGGGATTTCTAACGCATTAACGGATAGAGAAGAACTGTTTAAGGAATATCTAGGAGTGAAAGTATTCAGTTGATGAAGATAAAGATTATAGCTATGAATTATATATTATCATTATCAAATTAATTCAGTTCACTCTGTTATTAACAATAACGCTAAATTTGCCTTGATTTACATCATTTTCAGATAAATAACTGGAAATGTAACCGCAATTACATTTCCGTGGCATGTTAACATTTATCTTCGGTTAGCTCTTACCAATCGAAGGCCCCTTGAGTAGTATATTTTTGGCATCTTTTTAACAGCCACGTGTAAGCATTTAAATACATGGAGGAATCTGGACAGGCGTGATTGTGAATCCATGGGCGTCCACTGGGAGAATGTTTGAGAGGTCACTAAGAGAGTCGACAGATAAAAATAAGAGTCGTTGTCGAGAGGATATATTTATTTATGACGACGGAGTATGCTTTACTGAGAGGTGCAGCGTGATCAAAAAGGGCGAATATTATAAATGCGACTCTACGGAGTGCCAGCAATGGAAGAAATAAAATCCGATGGACCTGAAGACGTATCGACAAGAATTAAATGTATGTTTGGGAATAGAGATTGTGTTAAACTCCACTTATGTGAGTGAAAAATTTAGCGACATAGATTTGAGCGGAAAACGCAAGATGTAAAAGTCAAATAGCAATGTATTCTAGGAAAAATATTGAAAAATGAGTTGAAGGCGTCAATTGCCAAATCATTTACACCAGGGTTTCCTAAAGTATGTTCCGCGGAACACTGGTGTTCCACGAAGAGTTTGTAAGTGTTCCGCGGAAACTTACGAAGAATAATAATTCTTCTATGAATTTTAGTTTTGAATGAAGTTATAACATGTTTAAAAGTCAGGGGCTCTTGATTTTATGAGAACATTGTGTTTTCAATGAACCCTTGACTCTTACTTTAATTAAATCAATTATTACTAATATTTTCTAATTCTAATGAAATCAATTATTACTAATATTTGCTGACAGAAAAAGTAACCTAGGTGTTCCGCTGATATCATAGAATCGATAAACTGTTCCGTCGGAGGAAAAGTTTGGAAAACTCTGATTTACAAATTAGAAATATGATAAAGGTAAATGAAGCAGATTGATTTATACCGCAGCACAAAAATTATACAATTATATAACCTGTTGATGAGACGAGGCTTCAAAATCTGTGTTGTACGAGTGCTTAGATATTGGTATATAAGTGCTTATATATTGCGGTACAGTATATAAATAAATTGTGTCTATTAAAACTTTTTTACTTATGTTCAGGGGTGGATTTATAGTTAGACACAATAGCTGAGGGCCCCATCCACGTGGGGGCCTCAATTAGATTGCGTTGCTGAATTCGCAATAACAATTCGCAATAACAAATTCGCAATAACAAATTCGCAATAACAAATTCGCAATAACAAATTTTTCTCGTTTTTCGCTTCGAACAAACATTTTGTTTGTTAAGTAAATGTGCATAATATGTTAAGAGTATATATCACACAACATGTATCACTATATAATCTAAAAAGTATCCATCACTTGTTGTAATTTGTAGAAATGCTATGTACTGTAATTCATAATTTCTTTGTTTATTTTTTCCCTAGTGAAGCGGCTGAGATGTCAATGGGATGTATTTTTGTGCATTTTGAGAAAATATTCAAACTTTAACTTATAATACCTAGTGGGGGCCTCAAAATCGAATCAAATTTCATCTTTGTTCTATCTCAATTTGATATTGATCTATCTCAATTTGATCTTGATCTATCTCTGATAGCTTACATCCATCTTGCTTATATTTACCGATGAGAAATACCAAGTGAATTGCGATTGTATTCGCTCATAGGTGTAATTTTAAGTACATATATTAGCAAACGCACATCTAATTCTTTTTGTAGATATCCGGAAAAATTCCAATTAAAGTTGAAGCTACTCCGAATTCCCTTGATGATTCTGATATAATCACGTGTTTACTATTAGTATAGATATTTATGAAGCTGAAACCGCCTGTCAATTATTTGACCTAACATTTCACTCTTTTTATTTAACCCTCTCCTCTCTCCATTTTCGCAGGCCGCATTGGTCAGCGCGGTTCATTATTGCCCGCGAAATTGTCTGAACAATTACTACATTTTTACGGATATTACGAGTGTGGTGCTTTGTTTGAACAGTTTTTACCGGCGTTTAACGTCCCTATCAAAAACATGTTTGCTTAATATTTCGAATAAAAAGGCCATTTAAGTGCCGTGTTGGCGTAAAACGGAATTCCGATTGTTTGCCCAATGCAGCAGTAAAACTTGGCGCAAATTGTTTCTTTCTCCGAATGATTGAGCTCGACTGAAGAATTTTGCGATAATATGTTTATTCTCCAGCGTCCAAAATGTTAAATGGATTATCTAAATCGGCTGTAAATAAACGTAATTGCTGCTTTTTAATGCCACTTCAGTCGCAAATTGAACTTCATCATTTATTGACCTCGGTACTTACACATTGCATTTCATGCATTCGCAAAGCACTCTTACCTTTTCAAATTTAGACTACAAGAGGATATTGGGAGCTGACAAAGATAGTACAAATATTTGCTAAGGAAATATCGCTCATCCTCAATAAATTACGTTCAAATCTGTTGTAGAACCCGTAATACAAGGAAATCCAAGGTATCAGCAGTTCTTCAGTTCCTTTGCTTAATATATTTATACGAGTGATTATTATTGTTTTAAGTGTTGCTGAAGAGCTGATTTTGAAGATTTTGAAATTAAATAAGTCTTTCTGTGCCTTAATACCAATTTAATGGTTAATTGATATTTCTATCATTTAGCTTTGTTATTCTAACTTTATCATCTTCTTTAATTTTCTACATTTGAGCAGCGAGGAATTTTGTAAAAATCAATTCAGATTATATGCTTCTATTTTTGAAACTTTTGACATGATTGCTATAATCTTCTGAGTTGTTTCACCGCGTATAAAGTGTCGCTAAAAATGTCCCAGAAAAACGCCAAAAATCAGTTTTTCATCGATTTGCAAAATATATGATCGTACAATTAGTCTGAAATTTTTGAAAATGAATTTAACGAATTTTAAAATAATGAAATATGATTAATTCATGTAACGTAGCTCTTGGCAATTTTCCTGCGCAATTTATGCAATTTGTAACCCCTCTCTTCTTTTCTCTTCTCTCGAAATATCATCTTCGTCCCTGAAAACCCTTTCTCCCCACGGGGATGCCAAATTAGTTTCCAATTTTCAGAAAGGGGCCAATGGCAATGCCCTTTTCTCTTCCATGATAATGGAAACCCGAAACCCTTTAAAAGTAATTTCCACATCCATGCGAATAGGATCGGCGCATGCGCATGGCTAATTTAAAATACTCTTCGAGGAAGGGCAAAATGAAGAGTGAGGATTGTTTTTTAAGGGCGAGTGACCGCAAAATGTGGAGGCGATGTCAAGAGAAAGACAACCAAAACAAAGTAATTAGTGGAGAAGAGGGTGTTTGGATTGCGGACTCAGCAATCTGAATCAATTCTTCTTTTGCAGGTGAAAAGGAAAATATTAGCTTTCTGTCTTTAACGGGAAACGTTAATTTCGACAAAGTGGCTTTCGATAATGTTGTGATAATGACCCCTCTACGTCCTTTTGTTAGCATTAATTAGGAGATATTTTAGAGGAAGGTTTCAACTTGACTCCAAATTTTGTTATTGTCTTTCTAAACGATGTAAGCATTTAGTCTTTTCTAAGCTCAAACTGTAGTTGGTCATTCGGACGCAAACATTTCTCTTTAAAATCACTTTTTTCATCGCATTATTAATTTTACTAATAAATAGTAAAAAAATAAAAGTAGAAACGGAAAGCAGCAATACAGAAAGAAAGATAAACTTGTTGAAGAGAGAAATCCAGTTTCTGAGATGAGAAATAAACCACCTATAATTGTTAATCTCAAAGCAATAAGTATGCTTCCTTTCTTCTTAGGTAACTTGGTTTTACTTAGGTAACACGGTAACGGAATACCTCAACAATTGAATGTAATATTATTCATATATACATTTAATTTTCATGGTCTCCCGATAGTCAAGTGGGCAACACGTTCGATTTAGGTGAAAGCGGTCCCGGGTTCGATTCCCGGTGGGAGCCTACGTGCGAAATTACCTAAGTTGTCGAAGTACTTTTGACAATACTACTACTACTAATTTTCAGGGTCTTTGATACGTCTTCCCTGCCGCCTTAACGATTGCAGAGATTCAAATAAGTCCTTAAGGCAACATCAGGAAGTCCCCTACTCGTCCCCTTATATTTCCTCCAATAAAACTCACGCATTTTGCAGCTTAACTATCTCAGTTTTCGATCTTTCGAATCTGGTTTTCCCATAGACTTACCTTAACCGGGAAAAGCTTTGCGGCGAAGGGACTAAACATTTCTAGCAAATCACCTGACCCTAAAAATATTGTAATGACATACAATTTGGTAAAACATTAAAAATATATTCAATGAAAAATATTATAGTCTGGATAAGTATTTTAACAAAAAAAGGCTTATTAAAAATAGAAAATATAATTATTATAAACTATAATTTCCGGAAATTGCAATAAAATGTTATGTATAGTAATTTTAATTTCTATTTGTAATTGCTAAATAATGTACAATTATTATAAAACATTGTGATTGCATCTAAATTCAATAGATATTTGTAATCATACTGCCCTTATATTGACTTGTCCTATACATGTTTGGGTATGTCGTTGGATAAATAAATTTATTACTATGATTAGATTTGGACAGTTTAGCTATTTCGTGAAAACTTGGGCGTTTCCGATGCCTCAATATCTATCGCCTAACATGGCACATCAGCAGCAATACACGATGAGAAATATTCCAATAATAATCTCTCGACAACGTGAACTTTGTTCGGAAGTTATCGGAGTGCGCTCCTTTTTTCTCTTGTGTAAGCACACGTGAGATAATATCAGTGGAATGAGAGTGCACAAAGGCTAAAGAATAACAGCGCGAGAATGTTGATTGGGCGAAGCGCGTGGGAGCGTCGGTTAATGAGGGAATCGCGGCGACGATGGGATCGGGGAAGGGATGCGCCAATTAGTCGACGGTCGGATATTGTCTTTCGCCGAAGCAATTAAGGGCTTGGGGACGTTTTTCTTAGGGCGTGGCGAGGCGAATTAGGGAAGGGCGAGGGGAATCCAAATACGGGCGGCGATGTAAGATCTAATTAGCGGAGATAATTGGGAGAAGATGTCGCAGTGAATTAGGAACGAATTTCCAACTTCTTTTGTTTTCTTCCTTCGTCTCGTTCGAAGTGTAATTTTTCGCAGGCGCGTTTCCGCTATTTTAGGAACGGTGTCCGTTGCAAATGTTTGCACATTTTCCAGCGATTCTGCGTAGCGTTATTTGCAACTCGCCGTTGTTGTTTATCCAAGCGGTGATAATTGGGAGTCTGTACGACCTCAGATACTTTTGTTGTTCATCGACGAATCGGCCCATTCATCTCCGAGAATATTTGTTTAGTGGTACGTAGACCTTTATTGGATTACGGCTAATTAATCATTCTGGTTGAATTTACACCTGAAGCTATACCTGAACTCATACGTTACGCATTACAGCAAATTTTCGTTTACCCCAGGAGGAATTTTCAGGATTATGCATAATTCTGTATTAGAAACGGATTTTCTTAATGATTTTCATAACGAAAACCAAGATTAACAGTAAGATATTTTTAAAACGAAATTCAACTAAACTAACTCGACAATTCTCATGCTGTCATAAACGTACTTACTATTAATCCTCAATTGAATACTGGGGTGTGAAGCTATATAATTTTTCCTTAATTGGTGTTTTTCGAAGTTTAAAAACTCCCTCATATTTGTTTATCCTCTTTTATTCCGCTTCGAGATAAATTATTCATTTTTAATCCTTAATAATGGCTTCATCCTGCGAAGACGATGTTCCTAAAGCAGATGGGAAACTCAATCTGTGGGTTTAGGCGAGACGGATGTCTCGAACTTTTCCTGTGACATATTTCCTCACGTAACAATAGCGTAACGAAAAGAATTCGCGTTCACGCACCGGAGGCAGCTTTTTCGTATCAATCTTCATTTCGCTGAGTTCTGTTCCCTATTTATCTTCCCTCTTCTCTTCCTTCTCTGATATCTCTTTCTCTTCTTCTCGGTCTCGCTGTCTCCCTCGCTGCGTCTCCACAATATCCCACCGATCCTTCCACCTTTTAACTTCACCGCTTCAAATTTATTTCCATCCCAATCCTTTCCTCCCTTTCCACGTTGTTTTCCTCCAAAACTCTCCTTCGCTCCCTTTTCTCGGCTTCAATTCAACATTTCCTCTTTACCTTAGTCTTTACTTGCTATTTTTCATTCTTCTGTCCTTAAACGAAAGCGTAGTTGTATTCCGCGCAACGATTTCACGTTGATTTTTAGTCTTTGGAAGAGATGATTGTACGGCATAGTCATCTATTTTAGTCATTTATTTGTGCAAAATGATTCAGTTACCTCATTGAGATAGATTCTCACTCAAGTACATACGATGTATTGGTATTCATTCACCTTTAGTCATCATGACACAATCATGTTTTTTACGCAATAATTTGTTCTACATAATTTCTCTGTCTATGAAGCCGGAGGGCTGGATTGAATCTCTACGTCTTCACTATTAGCTACCAAACGTTTTGCCGAGGGAATAAGGTTTAGTAGATAAGATGAGGAGTGGGGTAGCTCGCCTTTTCCCATAGCATAAGATAGAATCCTATGTGGAAAAAGTACCTTACTGAATAATAATTATCTTATCAATAACGTTTTTCATAACATTTAATTATTGAATTACATTAGGATATTTATGTTTTCATAATCCCACAGCCATGAACAAAGATGAGGGAAAAATAAAAGAGAAACCCGTTTTCCTATGGCATATATTTAACAAAAGATAGAAAAACGCATTCTAATCATCAGTAAACAAAATATGGACAAACTTATCGCTCATAATTCTCTTTAGGAAGTGATTCTATTTTACTCAAACTATGTTGCGAATATAAGCTAATTGGGACCGAATAATCTATGCTGAAAAAACCACACATGTCGTCTTAGTTAATTAAAATTTACTCGTCTCTACTTTTAGGGGAAAACCGTTACGAATGTATTGACCGCTTTCCAATGTATTTATCCTCTGACTATCATCGCTATTTATCGTATTTATCCTCAATGCTTACGGCGACAAATGTAACAGGAAATTATTTTCCGCCTCTGTTCTCTGCTTGGTATGTACCATCGGATTTTCCTCGTATTAATTCTTGTCTTTGTCTACACACGCTCTCTGTGTTTCCTCACATATTCCTTGTATTCTTCCTCAAACCACTTCTTTACTCGTATCTGTATATTTCCCCTCCCACTCGTATCCATCCCTTCCCCTCTTGCCCATCCCTTCCCAGTCTTCGTGTCCCTTCACGAGGAATTCCCGAAAGAAGGACCCTTCACAGCTCACCTTCAACATTGTCACTTCTCCGAGATTTCCGTTGCGATACTCGCCGCTCCTCTCCCATCGATTCTTAGGGGAAATCCTCCTCTATTAAACGCCCCCTCTTGTTGCATTCCTGTTTCATTCCCACGACCTATCGTGCCGCCGCTCTATTCATATCGATCAAGGCCGCCACTCTCCGCCGGAAATCGGAAATATATAGCGCACCCCTTGGAATTGTGCCCGGATGAGGACCAACTATTCTTCGACAAGTAAATTGTCTTTAATTCCGAGAGCGGTTTAATTAATCTCTATGTATCTTTACGAGAATTATAATGTAAACTAACATCTGTATGAAATTCCCATTTACCAAGATTTCAGCGAAATTATTAATCATTTCGTGCGAGAGTCGAAGAAGATAAAAAGAGAACGGATAAGGTGGGGTTATTTTCAAGTGTTTTCAGTTTCTTGCTGAGGTTAACTAAACTCTTCAAACCCCACAGGAAAAGTATAGATCATGTGTGCAGGGGCATAAAATCGCTCGGGACGGCAAAAATGTTGAGGGCGAAGATTTTGACTCGCCTTACTCGGTAAGCATTGCCAACTGAAAAAATCAGAAATTATAACGAATCGAGAAGAAGCACGAAAGACTTGCGGATGTGCGTCAAACAAACAGTAAGAAACGAGGCAAAACAGGAATAGGCAATTCATTCTTTCGTCTTCCAATCCTTGCAAACATTTCGCTACAGATAATCGTCAAAACGTAGCTTTGCCACATAACCAGGGTTTCCCTTCCGTTAATTCAGTTTAATTCAATAATAAACCTCATTTAAATACATTTTATTACCAGAAAATCTGATTAATCTTTCATCAAACTATATAGTATTATCACATGTTAAGATGATTGCAACCAAAAGAAGAATTATTTGCGATGGCACCTGAAAAAGTCGTCTTTTTGGGAGCTCCGGTTTACTGTATTTATCATTCTGTGCTTTGGATAGCTCTGTGTAAAATCTTAAATTTTGTGGTAAACACCCCAAGAAATTTTATTCTTGTACTCTTGGAAATTGATTAATTTCCCATTTTCTTGGAATCGACCCTAAGTTTGTTCCGAAACCGGAATTCCGCGAAAATGATTAGTTTGAATTAAGCCGAGAAAAATTACAATTCCTGTACTGATGACTATTTTAAGGAACTCGATATACTTAAGGATTCAAAGCAGGCTGTTTCCGAGGTCAAAGGAAGTTGTATTTCTCCTCCGGTGATTGAAGTACGAGTGAAAGGGTCGAAGATATTCAACATAACGGAACATGAGAAGTGGATTTCTGCTGCGAGTTATGGCATTTGATAGAATGCGAAGAAAAGAATGTCGATGTATAAGAATGCTAATGGAATAATACGAGGCTTTTGATCGATCCGAATATTTTCATGCTACATTGGATGCGTTTTCTATACGATTGGAAGGCACATAGATATTCTCCCTTACGGGTGTTTTTCATTTCTTTCTTTTAGTAATGAAATCTCAAATCTCGTTTTTATTGTCGTGTGAGAATGCTGATGACAAAAAATGAACCTTAAGTGAAATAATTCGTTGATACCCTATAGATGAAGATTATTTTTTATGACATTCACCTCAATATCATGATAATTCATGATGAGGAAGATCATTTCCGATCTTAACTATTAGGCATAATTATTTACGGAATTTTTCATACATTTTTACATGTTTTCTCGGATTAGGCCTTTACTAAGACTTGAACTTAAAACGTTTAGACGTAAACATTAAATGTCTTTTTTATGTATGAAACAAATTCATTTTTTTCCCTTCCATTCCTCAGGCTGCGAAAATCCCTTTACTTTATAGTATCATCCACCATATTCTACCAACTCTTGCCCTTTTTTGAACCACTCGTTTATAAATATTTTACAGTTTATGTTTGTGGTGTGTACGAATTGCTTCGTGGATTCATATTCCGTTTAAATACAAACCTTTCCAATTATTTGGTGTGAATCCAGTAGTTTTTTAGTATCCAAATTATCGAAGGGGACCGATGACTCATAATTTCTGTCACCACCTTTCTACATCCGAAGATAGTTCTCTAAATACAGAACTTTCCTTTTCTTTCGCCAGCAAATTCCGTTTCGATCCAACTGCGATCCATTTCTCGTGCAATTCACGCACTTTACATTGAACATCGCAACACTGTCTCCTTCAATGGTCGGCGCATTTACTTTGCCTTTTGACAAAGACAAAGCGAAACAAAGAACCGCAATCGAAAACACGTCTCGTGTGCTCTCCTTTCGCTCATCTGTCTTCGCCTTTCCGACCTTCACTGAGCCCTTTTATAAGAGCACATTTTATTTCCTCCGTCGGCGTATATATATATCATGCTCTCAACGATCTCACGTGTTATTTCTAATGACTCCGTGATTCCCACGACCTCAACGGGATTGTCATTAAAACACTAAAAGCTGTTTCAAGTAAGATTTTATTTCTGCCTTCATTATTTATAATTTATACTAAAATACCGTCTTTATCCTCGTTTCAGCCAAGTAATACCTCAAGGAAGTAAGTGCTCCTCAACTTTTTATTCAATTTATTATATTGAAAATTCTGATTATTATTTATCGTCCGTGATGACCTTTTATAATCCCATTTTAAGCGGAGACGCTCGTAATTCTGTTCCTTTCACCAATCCTTGTTCTTTCCTCCTACAACGGACCAAAAAGATGTTTCATTCATATAGCGAAGAAAACCGACAATCTTTTTCGTAACCAAGTAGGAAATTGAATTTGGGTCATCAGGTTTTCAAAATGCGTTGAGTAACTTCGATTTCTGGCAATATGTGTACACTGATTCAAGATTACAGTTTATTAATTCGTCTAATGCGAATATTTACGTGCAACTCAATATTAAACATCGACAGTGTTGCAGAATGATACAAGTACCGAACTCCATCAAAGTTCCTTTGCATTCAATTTCGATGAGAAGTAATAAGATCTGATTTTTGTTTGATATCTTCCCTTTAAATCATAGCGTTCGTAATTCATCGGGCACAACCTTAATTATGCGTTTTAAGTTCTAAGCATTTCATTTTGATTAATAATTTTTGCGTTGCCGAGTTAAGCGTTTTGAGATCTCCAACGATTCCTTTGAGTTCCGAAATTCTTATTCATTTTCCACTTGGGAGTGCCATTGACGCTTGGCATCTGAGGACGGAGAATAGGACAGCCTTCAAAGACGGCGCAGCAAAGGAAAGGGTGACCATCTCGAGGATATGATGTGCTGTTCATTGTCTGAACCAGGAAAGGGGATTCGCTTCTTAGCTGAAACTTATTGGAAAACTAATCAATGATCTGAGTTGATAATTGATTGTTTTTCCAAGAAGTTTAGTATAATATTCAAATTGTAAAAAATCACAGGAAATTAGATATCATGACTCAGGTTTTAGCTCGGGAAATAGAAAATTATGCCCTTGGCATTCATTCATATCAATGGCAATACAGCTACGTCCTTCCTCCTTTGCTTATCTTTAATATTTGGTGCTGAACGAAAAACTATAGAATGAAAAGTTTACGCATAGACCACCAGAAATTCCGCCTGTTTAAAACTTAAATAGTACCAACTAAATCCTGATTCCATTCCTATAAATGGTCCCAGCAGAAATCGATGCTGGTAGGTGATAAGTTTAGCTTTAAATGAGCAAAACTTCAAGATTGAATGAAAATGAGCTTCTTTGAAGGTAAAAATGGGTGTTATTAGTGCTGTGAGAGTACGATGAATGTTTTATTTAATATCATTGAATTGTTTATAAATGGAAATTACTCTGAAGTGAAAAGAATTCTTGGCAAAGATATCTCCGTACCTCTGACCATAAAATGCTCCTGATAAGGTTATGACTTACATTCCGCTAGTTTCCACAATTTAGTTTGACGCGTTATTTATCCACCATAGAGCCGCTATCAATATTTCCGCGATTACGAGTTCTGTCGAGTTCCTTACCGTTTCGTTAGCTCTGCTCATATCCTGGCAACTCCCCTTTTCCATTCCAAGCTAATCTATGATGCGAAACCTTTGCCTTCCCATCGCTGTCTTAACTCGCTCTTAGATCAAGTACTCTTTTCGCACATTATTCATCGTATCATTCCCACTCTTTGTGTAGCACATATCTGCGTACCCTTCCCTTGATGCTCTTCTCTCATCACTTATCTCTCCTCTGACCTTTTCCTCGCAGTCCACTCGTGTCCGCCTTCCTCTCAAGGCCTCCTTTCAATTTCACCTTTCACCCGTCCACCTCGAAACTCCACTCCGAGACTCATGATGTCACACCCCTACGGGCGACAGCCCCTTTGTGTCGGTGTCACACCAGCTGAGGCACACCTGACAGGGGACAGCTCTCTGCCACGCCTTACCTTTTTCTGACTTCTCTGCCTCTCCTCTTCTCTTCACAAAGGAATTCACGCGCCAACGCTGGAGCTTAGGGATCAAGTACTTCACTGATTTCACGACCGATGGCTAAAATACTATCACACCTAAAGGCCGTTTCTTCTTTCACGCAATAATGAATCACATACGTATATTGTTTTGATCATACTGTTTGAATTTAACGGTGTTTAAACTAAAGAGCAGGCTGAGAAGTATTTGTTAGGCTCAGATAGAGCTCTTAGTCCAAAAACAAAGTTGTTTTGTTTATGTCCTGTGTGATTCGGATGTCACGATGTTTGATTGAAGTAATCAAAATCTCTACGAATTTCGCAGAGAATCTCTCTCTCTCCATGGGTTAAATGGAAGGGGAGACTTTTTATCTCAGTTTCAACGAAAATAATACGTTTTGTCAATAAACGGTGGAATTCCGTTAACTTTGTGATGTCTCGCTACCGAAGGAGATACTCTGGCTTCCAGAGGCTGCTTTTATTAATTTTTTGTTAAATAATTGCTATAAGTATTCACGTTTTTTTAGAATTTCCCGTATTTTGGACCTTAGCCGCATGTTCGTGTAAGAGGTGTACAAAAGGCAGCCATATGTTGATCGTCGATGTTTTTATGTTAGTTCCTTGACTTAATATTTCTTTTTATTCATGGATTCGAGCAGGGACGCCCTGATAAGCCACCGAGATGTAATTGTTCCATTTGTTATTCGTTGAGGTCCCACGTGTTATTTACTACGGGGGGTCCTCAGATTTAATGTTAAACTGCTAGGGCCGGCTGATGTCTATGGTGACTATTATGAGTGATTATTATGAATGTGTGTTTTGGTGGTAATTTTTATGGTAGAATACACTTCCATAATTTCAAACACTCGGAATCTAACACTGCTGAACTGCAATGGTTAAATATCTGGTGAAGCATGTTAGGCTATTGGGAAGTGATTCTTCTGACATCACCTTTGGGTGTTTTGTCTTAGTATGTGGAAGATTGACGTCTGAAAGTATTGTTTTCGGAAGAGTGAGCGAGGGTCCTTACCCAGCCTTCATGCGACCCTCCTTCAAGAACCCTTTCTCGTTGGTCGCTCGAGTGCCCTCTGAGGGAAGAAGCTCTCCAAAAAGAATGTTCAGGTTCCAGCTACGACGTTTCAATTAGCGCACCGCTCTCTTTCGCTATCGACCGTCTATTTGAGGTCATCTGCCTTTGTGGGAGCGTAAGACAACCGAACCGAGTCGTGTTTCAATCATAAGACGCCATATACTTCTGGGCCTTTTCCCGCAGTGATTGCGACGTAAATTTCAAAGGGGTGATACAATTTGATGAAGGTTTAACCGATTGTTTGTAGAAGATGGTCAATGCGGGTTGAGGAAAAGTTTATTATGTGAAATATTTAGAATAAAATGGTAGGTTTTGACAGGTGTGTAATTTATAGAACAGTCTAATCAAACGTTGAAGGTGTAACAGAGGAAGTAATCAGTAGTTGTACAGACTCTACTAGATTGGAATTTGTAGATGTTAGTTTCTATGGGAAAGGAAATTTCTTCTGCTTACAGCCTCAGAATCAAAACGGAAAGCGATAAAAATGTGTACAATTTAAGTTTCATTGCGCCTTAACCTGAAATTATAATTGAGCTCTTTTCATTTTGTGTTCAATTGCAGCCGTATTCGAGCTAAAAGGTGATTTGTAGATTGTAGTGGAATGCCGACAAAAATCCGATTAAAAATCTGAGAGGCAAGAATCCTTTTTTGATAATTTATAATGAATATATTTTCACAGAATGATCAATTATAATAAGTACATTTTAACTCATTAATTATTGTTGATCATTTAATGCCAGTATAATAAATTAAAGACCAGCTAATATCTATGAATAGATAAGAGTAAACATATCATCATGTACGAGAAAAACTTTCAATGGCCAGTTTGATTCCTCCCACTTTTCGCTCTGTTGATAAAACTTATCACAGCATTACTGTACTGTTTGGTCTCCTAACCCAATTCTCTTGGTTTAGTTAAGCGTTCGAATGTATATTTATACATAGCGAAGACTCAGATTTATATTACGTTGAATTTCCAGCCTATATCTTCATTTGCCAGCCTCCACTGCGAAATCCCACTGCCGTAAGCTAATTGCGGTTTGGCAGATTTAAAAGCGAATTTCGAGCAGAGGAGTAGGATCCATAAGTCCACGAAGAGTTATCTGTTCTCCGTATCTTTATTTGACGTTCTCCATTGGGTAAGTAAGTAGGTTGGAAGAGGGGATTGAGGGAAAGAGAGGGTTGTTGGCGAAGCAAAAGCTCTGCTACCGGACTTCAGTAGCCCTCCGGCAACGCGGTGTGTGTGCAGAAGCCACTGACTGTTTGCGGGAGGGTGACCGCGTGGTCCTGCCGAATGCAAACACCCCTTCGGATCCACCCTTCTCATATTAAAGCGAGTTGTCGTGTGAGTTTTCATTGCGATGCTTTGATCGTGGCCGTTATTGTCGGCAGAATGGATTTTTTCCTTCAATGAACGAGTAGAGTTTTTCGGAGGGATATCTGGGTTACTCCAAGTAGGCTATCGATGAGGTAATCCGCTCGAACTGCGGAAGGAAAATTGGCTCTTAGAGGAAATGTACTCGAGATACTTTCGAACGCGCCCAATACTCTCATTTAAGAGCGTCTAGATGTGGAATATAGTCGGGACGTAGATATCAGACCTTAAGTAGATGTTCTAGTGATGTTTGTAAATCGGTTAAAAACAAAACGAGACCTCTCTTAGCCTTTGAGACGGTAATATCCAATCTACTGTCTTCAGAGTATTTGCGGATTCCGATGAAGCCTTCAGGGAGGTTGGTTTATGCTACTCTTTTCGTGGAAAAATCGACATTAATTAAATTTGAGAAAAATCGTCAGGTAATGCTGTAGAAGGCACAAGTTATTAACGAACGGTTGAAATTTGCTAATAAAATAAGACTTTTTTAGGTTCTGTAAATATTCATACTGTTCTCACAATCGTAATGGAACGATAAATTCTTGTGGGTAATCGCCGCCCTCAAGCCCTCACGCCCTCCGCCTTTTCTTTCCACAGTTCACTGTCTCAGACATAAATAGACACAAAACTTTAAAATAAATGATTCATTTAATGAATAAACTAAAATTAATCAACTCAAATTTTCGGTGAGCATCTGTTAGTTTTAGATGATTTGTGGGTAATTTCACCCTAAAACTGAAATAAAAATTATCAACGTAGATAAAATGAAACATTTTATTATTTCCATACCGTCTTACCATCGAACGACAAAATGTACCAAACTAAAAAGCGTGTATATAATACAACATTATAATAATATATCCTTTTAGCTCTCCATGAATATACGGCTCTCCGGTGGGAAGGCGCTACTCGAAGAAATAATTTGAAAACGCCGAGGAAAAAGATGGGAGGATTGCTGACGCAAATGTTGAATATAAAAGACACTTCCGCCCGATCCCGAAGAAAAGCAAGCGTTCGTAACACGGTAGCTCTTACGTACCTAAAAGTTTACTCTCGAAATATTGTTAGGTCAAACAAGGGAAGTAAATCGATGATTTTTCTTCAAATAAGAATCCGGCGTCCATTATCCCCGTCGTCGCTACCCAACCAACAAAATCCGAAGCCACATTCGTTTGAAAGTGACCCACGCTTTCTACCATAATCGTGAAGAACGAGCGCTTTGTACAAATCACCCGCCGTGACTCGGAGGATGGCTTTCTGGACGGAATGGGTTCCCCTTTTTTGAAGCGGAGTTAAAAAAGGCGACACGGAGGCAAGTGTGTCATCATGAGCGGTGTTAGGGACAGTCTGGAAACCGCCTAGATTAAACATTACCCTCCCTCTTTCCAAACAACCCCTTCTATAGATCGGAGCCAGTAGCGAGAGGAATGCCTCCCCCGCCCTTTCGGGGCCCCCGAGAAAGAAGGCGACGCTAGGGATAGGCGCGTAAAAATAGGGTCCAACCCTTGGAGATGTGTTTGCGTCGCAGTTATCGCCTTGACGAGTGTGAATGGTTTTAAGATCGGGCGGCGGAGTGAAGTCGGAGGGATTTAAATGTGGGGGAGGAGAGATGGATGAATGGGACGGAGTTGCTAAGGCGAAACTTGTGTTCGTTCTCATATCCGTGGCATATTGTCACGCATTTATCCCACCATTTACTCACGGATTTCGTTTACTGGTTTCTCCGAGTTATTAGTAAGTAAGTGATGATATTAATTTGGAAGTTTTCTAATAATCTTCCAAGAAATTCTCTTAAAACTACAAAATGAAACAAATACTTAACAAAAACATGGATACAAAGTAGATAAGAAGAGGAACAGAATAAAAAGCATAAGTTACAGTTTACGTTCATCCAATACATTTACTTTTTCACTATTACATTTTTTACAATATTTACACATTCCCTTCCGAATATTCTTTCATTCTCTACTTTTCGAATCCATTCAGGAAGACTGTTAAATAATTTAAAGTCAACAATCATTACTGACTTTCTTGAGTTTTGAACTTAAGTATTTTAAAATTTGAAATGTATCTAGTGACATTTGGATAATAGTCACTATTGAATTGTATCTCTTTACATGAGTATTATGGTACTCTTTTATACAATATTTTATGCACCAATTGTAATACTTATGCAGAAATTCGTTCCCTAATTGTCATTTTCTGAAGGGCTTGTAGCCAGGATTTGTATTTTCTGCATCTTATAATAACTCTTATTGCCTTATTTTGCAACTTTTGTTCTTATCATTATTAAATCCCATATAGAACTGTTGAGCAATAAACAAAATGGGGAGAAATAATTGCCTTACACACGAGGATCTTTATCCATGGGCTGAAATATCTGCTTATTCATGATAAGTACCCAATTAACTAGCCTGTTTTTTACAATATAGTTGGAGATGGTTGTATCGTTCTTGTTGTTAATTTGCTCTTCTTAACGCTCAAATTAAAAGCCAATAAATAATTAGATTATCGATAGGTTTATTAAAGTGAAATTCTCTATTCCTAGATCTGGAAAGAAAATGGTAGGTAAAAAGAAGGAAGGTGAAAAATGTTTCCATATTCCTAAATGCACTGTTTTTATTGTAGGGATGGTCGAAATATTCACGAAAAAATTGGAAAGTGATTTTCTTTGTACGTGTTTGCTGTTCGGTAATCCTTCGAAGTTTATATGCTATTAATGATTTTTACAAGAATGTATTTAAGATTTGCAGTTAAAGAATTATGCTCTTGCTGACCCTCCTAAAGACTTGCTCTTTGATTAGCATAGATTTGCTCTTTCTAGACATTTTACCATTTTCATTACAGACCATTTCCTCTGGACAGAATTTTGATCAATTTTCTGCTGAACTGACCTCTTTTGAATGAATTCAAGTCAGCACATTTTTCCCCAGTATATTTTCCTGGGAGCTCTTGGATAGCCAAGTGGGCTGCACATTCGTCTTCGGTGGGTTCGATTCCCGGTGGGGACTCGTATGGAGCAATGACCAAATTAGTCGAAGCACTTTTAACGGTGATATTACTAATGCGATTTTTGGTTTCATCTGTTGTCTCACCAAGCAAGAATCTAAATCCACATACGTAAAGCACATAGTATTTGAAAATTCTAAGACATTTTTCGCCTACATCTGGCTGGATTCTTTCCACGTAACACACACATTTAGATTTATCATCCGCAGCCTATCCCACGCTTTTTCCGGCAGTTACAATATCGCCGAGTCCCATTATTTATTATTCCTGTAATGGAAGAGCAATTGAATCGGAGATTTCTCATTAAAAACGGCTTCGAATGAAAGAGCGCGCGACTCCGAAGGGACAAGCAGTTCTCCGCTAATCCGCCAATCTCCCTTTCAAGGACGACGCTTTGAATTCTTTCGAAGATGTACTTTGCAACTGCATTCGTCCTTCGGAGCGGCGAAAGGCGGCACTTTCTCTCGCAGAGGGCGTGGGAAAGATCGAGTCGGAAGCGCGGAGGGAATCGAGGGCGAGATAGGGCGGTGCAGCGGAGCTGACCTTTGACCCCCGCAGTGACAGTAGCGGAAAAGAAGGCCGCGTGAAAGGTTTGCACCCCGCAGGCCAAGAAAACGCCCCGGAAACAATCGAGCGTCGGCGGGTGGCCTTCTGGCGGTCCAACTTTCTACTTTTTTTGGTTTTCTAAGATGGACCGGAGTCTTGGGCGGAAATTCGCTCGTTGCCGAACGTGACTCATTATCCGGGAGGAGTCTCCATTGGCATTTATTGATCAAACCATCAGATAACGCGTCTTGCAAAACGCGTTCGTGGTTGTAGTTTCTTTTACCGTACTTAACTTCTCTTACCGTGATTTAACCTGCCTTTTCCTTAAAACTTTGTTAAACATCAGTTGGTTTCGCAGGTTTTTCACACTCTCCTTCTTGTGGGTGTTTTCCTGCTGTAGTGTATTTTTTCCAAAGTTTTAGCTTAGGTTTTTACACCCACGAAAGCAGTTTTCTATCTCTTTTAAACTCCATGTGACGAAGGGTTGGAAGTAAGAAGAGACTTTGTAGACTCAACCTCGCCCTGATAAAGTCGTATTATTATTATTATTATTATTATTTTGAGAGTTTTTGGCTTTCGGTGGTTATCGTAACGAAGCACTTGAAACAATATCTTATGATTACTTTTTTATCTTTGTCAGAAGTCGGTACAACTATGTAAGCATTTTTCTGCAGAGGTGGAATTCACTGCAGTTTACCTACGCAGCTAACCACTTGTCACATTCCAAGGGATTGTTTTTCAAACGATTGCCGATACGTTACGTAAACCTCTGCGATGAATTTATACTGGATTTGCCTTCAGCGGTGAATAGATTCCATTCTATTTTCATTTGGTCGTCGTAATTTCAATTTCTCCTGAAATTTCATCGGAGGCTTTCAGAGACATTAAAGAATCACCCCGATAGAGTGAAAGCGTTATGAAATCTGAATGCCAATCTACATCTAACATGGTCAGGAGGAGCAAAAATATTATAGACGTGTTTTTTGGATAAGAATAAATTCGAAACTCATAAAAACAATTGGCTTCTACAAAAATATATCCCAAAATATATCTTGGATTACTCTATGATGTATTTCACATTTCATATAACTGAGAATAAGATATACTTAAACCATTTATTCACATTATTATTTGTAAAATGCTAAAGCCAGAAGCGAGCCCGTGTGGCATTGGATACATAAATACAATAAATATGGAAATGATACAATTAAATAAAATCAACATTAATGAACTATACAAGATACACAAAATATTTACACAAACAACACATTAAATATTTACCTAGAAGAAGAGAAAAAGAGATTTTTAAAATTAAAAAAGACTAATTCTAAGAAATGCGCTTAAGTTTCTTCTTGATTTTTCTACAATTATTTGGAAAGTTGTTAAAGGTTCCCCCAGCAAGATCGCTAAGTCTTTTCCCTTTCTTGAGACAAAAGAATTTTTCCAACCTTTATTTTCTTTAATTTCGTGCAAACTGTATCCTAAGTAATTAACTTTATCCTAACTACCACATCCTTAACTCTTTGAAATCCATCAAAAGATTATTTTTGGTTATTTATCTTGACTGACGTTACCAAATAATGAGAGATAAATAGTGTTAATAGGCGATTATTGCCTATGATTTAATGAGAGGTAAGTATTAGACTGACATTTATTAACCTCATCATTTTACTTGCATCGGATAGTCATCAATTTTTATCTCATTTCCGTTTTCTCCGAAATGACTCGCTTTGGGCGTCAAATTCCCCTTTGTCATTCATTGCAACTCCGTGTGTGTGTCTCCCCGTACTAATCTCCCCATCCCTCGAAATTCCCTCTATCCGCAACCGATGAATGCTCCCTTCCCGTCATGCATTGCGTGTCTCTCGATGCAGACTTTTAAAACCCGGCCTTTGCATGAAATCCCCCGCATATGGCAACACGTAATAGCTGCTCACGCCGCACGACACTCAAAAAGAAACACAAACGTGATTTATCCTCCTTTATGACTCCACTGCATCGCTCCTTTCTGTGTCCTCAATGAAATTTCCATAAACAGAATGGAGAACATGCCTACATTAGCCGCTATTAGTTCATTTCTGAGCGAGTCAAGAAATTTGTGCGCATCTCTTCAAATATCATTATCTAAGATGCCAAATATTATATTTCTCTGCTCATGTTCCTAGGAATACAATCAAGCTAGGACTCATTTATGATCGAAAGCCGTAAATGAATTTTGAGACCATTTGATGTCTTTTGTTTTGGTGGTTTATGCAGAAATCGAACAACATTGCAAAAATCTGAAGTTTCTTCGCATTTTATGAAGAACGTATCTTCCGCAATGGTTTTCGGAGAAAGAAACACTATAGCAATAAAATGGGGAAAACTGAAGTTTGCGTCTTCTTGACCTAAAAAATATGAGATTAGCATATCACAAAATATTTTGTGGAACAATACAAGTTATTTTGAATTATTTCCACATCATTAATATCGATTTCCACCAAAAAACGAGATTATATTCTTGACAAGATTAATTAATTTACTTAATCATTAATATAATGTATTATTTAAAACTTATTCTTAAAATAAGTACTATAAGAGTTAAGCTCACTTGGAGTCGCATGTATGGTTTTGTGCGCAAAGCTATAGAAACTTATAAACTATGAGTGGCTATAAAATTGCGATGTGAAGAATATTCTCAGGAACACTAATTTCAAATGATATAGAATCAGGCGTATCATTGTGGTACTAATTAATGCAAAAATAACTCACCTGATGATTTAGCGACACTACGGAACCATGGTCGTGCATTGTAATATTCTTGTAGTTTAGTAAACGCTGTTCTTAAGGAGTTTTTTCAACGCTAATTTCCTTTTCACTCATACCTTTTTTCTAAGGTTGACATTGTTTGCAGCAATTTCCAAACCGATGTGTAAATTTTCTTTTACCTAAACAAATCTGAGCTATTAGTTAGTTAATCAGAAATAATAAACGTTTCCATTGTAAAAATTTACGTCAACAATAACTAATTAATTACAGTAGCTGATGAAACTTCGTTATGTATAATATCTGTATAAAATGCAACAAAATTATTCATGAAATCATGTATTTTTATGCTCAATGTTTCTTTCATTAGAAATAAAATGTTGGGGAAATTGTGAAAGGACATAAAATATCAATTCCTCTTTAATGTTTATATTTAGAGATACAAACCCTCACGGAATACTTAGAGGAAATGTTCTTCGTGGTGCATATGCCTTAGTCGACTCGTGGAGACACGTTTGGAATAGGCGATAAAAAGGACATTGCCTACGGCGGTTATTTCTAGTCCTATTCCGAAAAAGGCATCGCTGAGAGAGTGGAGAGTGGCCGAAGGAAGTCGCGTTGAGCCTCGTTGTTATTTCCTCGGGTCACGTTCGCTTCACACTTCTGCCAAACTCACTACACTACACTTCTACTTGATTCACGGACTTAGATGACACGGTTCAATGTTAATGGACACAAGAAAAGTGGCAATTTGAAGGCGTGCATCTAGGAAAATACTATAGAAAAACAGACATAAAGAAGTTTGACAGGACCAGGATTCGAACCTGGTATATTCCGCTTTATGGGCAGATGCCTTAACCAGTGAAATCTCCTACAACGGCTAGATTAAATTTTGTCTCCTAAAACGGTTTGAAATATGTTCTGACTCGATAGCTAAAATGCTTAAAGCATCGTCCCGGAAAGCGGAAAGTCAAAATACTGAGGCGCATACTTAGAAAACGTACGATGTATGTGAATAAAATACTTCACAATAATCGATTTTGGATCGACTTGAATAATGAGCTGATATGCGTTGTCATAAGCAATTTCCTCGTGTTTTACGAACAATTATTTTTAATTGCGGGAAAATAAGCATAAATTTGAAATTGTATATTGCATCCTTCGTGTTGTGATATCTCATTATGTTAACGAGGCTCATGTTTGAAATATATTGTGGACCTCATCTCGTAAACTTGATTGTGTACGACATGTGTCAGCCGAAGAAATCTAAGCCAAAACTAACTCGATTCCTTTGAAATAGAAAACGGAGCGCATTTATTCTTTTGTTGGCCTTTCTATTCTCGACCCGTTGAGAATTCAATCGTTTCTTTCTTCCTCCAGTTTGCCTCTCTGTCGCCACGTGGACATTTGCCAGACAACTGTCTTTCGCTCCCTTTAATTTTTTTCTTCGCGTTTTCTTCGAGTATTTTGCGTAACCTTGATGTTCATCGCGGTGACATCATGCAAACACAAAGTGCACCTCATCCCGGACAGCCTCTCTCTTGTCCATTACCCTACTTCTCTTCGCCATTCCCTGTGTTATTCCTTTTCCATGTCCTTCGAGTGTGCTTTTCCCCGCTCTCGTGCAAAGATCATTCTACGACTTATGTTTCTCACTTGTTTTCGTCAAACAACGGATTTTTTACTGTCGGAAAGGTTTTCACGCGATACGCCACAAATACGCCGCAGTATGAAGTAAAACACAAAATAATGAATAAATACATATATAATAAAAGAAACGATATTCGTTCGTTGAGACGTACAGTCAACCCTCATGTTTGTGTCCTCCGGTAAAGTGCCATCCTCTATTAATAAAAGATACGTGCACACATCTTCCACTATTCGCATGGGAAACCTCGATTTTAGTACGAATGAAAATTTCCCCAAGCCATTGTGCCGATTTAGTCGCCAATTTATAAGTAGCAAATTTTCAAGTAGCTGACGAAAGGTCTACGACAAAAAGTCCTACGAGAAAAAGTCCTTCGTCCTTGCAGGCCTTCGCCCTTGCAGGCCTTCGCCCTTGCAGGCCTCGGTTCTGGCATCGTACCTTTATACCCGGCGAGCATGAATACCCGATCGAGGATTGAACTAGCTCCTGCCGCGGACAGTTCCAGTTACTTCAGGAAAGGTTATTGGCCGCTGTCTGATTCCTGCCAAAATTGCGAATTTCCAATTTCTTTTGTTTTCCCACACTTCCCCTAATTGCCTCTGGAAAGGAGACCCGAGAGTTCGAGCTCGGCGCTTCGAGACGACGGTCGTGAGTGCACCAGTGAGTCATCGTGAAGAGACATCAATGCTGAAGAGTTATGAAGATATTGTGTTAAGACCAACAAGTTATTGGCAATTGTGTTACTCAGCTAAGTTGCAGATCCAATTGTTCATGTTCTGCTATTGATGATATTACTTATGTTAACTATTGCATGACACTATTGATGATATTATTTATGTTAATTACTGCATGGAACTATTATTTAATTACACTGTGAATTTATATTCGATGTTTTCTTGTCTCTTTGTCTCGAAATATTCCTCAGAAAGATCACGAAAATAATTCAATGCACAGTCCGAGTGGATTCTCCGGAAATATAATTTTCCTGATCCACCCTGACCGGTGCACCATGTTGTACGAGACACTTTCTTACTTTTCTTGAAATTCCATGACAGATTACATTGTTCGTTGTATTGTAGTCAGAGGAAGCAATTTGAATTTGGTGAGTGTCTATTGGAATTTTTGAAGACATCGCTCAGCAACACGTACTGTCAACTTGTTCATTACGTGTACATATATATTTCATGATTATATATTGCATAATATTTATAATAAGCCGTATGTCTTTTCCTCTTCATAGAAGAAAAATATGGATGCGATACATATACAGTAACTCAGAATAGGTACTCCCTCTTTTCTTACAATGCCACCCTGCCAATGCCAAAAAATATCTAAGAACGTATGGTGGCACAATAACAGACGTTTGAATGTGAAAAAACTGTTTGTTAAAAAGTGTTAGGATAGAAAAGCGAGCAAATGAACTAAGACGCATGTTGGAACTCCTTGGAATAAAGGAGAAGTTTGGCTGCGAAATAAATTCAGAGAAAGTACATTTGCGGAAGACGTAATCGGTATTATGCGACCCTCTTCTGCTACTTGGACCGATCCGAAAATGAGCTTAAATAAGAGAAATAGATGTGAGGAGAAGTCGTTTTTGAGACACATTCTTTCCAATAACGATACGTGACAACAATAAGCTAAAGAGGATATTTATGTAGATGTTGATTGTATGTTTGTGCAAAATAACGATTAAAAAAATATCTTATACATAATAGATAAACTCAATAGGCCTTGAAAAAAGCTACCCCATTCCTGTTACTACACTCTTATGTCTGTTATTTTAAGTTTCCACTACGCTACACCAAAAGTAATCAGATTTTTATCACAAGATTTCATTTACAGCGTAACAGGACTTAGAGTGCTTTAATTTTTAATGATTTCTGTGAAGCGGTGAGATTTTGGTGAATGTAAACCGTTATAAAATATCTTTATTCGGCCGCGCCTATTTGAATCGATTCTTATATCCGTCTTTTCGATTCCAACTCCACCGGTCCATCCTCGCATTCATTCTGCATATCTATCTGCATTCTTTCTCGATATTCTTTATATATTGCTCAACTTCTAACAGAAGTTGAAAAACGCATTTCTTTCGTAAAAGTTGATAGGCTCGTGTTTATCATACAGTGCCTGTTAATCCAACTTATTATTAGTGTTATAGTTACAGTTATTCTACAACTGAGGTCATATTGAAAACATGAGCCCTCACAAGGAATCGAACCACAGACAGCTTCCGCCAAAGGCGCAGCCCACTATCTTTTAGATTGTTCTGTTCTCAGTGGAACATAGTTAAGCCGGATAGTGCAGCATTGCTTGCTGTTCTTGCTCGCTTCTTTTGCGTTTATTGTAGAATTGATATTGTATTACTGAAATTTCTCTTAAATAACCTGATCTTTGTTTAATATCTATTAAAATCCCCTCCTTAAGACTTATTTCTGTTGAATGATATTCATGTCATTGGCGGCATACATATTCTGCTTTGGCATCTCTTATAATGCTGAAGGCCTTTCTTCACCCAAATGATTGAAGTCATGTTTCGAACAAAATTTCAAAACGCAATGTTTGATTTTAAATAACTCGCTTCATTCGTTGGCACCCTATTTCCATTCATCTTCATTTGTTCGTTTTGAGACTTCAAGCTTCAGTTTCCCGTACCTGTTTGTCTGCTCTCTGTAATAAACCTCGCTCATACTATATCCTCCAGCTCAGCCACCTGCATAAATTATCGGTGAAATTTTAGGTGAGACTTAGAAGTCTCGAAATCGCTTCTCGTCCGTACCGCCACTCCCATCGCTGACCCCGTTGACCCTTCTCTCACGCTCTTTCCCTCTGGCCAAAGTCCACTGCTCGCCACACCCCGCGCTCCTTTCACCGCACGCAGATAAGGGATGCTCGGAGGATGGGTCAGGCGAGGGCGTTGTCTGACTCCTTTTCCACTGGTTTGTCTTTTGAATGATTGAGGATGTCACGACGCGCACCATGGGTGTGTTTGTGTCCGCTTTCCTTTCCCTTCTACTCTTCTTCCTCATTCCTTCCTCACATCTTTCGATACCAAAGATTGATCGCTATTTAGATAAGCGCCGAGATTTGCCGATAGCCGCGTTTATTTCTAATGTCTATAAATGTCGAGATGTGTAGACAATGAAAATTGATCAACATATCGATATAACAATGTGTAGGATTGAGATATCGATAAGTATCGAAATATGTCGATTGCAGATTTGAAAAGTACGTGGACGGCTCGATTGTAGCTGCGTATTTCCACTTTTTCGAAGATTTATTTTGTTACAAATGAGGGAGACACATCACAATTCGTAAAATTTGTTAAATTAGCGATCTATGGGATTAAGATATCGATAAGTATCGAAGTAATTCGTCGAATTTAGATTCAAAAATAAATATATAAAGAGTTCCATTATAACATGCAGTTGCGTAATTTATAACTTTCTGGTGTTTTTCTTTTGTTACAACTAAAAGAGTAACGTTAAGTTTACGAAAAATTAACAGAAGAAGTAATTTGAACTACTTAACTTACTATTTTATGACTTTGGATAAATACTAAGCAATTAAAGCCTAATAAATTTAATATAAATTATACTGGTCTCTGATACCATATCCTTAATATCAATTTAAATTATTTTTTTGTTTATCCATTGCGATTAACATATTTTTAGACCTCCAAGTAGATGCTACGGTTTCCCCCAGTAAATATCAATAATTCCGACATATCTTCGTATCAGGTATGTCAGCTTTATGTAGGGTAAGTCCTTGAATACCATTCATTCACTGAATTAGGAGCTCGTGATCAAGGAAATAATTATTTAAAAGTACTCCATTACGTAAGATATAAATACTCTCAACAGAAGTTTTTCCTTTGATTTCTTCAGTCACATTGAATCTGCTGATGGAATCACAAGTGAGCCATAATGACTCACTTATTTCCGCTAATCGTGAAAGAATGTCGCTCAAAACAACGCAAGGACTGCACTCTCCCATCACGACAGCATTTTCACCCATTCCGCTATTTTTCTCATTCCACATTTATTTCCAAGAATTGTATTCCCTCAGTTTCTCCCGTACGATTTTATCTTCTTATGAATGTGTTTGCTTCCACCTCCTAGCATATAAACAGATAATTTTAAGTGATCGTACAATAATATAGGAAAATTATGCAAAGTAATTTGTTAAAAAGAAGTAACGTCGTCAATCAAGGTCTTTAGTTTAAATTAATAAGAGAGAAACGTAAAGTTATCGTAAATTAGAATACATTTATTCGTTGAGATGAAGCTTAAAGTTTTCCGTAGTCCTCTATCCTTTGCTCTTTAGTTTTAATAATAGAATTACTTACGGTAGCCAATGATTCACTATCTCAAATTAATAATTCCTAATTTTCCTTGTAAAGGCATTGCAATAACTTGAAGGGACAGTTATGTAATTAATTGAAATGCGGTAGACCACCGTAATATCTCTTCACTTACTGAAGTCATAAAGATTATCAATTCTAAGTTTTGATGTCCAGGTACTCTTTGGTTACTTTCTTATTTCTTTATCCCTTGAGAATGTGATTTCCAGCGACTTTCCCACCCGAATTTATTTCCACAAGATAGAGAAAGTCACAAAACATAATCGTTGCAAGTAGTACATTATTTTGAGATTGCTTCTTTTATTCGTATATATAGTTTCTGGTCCATTTTCTCCAAATTGCTATCATCATTACGATGAAATACGAGTTAGCGTTTAAATGGAGAAAGTAAAGGAGGTTGCTTAACACACTTTCGAATGTACCCCTCTTCCAAATACAAGAATCTTATTTACTCACCTTCACTTCAAAAGTTACCGAACATCTTACGAACTCTACCAGGCATCTCCGATCGACCTCTCCCTCAACGCATTGCCCAAAATTCCTTCTTCCTCAATTCGATGTTGGACTAGAAATAGCGAGTGAATCTTTCCCGCGACGATATCACTGTCTGCACAGGATTTTATAAGGGCAGGAGAAGAGAGGACGCTATCAGAAATCAGGGAAGGAGCATTAAAATCCGATCAAGTCAGCATTATATTCTTTCTTTTGTAAAGAAAAACGCATCGATGTGTTTTATGTGTAATTCCAATCCTCTGTCGGCCTAACAATATTTTAGACCAATTTATAAAAACCATAGAAATGGTTACAAAGAACGAGTCACTAGAAACACTCAGTTGGATTTTTTGCGATCTTTAAAAGGTAGCGAAAATCTGTAGGATTGCAAAATCGTATTGATAGTGCAGTATATGACAGGATTTTTCAAGAAATTTCGTTGAGCGTCTATCAGCATGAAACGGCGGACGACGAAGTTAGCATTCCGAAATTCCGAATTTGAAACTGTTTTAGCGGGGGTATTTAGTCATGAACTTATGGCAAAAGGAAAAAGCTCGGAAATATTATCTCGAGTTCGTTCCCGATGTTGCTTTTCGGAAGTTTCGCAAAAAGAGAATTTATACAAGTACTTGATCATTAGGGAGGTATTCCTAAATTATTATTTGTTTTTCGGGAATAGCGAGAAATGCATTTGCGTATAAGCGAAGCAGTGCTAAAATTGAATGCAGTGATTTTTAGGATCCACAACTAAATGCATTTAAATAATTCTGATTTATCGATATTGATCGGTTTTAATTCACAACGGGAACCACTCAGGAGCAACCTTCAAAGAAATAATTCCGACCACTGTTCATTCCAAAATTAGTCGATAGGTAGAACTCAAATGGGCATTTTCCCTTCATTTAATATCCACGTATTCCTCGTTAAGTCTTTGTCTCTTCTTCCGGCGTCGCCCCATTTATTGCTGTTTATGGTAAATACTGTGACTATTGGTGAACTAAAGAAAAATATATCCAATCGTGGAATGAGCAATAGAACCCAGAATTCCACCAACGAGAGATGCTGATCCATGTCATCGAAATCCTCAATTAAATGAAAGAGCGGACATTGTCCATTTCCAGACGAAACTTTTTCTCGGTTCGATAATATTATGGGGAGAAAGGGACGATCGCAGAAAATGCGGAGAAAGATGTAGAAAGAGGGCCGGAGAGAGATGGCGATATTCTCGTTGATCGTATCTGAGAAAGGAAAGCGGAGAACTGGTTCTGCATCCGTCGGATCGTTGGAGATCTTTAATTTACATTCTCTTCCTTCCCCTCCGAGAGAGCACCTCTGGCCCCACCCGCCGGCCGCCGCGGACACCCTGCTCCGCCCTAGGGCTGCCCTGCGGTGCTGCGGCTGTCTTTCAGACGCCGTGTTCCGGGAGAGGGAAGACATTAAGAAATGCCCTTGTGTCCAAGCACCATGTCCCTCTCTCCCTTTTTATGCTTCGGCTCCGTTATTCCGAATGGGATGAGACCAGCGCTGCGATGAAAAGCCGATCGCATTTGCATATTTTTGCCATAAAAACGATGTATTACGCCGGTGACAACGGACGGAGTGGTTAGCGTTTGGATGCGATATTTTGCGGCTCTAGATGCCGAGATTTTTAATGGGCGGGTAATAGTTAGTTGGGGCCGCATATCATAAATATAGGCGAGCGTAATGAGAATGCTACCCGGTGAGACTTTTTCCCGATAGATAATATCGAAACGGTGGACCTTCCTTTTTTGTTACTTACTGCTAGCCTTATTCTAACTATGCAGGTTATTATTCAATATCGAAATCAACGGTGACAAGTACAGTTCAGTTGTAGGAACAGTACTATGATTTTAGTTTCGTCTCTAAGCCGGATAGCTGTATATTTCGTGATGAGAACCTCATGGTTTCATAGGAGAATACTAGTTCGTGTATATAATTGTTTTTGGTAATGGTGGCGAAATAATCACTGTTACCTCGTTGACTTGCTTCTCATGATCAATCTTGCCTCATTTAGCGTGACAGACGCAATAAACAATACGCTGTTTCAAGGGTCACTAACTGAATAACTGTCTATCTGTAAACCAAACTCCAGTTGGAATCTCCTCCCCTTAACCATTAGCTACCACGAGATAGGAAAGAGAGGAATGAGGCTTACCAGTCAAGATGAGGAGTGAGGTACTTTGCCATTACTTCCCTTCCCTTCCTCTCCTTACCGAGCCAAAATGCTACAAGTCCACGTAACTGAAACTATTGAGAAATGCTTTTCGTAGCATTCCATTAAGAGGGATCCGGAAGATTCGCTACAGTACAGATTCGCGACAAATGTTCACTACATTTATAGTTTCGCTACCGAAGTTTTCGCTGTAATGTCTTTTCGAGGCAAAAATGTTTCGCTACAGAGCGTTTTCGCTGCGGAAATTTTCTTTACAGCGTACAGTTTTTCTACGAATTTTTTGAAAGAATTCGCCATGAAAAAACTTCACCACAGAAATGTTTTGAAACAGTTTCGAAAATCTTTTGTAGTGAATATTCTCTATAGCGAAAAGGTCGATATCGAAACTACTGTAGCGAATTTTCCTAGGCCCTCCAAAATGAGAGACCTTAATTAATGCCATTATTAAGCATCACTAATACCTCAGTAGCTTTCATATCATCATAATCACGAACAAGATCTAAACAAAAGTTAATGAAATATATTTCTCTCTTTGCTGTAACAAAAGACAAATTCAAAATATTCATTTCTTCAAGATTCAGTAGCAGATCGGCTGAATAATTAACTGCTCAAGAAACTACATATAAGTCGCTATATAATGTCGACTTAATCCACGTTTTAAGTTTCAAACCGGAAGCAGAGGAAAAGGAAGACTTTTTGCATTCATCTTGATAATTCATAATTACCGGAAAAGCCTCCGCTAAAGCTTTTTCATAACGGTTAAGGAAGGGTTCAATTTTTCCTCCAATTACCCAAACCGGGAACTGAGGATCATTATCAAAATTTAAACCAACGTATTTGACTTCATCATCAAATTAATTCCTTGTTGATACGTTTTATTCCTCATTTTCTTTAATATTGGTGTGCGATCTGTAATTTGTATTCCTGTTTTCAATCTCCTGAGGAATCCGCATTTTAAAATTATGCAAAAGAGCATCCTCTTCATTTGATGATGATTGGGAACTACAGATCAGATTGTTAAAGTATGAATGCGTCACTTTGGTAGTAAATACTAGATGAAAAAATGCATTCTGAATCAGATTGCTTTAAGCGGTGATGCCTTTCGTAACAATTTTATTGTTCTGTTATACATTTAACATTTTAAAATGATTAAACCAAAGGAGGAAAGTAAGGAAAGGTCTGTTATGTGATCACCGCTATGTGTTATCAAGGATGTCATTGGAACATGAAGAATCTGGGAGAAGAAGGAATAAGAGGGGGTAAGAGGGAAATCAGAAAGAGTGAGAAAAGGACGCTTTGGCGTTTTGCGTGATAATGAAGTCGACGAGCATGTCAAAAGGAAATCCTCTCTCCTGGACAGAAGAGGAGAAGGTTTGAAATGTTCGCCCAATAACCGTTAAAGAGCGCAGTAATCGCTTCTTCCTTCTTTAGATCTCTCACTTCCTTTTTCTTTCAGTCGTACATCTTTCTCTTATTTCCGAAGTCCTCTCTTATAAATTCTACGCTTTCACACCCGTCGCTAATTCTGCTTTTTTTCCGACGAAACCTACGAAATCTGCCGCCTTCTCGTGATTGCCCCACCCCTCGTCCTTTCTGGTGGAGGTACAGCGCTCACTACGATCCTATGCGAGATGCTTTTGGTCGATTCTCTTTCAAGGCTCTTCTCACACCGATTCGAGAATACTTCTATAAATTGATAATTATTATCTGTCAAAACCTTTTATTATTTGTTGGGTTATTGGTTGCCTTGTTGGATTTGGGTAGAGAGAATCTTTCCAAAAGTGTGCATCTTTATATAAAATAAAAATATTCTTGATAATGAACCTAATCGAAAAAGAGACGATGGTCCATCGAAATTCTTTTAAGACGTGCATCTTCAAGTTCGAAGATGCAAGCACGCTTGTGAATCCGTAGTAAAGTTTATGTAGAAAAGTACTATCTTTTTATTAAGCGGTGTGTCTCCAGGAAGCTACGCCTTCATTCATTTAATGCACTGTACTGTTCTCCAGTCACTT
Source organism: Ladona fulva (assembly GCA_000376725.2). Taxonomy (NCBI): domain Eukaryota; kingdom Metazoa; phylum Arthropoda; class Insecta; order Odonata; family Libellulidae; genus Ladona; species Ladona fulva. The sequence goes on along the minus strand of KZ308419.1, from coordinate 342,050 downwards.
ATTATAACTTATTTGAGGCTCCGTCATGGACATGTCACCGTTCGACTACGGTGAAAGCGGCTCCGGGTTCGATACCCGGTGGGGACCAGCGTGTGAAATGCCCTATGCTATCGATGCACTTTTAACAGTGCTACTACTACTACTATTCCTTATTTGAAATGAAAATTGTCTATAGTGCTACTATTTTTCGGGCGTTGTATATATCCTTATAGTAATTTTCTATTCACTGAGTTTTCATTTCCTTTCCAATACATCATATTTACTAAAATTTTCCGCTTTTCATTCTTCCTTTCTCAATTATCTGTATTTATCGCTAACATACTTACCTACGGTCGGGTTCGGTCTTATCTTTTGGAAGAAGGATCTATCAATCAGGTACGTTTTACTCGTGTTTTATCGCGTTTTTCTAGCGAATTCCATAGTGAGATTTTACATTACTTTTATTTTGAGTTTCATTATGTTTATCGCCTAACTTTTGTTGTCATTCTCATAGATGATGTCGAATCTTGAAAATATCAATATAATTTCACCTGCAGAGGACGGCTCTATCGAATGTATCCGTCGTTGGAAACCCCCTCCGCCCGAAACACCTTTGCCTTCGACCGCTGAGGAATTCCGCAGCTGCTCCGCCGATTGTCCGCCTCTCCACCGATTTGCTTTTCTTTCTTTCCGACGGATGCCATCTCGTGGAACAATCTCTATCCGCGCCCACCGCTGCAACACTTCCTCTTCTCCCGTCTTTATCTCTCTCTTCCTCTATCCGCTATTCTTATCTGCCTTTTCTCCTTCGCGAGAGGAAATAGTCGAGAGATGCGAGTGAGTCGCTCGCTAATCTGTCCCGTGTGTGCAGTAACAACACGCCAGTGGTGACGTAGTGGAGACCAGCAGAATGGAGTGCAAACACGCGATCCCAAACGTCTTTGTCTTTTTTGCGGACATTTAGCAAAGCCTGAACTAAGCGCTGGTCTTTTAATTCGCTGCGCTGTTGAATATTTATAAAGGGAATTAAAACTAATATATGAGCGATTAACCGGGGATTCTTGGATCGGGTTGTCTTCCCTCCTTCCGCTGCGGTTCATTTATTTGGATAAATCATCAGTTATAGGTTTTGGCCTTTTATCTTGCAATTAAATGTACTGAAAAAGACGTGAGATTATAAATTATGCCGTTTTGACACGGTTTTTATCGTTCTGAGGATGTATCCACGGATTAATCGCTCCTTTTGAGAAATATGAAATTAATTACATTAATTGCGATGTTTAAAGTAAGCTGATCTTCTATGGAAGATCACGAGGACATTCATTTTGGAGACCGTGTTATTTCGCGGTATTCGTTCAGAGACGACATTGAGCTCGATCACAGCATACATGTACGCATCACTGACGCAAAATATCTTGAATTTAGAAATTTATGATAAATATCTCAGCAACGTCTCTTCTCAGTGCTGACGTGTCCCTAAGACCGTTTATCCTTTTGTTTCGGCCCCGCCTTCTCGTGGCGAATGTAATTCGTTTTGCTAAGTTCACAGTCACATTTCTTGTATAAAGTTGCAAAGGAAGCCCTGTTGTCTTCATTCTCCTCAGCATTCGTTCCCCGATTCCCTCATCCTAGTTTTTCCTCTCGATTATCCATCCCTCGCCTTATCTCTATTCCCCGCTTTCCTTCTTTGCATCTCATTGCGTCCCTTCGCCTCTTAATTTACTCCAATGCAGAGCCATCTAATCTCACCATCGCCTATCGATTTATCTGCCGCCTTTTCGCGCGCTTTAACAACTCGTCCCAAGAGATGAAAAGGACTGCGATCAAAACACATTTATATACGCGAGCGTGAACGCATTTATTTAACAACAGAGGAGAGCTCAAGAAAAGAAATGCAGAAATAACCTGGGAGCCTTCTCGAAGTACTTAGTCTCGCCGAATAGATTTATTCCTTTTGAAACAGTGCGCAGGATTGTTTTCGTGTAAAGAGAACCTGATGCGGTCAACACGTGTTAACTTGCTCTTAAAACATTTAGGTTATATAAAAATATATTTAAAAATAAGTACATAGTTGATTTACGAAAGATATGAGTGTATTGATAGAGGAAAAAAGTTCGATTGAGAGGTTTTAGGACAGGAGAAAGATGAACATTTGTGGGCTGCGGTAGAAGATGGATGAAGAATTATGAATGAGAAGATGGATCTTAGAGAGATAGAGAGTCGAAAACGAGATGTGTGAAGTAGGTTATAATTACGGGTTGAACAAATATTTTTCCAAGCTGTTGGAAGGCTCTATGCAATATCCTAGTTCTTTCGGTAAGCACCAAATCTCGGTACATACTTAAGTAGTGGTAAATGAACGCCATTGTCGGTGTATTGTCATCGTGCATGAGTAAATAAGAGACTGGAATGATTTAATAGTGGCGCTTACTGGACCCTACAAAAGTTGTGTGCATTGCATGAGAAAGGCTCGCCACCGGTCTATATTGCAGACCCAGGTGGCTACGTAAGCGTCCTTATATAAATTAAGTTCTTCGTGTAACGAGTAGTAGTGTAATTCTTGATTATCACTACATCAAGGCCAAGCATTAGGTACGCCGAAGTTGTGTTTTTGTTGTTGCAGCATCTCCGCGGTTATCGATAAATAAACAATTGTGTCTGTTAGCGGATCAACCTGGATATTTGTTCAGACAATATTTTCTTTTGAAAGTATGCTCCCTTAAATCTGCTGGAAATTGTGAAGGAAATATATTTATTCCCAGTTTCCTATTCATCTCCCTCCGGGGCCGCTGCCTCATCTCCTTGTGACCCTCTGCATGCGTTCGCCAACGCATTCTTCCGGCGACGGACGCAAGGAGACCATTGGTCGCGCATCGTAATAAACAACCCCTTTCATTCGCCGCCCTCTCCTCGCTTCGCCACTTACTCGGTGTTATAAGTTTCCTGTTGGAGATGAGCCGTTGATGTCCGCTCTTCACGCTTCTTCTCAGGTGACTCCGAGGATAGATAAAGATGTCGTTTCGTAAAAACACTATGTTTACAACTGTAAGCTAAACATGTTTATCGTTATTTTACTGTACGCGCACCTGTATATTGCCGAATTTAGAGCAGAATTGTGCCTTTCTTTGGTCAACGTATGAAAATGAGTGAAAATCTCCGGTTAATCGTTAGCTGCCAACAAAGGCAACTATTGGCACATCCAACGTCAAGTCAGATTCATGAGTATGGTGTTTATGGATAACGGGTCTTTGTAAATAGATTGATAGATAGACTCTTTATTGGCGATGTTAGGCCCATATGGGCTTCTCTTGTACCTAACCTCGTAAATATTGACTATACCAGACAATATCAGTCGCTGTTCTCTCTCAGGTTAGTCGTACTGTTTAGCACGTAATCAACAATTGCGCATGATCGGTAATAATGAAGCACTGAAAGGAATTATGGAAGGTGGAAAAGGGAGAATGATATCAATGGTGCATAGAGGGAAGCAAATTAGAGAGGTCTCTGTCAGGTTATAGAGTACATAGTCGTAGAGATAATTGGAAAGCAATTTGATGGTGGGAAAAAATTTAGTTTAGAGAAATTTGAGGATTGGAAAACAATCCCGCTAAAAGGAAATAATAGAGTGATAAATAAATCTATAAATAGAATTTTATGCCACTTATTTAGCTTACACTCTTATAAAACTATAAATAGAGTTAGAGAAAGAAGTAAACTGGAAACGATGGTAATTTCGCGTTAAAATATTATGAAAGACCCTTCGAATACCAGTGTGATCGTATACTGTGAAGCTTTTCATCGATTACGATTTTCGAACATAAATTCTAACATCTTATGATGACCCGTCAGATAATGTAATCCATTATAGACGAATGGAAACGCCTGTTGTAAAGGAATAGCCACCGGATTAATTATTCTTCGATATGTTTCGGTATCTTCCTCATCCAGTTCTTTGGATACCAACCTCATCCAGTCCTTTATTCATAGCCTAATACTTAAATCCAAAACGGATGTGTCGGATTTTCTTTCCCACCTGATATGCGTTCGGTTACAAATGGGCATTCAGCTCAGAAGCACTGAATGATGCACGACGAGCACCAGAAGGGGTCTTCTTGTTTTTTATATACAGAATACATATTACAAGAAGCTATGCACATTGAATATCGGTTTTTTTGTGCGAATTTAAGTATCTAAAACTATCGCTAATGTTGGGAAAATTTTCCAGACGAACCCCATAAACTGACCACCCCATTAGTGGCTACTATTCGCAGGTTTTAACTGTAATAAGAGAGAAATTTATTAGGCATTAAATTTCGGATTATATTCCATTACCAATTTGATAAAATTCCTTTAAGTCAGGGAAAAGGGAGCTAACTCGTGGTAGTTTGGGTAAATCTAGAAGAAGCATAATTACTGAATACTAGCTTAGAACTTAACGTAGAAAATTGACTTAATCGGAAAAATTAACAACGGCTTAAGTTTATATAACCAAATGTATTATTATTGGTGATGTTTATTTTAAATGCATTTTGCGAAGAAAAGAACAAGAGAAAGAAGTGAATTTTTAATTTCACCGGAATTTTATTAGAATCAATTAGAATTAAATAAATTTTAAATTCAAATACTTCTGGTAAAACTTTGTGGAAATTTCCATACCACCCCACAGTTCCTGAATTTGTATTCCATATATGCATACCTATAAAACTTATACAATTAACAAAGCGAATAATGTTGATTTTACTTTTCTGCGAGTTCTAAATCACGAGGATTTGTCGTTCAAAACTATGTTTTTGTTCAACAAATCCTCGTGAATTCAAGATTCCTCAAAGTGTATTCCTTCGTGTATTTTATTTGAGTTCTTAATTATTTATTAGCGCGTACTAGCGTGGCTGAATGCATTCTCTTCGTTATGATTAATTGAAATTCTTTGTAAGGTCGGCTTTCAGTTAATAAAAAGGTAAACGTGTATCGGAGTTACTCGACGAATATAAATTTGAGGACGAGGAAATTTGGAGAATATGACAGACTGAATGGTGCAAATCTGAGTTGAGATCCCGAGAAATTAACTCGCAAAGAACGAAAAATATACCGCATGAAATAGAGGAAACGGCAAAATTTTCTCATCCTGCAGTTCGAATACGAGGAAATGAAGTGCACAAAAAGTTGTCGGATGTAGGAAATTTCTCTCGGAGCGAATTCCACGTCGTGCGTCGGATGAAAGCGGGTACTTTGAGGTCCCCTTGGCAAATGGACCGTTTGATTCAATTCCCACTGGATGTGTGCTCACCGCCTCCGGATTTCCAGGTTCCGTGCTCAATCCCCTCATCTTTTTGGCCCCTCGAACCTCCTTCCGCCCCCGCTGCTTCGCCCCCGGCCAAACCGACAAAGTTTGCATTTCCGTTCCTCTCGCATTCTCCAGCATCTCCACAGATAGTCTCCAGCAGATCCCAAACTCTCCGAAATTAGACAAAGATTCCCCCATTTCAACTGACAGTCATGATCGGGAGATGAGGAAAGAGGAAAAACCGAGGTGACCAGAGTTCGAACCCAATTTTTCCCATTGCCGCTGGTTTTCCATTAAACTGCATTCATAAAGTGTAATAAATTGCCCACGTGAATTTTTTTTTTGTTCTTGCAGTACCTTCTTGCAGAACTCGGAAAATGCCTTCTATTAGAAAAATGAACATAATAGTTCACCCATTCCACGAATAATGCAATCAGTTAATGACTTTTCAAATCATATAGATTATTTAATGACACCTTGTGTTACTTAAAGAGGAAATGGTATACATTTTTTAATGTTTAAGATCCATATAACCAGTTTCTTATTACTAGGTATTGTTGGTCCGCGTTCGACTTACTCCTGATTAGGATAGATATCATTTCACCCTCTTACAAGGCGAAGGTGAGGTCTTGTTCTCCACTTCTCGAAATTAATTTAGGCGCCCATTTCTCACTCTCGCTAATCGTGAGAAAGAAAAATAAACCGGAAAATGTTCTTTCTACTTAAATTAAGGAATAAACACTCCTTCTTGCGAAACATTTCGATGTTGAACTATTTTAATAAGGGCGATACCCATCCAAGTAGAGAACGAAGCTATAAAAACGTCGATAAGGGGCGGTTTAGGGTAATTATATCCATGGTCCATTAGAACCCATGCGTCATTTAAACGATGGCCTTTTATGAATGTCAGATTTCCTTTTAGAAATATTCCCGATGTCCTCCTTTCATTACATTGTGATTTCCTTTGCCGTCTTCTATATCTCTTCTGTCATTTCCTCTTGCCATCGGCGTATAGGGCCCCCGGGTAGCCAAGTGGGAAACGCGTTCGACTTTGGTGAAAGAGGCTCCGGGTTCGATTCCCGATGGGGACTTTCGTGCGAAATGACCTTAGCCGTCGAAACGCTTTTAAATTTACTTCCACCCATCGGCTCATCCATTCATGGCTCACTTCTCGGTACATTCTTCACCAATGAGTGACACCAAAGAGTGAGATTGCCGATTATGATCCAGAATTCAACAGAAAAATGATGCTGTGATACTCAGTTCTCAGAAAGAAGGGTAAGAGGACAATCGGGAGTTTTTACAGTAATGTAGCTAGAATCTCTTTGTTTATGACCATTTCCTTTCGCCACCTTTCGAGCTTATTAATATGAAGGCTCCGAAAGTGTGCACTAAAGAAGGAATGAAGGGAAGAGAAAAGGTGAGGAATGAGGAAGCTCGGAGATAAATGATAGAGAGAGGAAATTTGATACTGGAGTCGAAGCTGCGAGAATTCAGGAATTGTGTTTGTAAAATAACGTTTTGAATGCACTCAGACTTAAACATAAGGGTCTACTTATATAATACGATATGTGGCAAAACGTCTTTAGTCAATCGATTTTTTTTCTTTTGAAACGGATTTCCTTTGTAGAATCCTCCTAAAAAAACTCTTATCGCATACTGTACCCATATTTTTTATACATTTCATAGTGACCCATCATCTTCGGATGCTAAAAATTGAAATTCCATTATTTCATTGGGATTTGAGTATAAACAAGAAAGAGGAATTCTTGCTTATACATGTATTAATGAGACTCCTTTTTTAAGATGTATATCAGGGTAATATTTGTTGTCAGTAATAATTAATTTGCTTGTTTAACGAACCAATAGAATTTCCTCAGCGTTCTCTTGCATTCCAAATTCCCCAGAAATATGTTCTGTTTTATTCTCATCTGGATGACTCTCAGCATTGCAATCCGAATCTTGGCTTTTTTTATACTAGAAGTAGTCCCCGATTTGCGTCTCTTTCATCCGAATTATGCCGGTAAACGTCACCAAGGTCGAATGAAGCGCTGTCGAATCGAATTTCGCGAAAGAGTTATGCCAATTACCTCCTCATACACATATGCTTATAGTGAGAGTCAATCCAACTTTTAAAAATGGAAAAGTTGATTGGTCGTATTGCCAAATTCCTATGTCAACCTCACATAGATATCTCAATCTACCGTTAGCCTCCACTAAACCTATTCACTTGTTGGGCTGTGACACATAGCTGAGTGACACTCGGAAATAAATCCTAATGAATGATTAGCTCCGGACGGCTTAAAGGAGAAGAAGGTCCATCGGTGGACCTGTCCGAAGAAGCGTAACTAATGATGATGATTCGAAAATATTAAATTAGCCATATTTCTTCCTTCTTTTTCGTAAGCGATACGTCCTACTACTTAAGCGTGGGATTTGAAAAGAAACGAGAGACTGAAATAATGATCAATGAGTCCGTCGACGCGTAATAGATAACAGCAGAAAGAAATAGGAATCTACGTCGATGCCAGTTTAAAATGTCAGGCGAGTTTAAATGCATAACTGTGAGTGTATTGTGCAGACAAGTGCTTTATGTTGACTATATTACGCTTTTCTGGCGTCGGGCCATAAGTGTTGCTATTTTACTTCGTAAGACTGTGCGAAGGGAATTTAATCGAAGTAAGAAGTTCATGTTCGTGAAATAGTAGAGGTACATACTTTCACCGCAATAAATCACGTTGTGTGCACTTATAATCACCGTCTGACTGTCTTCCACAGGACTACGATCAGAATTTCCGTGACTATTTACCAGTAAACTCACAAAATATTGTTTAAATGGACTAGTTTGTACAAAAATCTCGTTATTCTCATGTACTGCTTTTCTCTAGAAGACAAACTTAAATATAAATCCAATTATTATGCTGTACACCACCAATTTATTACTCAATTCTCTTCGTATGAATTTATAGAACTGCCATTTCTCGTTGATTAGCAGGAACTACCTAATTAATTAATTTTTAAAGTTATCTGTAACATCTTACCCTTTGAATCGGTCAATGGTAAGACACCATTTTTCATCTTCTTCTTCTTCATGCGTCATATTCCTTTTATGGCGTAGACGATCACATTGGCATCAAATACTATGTTCTTGTGCATGTTTCAGCAGTCTTTGATTTGAAGTAGCACCACTCCAGTCTTAGATGTTTTGCCACTAATATGTTCTTCTTTTTCCCTTTTACATCGGATCTTTCATTGTATTATAAGTTGTATAACCTCCTTCTCATAATGTGACCAAAGTGTTTTATTTTTCTGCCTTTTTTCTGCTTGATAAGCGCTCTTATTTCTATTTTTCCATTTCCATTTTAATCACAAAATCTAGATATTACAGCGCTAAATTCTTTTCGTGTTTCATAGCTTGTTAGCTTATTTCCCGCCTTCGAACAGTAATACGCTGTTAAAATCGGTCTCCGTGCATAAAAGGGGTTTAAAAAGTCGAAATAAGAGTTCAGATCGACACGCGGGAAAACGTAGTCAAAGCGATTCTATTTCTATGTAGGAATATATCAGAAGATATATTTTTTTCTATGTCAACCGCTTCCGATATCACCCACTCGCATCTTGTTCACGCTCCAGATGCGTCTTCTTTTAATCTTCGATTTGATTAATCGTTCCGGTCGCCATTCGCCAAAGATAACGCCTTTCCGAAGGATTACGAGCTTTCCATGCGAAATTTCACGTCCCAGTTTCCTTAATTACAATCTTAAAAATCAATATTAATGGAAGTGACATCGTTGTGTGCCCATGGAAGTCAAAATGTTGAAGCGGAAAGAGGTGGGCGTCGGAGCAACGGTGCGGAAGCAATTACAGCGACACGTTTAGGTGCGCAGGTAGTGCTTTGGGTGGCCGCTGAGTGATTGAGTGCGCCTCCGGAGTACACGGCAAATGCATTACCTTTCATTAATTATCTCGCCTTTTATTAGCGGAAAGGAAGGGTCCCCAGTTCGATCCCCAGCTGGCGAAGAATGGCTGAGGATCGCAGAGATGCTCCCCGTCAATGAATACGCTCGATCTGGATTATATCGCCGATAATTGAAGAATAATTCACGAACTTAGTACACTACTTTCCTCTCATGTCAAATCGGTATTTTTATTTTTATTATTTTAAGCAATATTTAAGCAATTAAAGTGAAATCCGTATTTTGTTTCAGTAGGAGATTTTAAAGTCGTACTAAATGGGATAAGAGAAAATGAATTGTGTAAAGGCTAAAAGAAGTTAAATCGTACTTCTGTGACTCCTTTATAGTCTCATAAATCGATTCAATTGTTTAATTTTTCATGCATAGGTTTTCCTTTCCTATGAGGACTTTTACATCGAGTACATCCGAAGTATGCAATGAATGTACGTTGACTGAACTTCATTCAACTCGATTTTCTGCACGAAAAGAGCTGCTTACCCAATCTGTAACAGGAGAAATGAACGTATTAATAATATTACTTCAAATTAAATGACATTTTTCCGCGTTGAATTGTCGATATAGAAAATAGAACTTTATTAGAAAATATAGAAAATTTATAAAAATAGAAAACTAGAGAAGATACTTTATAAAAAATGTATATGTTGATTTTCATAATATTTCCATATGCTTAAATATTATTTTGATTCATATAGATTTTAAAACGCTCTGTTACAATTAAATTCCAATGTTATCTTCGTTTTATTACAAAACATTCTAAGTAGTAGATCGTACGGTAGAGTAAATGTATGCCTAATTCGAAAATACGCTTCATTGAAGCGGTCAATAAATATAATATTGAATCATACTGCTCGACGCCCATTGAGTACTTCCTCGTTGTTGCAGAAGTACAGAATGTTTACATTTGTGAATTTCGAGGAGAGTTGAACTCCTCAAAATGTAATTGCAACTTATAGTTATAGTTTTATATATTCTCTGTCATAGACTCTATAGTTTTTAAAAACAATTTCCTGATTGATATCGATCAGAATGGGCGTAATTTTTGCTCGATAATAATAACAAATAAATTAAATAACTGAATCGTGAGGGTAATGTTTGCTGTCCCGCCTTATCAGATAAGACACATGACATCTGCTATTTGGTGAAGGCATCGAATTAGAAACTCCCCGTGGTCGAGGTTGGAAGAATAACGTATTAATTTAGCATACCAATCTATACGGAGCATAATTAATGCTGTTAATCAATATGAGAACCCGCTAATCAAATACCACGAATGGATATTAGATGAATGAACGTTGGAGGGATTGCAATCAGTTACCTTCGTTATCAATCCGAAGATTGATTCATCTTGAAGACTATAAGCACATCCGATTCCGGTTAAAAAAACCCGCGCTTTTGTAATTGAATGGTTAAAAAATTGAAACCCGCGCAGACGCTGACACAATAATGAGCAGTAATTTTAACGGCCACTATTTTTCACCGCCATGAGTATCATAATTATTTCTTTGGCGCAGCGCCCAGGCAAATAAACCGACATCCTCCACTTTTTCCCGTATGAGAATGAAAGGGAGTTATTTTGACGCAGTCATCTGCGTCACCACCCAACCGAATTCAATGGACCATCGAAGTCACTTGTTTTAGGCGCACGCCTCCAGAAAGGAACGGAGAAAGGGAGAGATGAAATAGTGTGGAGAGCAGATGGAGCACTCAAATCATTCCTTTACTTGTACATGTTTTAAAATTTCCTCTCATTTCGCGGCAATTAATTGACGGGAAGGGGTTTTGGAGATATGGAATGGGCGGACCGCGACCAGCAAATTTAGAGACCTATATGTGTTCTTAGATGTAAACAAGAATATTATGGTGTTATTTATAAAAATATAATCGCAGATCTATTGATATAATTTGAAAATATTTAAAAGAGAATTCACAGAAACGTTTTATAGTAAAATCTAGAAGTTCTTACGTAAACCCTATGTGATATGTAATACACCTAATCACTTAGAGTTAGACAAACATACTACCGACTGTCCTTTTTCTGGGATTGGAATTTACAACTGCTCAGACTTATGTCCACTTATAGTACTTAACAACATCAGCATGGGAATGAACTACTGAATGGCGCAGACAGAATGTAAATACTTGGGGAAGGGAGCGTAGTATGGATATGGTTGCTCTTACGTAGCTAAAATAAAGTAATATTTAGAAATCCTTATTGTAGACGTGGGCCAAGATTAAATTGTCACAAGTCGGTGGCGTGGGGGATAGCGAGATAGCAATAACTGGGTTTGAATTCTGGTCAGTGCATGGTTGTTAGTGTTACATTGTCTTGTATTGAGTTATTTCAAGGGTTTATTGCGAGTGTGGTTTTGTAAGACAAAAATACGCCGAAACAAAGTCGTAACTATTATTATTAATACTATACGGGTTCCATTAATACCGTCACACTTAAGTCTGATAAGATAACGAGTAGCCGATGATTGTTACAAGCATTACTTAGCAGCCATCGGAACCGATTTTGTAGAAATGTAATTCAAGAAAGATCACTGTTAGTTGGGTCTGACAATTGCTGTGTCGGTCGATGCATCCAAAGCCGGATCTGTCGATAATAAGGGAATCTTGATACTTGGAAGTTCACGCATTCCATCCTCAAAAACGTACCAAAGGAATTATTGAAGGGAGTGCGAGTGAAAGTTAGGCTGTGCGTGTCCCGCCCCGCTTTGCTTCCATCGCTCTTCTCTAATAGTTATCTTCGTTCAAAATAGATCCGTGGGGAATAATGGGAAAAGAAGAGAGAGGTTTCGCAGTCATAGCCTTTTCCGATCGATCAATCAATTCCATCGGGCGCACCTTCCACGGGCAAAGGTCATTAAGCAACCCTTCGCAACCCGCGGCAGCGCACTCCATAAATTTGTCTCGAAATCCATTTGTTACCGCCGCCTAAAGAAGTAAGCGGGGGGCGGGTGAAGTGGTCATGGGGTGGATGAGGAAGCGGTATTCTTCGTTCGAATTGTGACGGCCGCTGTCTGCAAGCAAACCCCTCCTCTACACTCATCCTTCTCCCAAAATGCTTCGCCCCCACCCACTGATGGGATCGCCTCCTATCCTCACGGTACCGGCTTCGAACCTCTATGTACACGTAGGTTTTGTTCGAATAGTTTCTCTTAGAAGAAACACTAGTAGATCGAATTGAAGTATTCAAACCTACGACGGGCGGTTAAATCATTCTCGAAATTTTGCTTTATCACGTCTGGAATACTTTCAATGAATACCGATCGATCCAGAATTGTTTCAAATTTCTCGTAATGAAAATCCATTTCAGATTGACGCTTGCGATAGTAAAACATATCAATGGCTTTTGGCGAATTGAAACGACCAAGTTCCGGCATTTTTGAACTCGCCCCGTACAGTTAAAGCACAGCAAAGTAATAAGAAATGCGACTCAAGGATCGAAAGAATCGGCATCGTTTACATTTGATATTTGTTTAGTATTGCGTTAGCATCGTAATGAACAATATCGCCTTAAGCTACGTGAACGCTGCAGTGAATCGCAAAGCGTATTTAGAATATCATATTAGGGAATACCATAAAACATAATTTAGATGTGTATTTCTAATTAATTTCATAGATTATATAAACTCTAATCGTGCAAATCCTTACGATAAAAAAATGTAAGTTTTTTTATAGTACGGCAAGAGTATGAAAGCATTAAATACAAGGAGAAAAATGTAAATCATTCTATCGTAGGAAAGAAGTATAGGAAGATGTCCATAGGAAATATAGGCTCCATAGCCCACTTTAGCCGACTCCCGTCCCCCGCCTATTTCCCCTCCCGCGGAGTCCTCTCATTTGCATGAGAAGTAGCATTTCAGGAGGACGGCAATAAATCACACTGGAAAGGGAGCACCATTGTGAGTGGCGGGTTGTAGGCGGGTGCCTCGCCGTCCATCCATCCGCACTATCCCATCCCACTGCTCCCGTGGACCAAAGGACGCCACTCTTACATCCGATTAAGACGCTCACACCGTATCTCTCGCAGTATTGGAATATAGTAACTAACGTCAGAGCGAATCTCGGTAATGTCCCATCTAATGTCATTTTAGATTTTGTCGCTTTTAATCTTCTTTGGAAAATCGGTTCTAGCCACATTTGGGACTGCAGCAGCTCTCTGCAATAACGCACTCAATAACTGAAAACAGACGGGAAACCTGTCAGAAAAAAGTGGATTTTGAGCATGAAAAGGTGGCGATGATAATGAGACATTCTCTCGCTTTTTTCAGTAAACGGTTGAGGTGAAATATTGGGTTGACTCTCGGATGCTGCCCCTTCGGGATAATGTAAAAAATGGGACCTCGAAACATCTGCTTACATTCCCAACAGGTTCTCCGTAGCAATATTCAGATCCCCTTCCCCGTCAGTTTATTGTCGAGCTTCAGTAATAGCGGTTTAAGAACCGTATAATATTCCAATTTATAATTAAATCAATATGCTTAGGCGTTATTTGGAGCGTGGAGCGCCGTATTACAGAAGAGAAAGAAAACTTGGTCATTTTTCCACAAGCTTTCCGGTGCCTGATGATGCTCATCCTTTAGCGAAACCGATCACCAAGGAAAAAACCTGTGGAAAAATTACCAAGTTTTCTTTCACTTCTGTATTCCACATTTTACTTTAAATATGCGTTCTAATATTATTAGGGATATTTTCATAGAGTTTGTAATACTTTTTAGCGTTGGTCGATAAAAGATGGGTAGATTGAAGATGTTCTCTCAGAACAGCATTGATTTTTCTAATGTTTTTGTGTATAGGGTTTTCCCATTTTAATAATTAAAATCGGAACAACAAAATATAATACTTCGGACCTTCAGCGATAATTGTTTGGTACTAACTGAATTTTTATTATCAAATTATTTGTTATTATTTTCTATGACTATATTTGTCAATTTGCTTCTTCGCCTTCCTCCCAACTTCCGATTCTACATATCCGTCGCTGTCCACAAGAGCGTCTTTGTCCGCCCTTATTTATTATTTTGTAAAGTAAATAAATAATGCTTAGGATTCAAGGCGAGTCAGTTCTGCAAATAATTGACGATTCTGCATCTATCGTACAATCTGCATGTTGTGGTAGCATGTTCTTACACATTCAAATATATTTACCTTGACACTGACTCTATATTTCGCAAAAAATTAATTTTCGAATAGACTTCCACATGTATATATTTTAGCGATTTTCTGTGAGTTTGCGATCGATCTTCTTGACAGGGGCGCGCAATGAGCATAACGTCGTCCGATGTCCCGATGCATTGCTGCAGGAAATCTCGAATTGGGAATCGTGTTTTTTGGGTCAGCCTCCCGGAGAATGATGACGCAAAAAGGGAAGATATGGATTCCGAAAGGGTGCTGGGAGGGAGGCGGCGCCCGATGAGTTGCCCATTTCCCGAAAATGGATTTTTAATGAATCGAAAGTGCTGACATAATACAGCTCTGCTTTTAGCCTCGTATAAAAAATGACCCTTGCGCTGTCCTCAACCGATCGTGCTTTCAAAATGTTTGCCCTCTTCTCCGCTTTCATCAGCGATTCCTCCGATCATTAGGGAGAAACGGTCCGCCGCTCCTTATGCATTTGTAGCGAAAATTCCAAAGGGTACGTCATGACCGAGCGATGCGTGACATATATGTGCTTGTCACATTTCATCGCCAACGACGGGGGATGTCGGATGATGTCTTCGTAATGTTTTGCGGAGAAAATATTTGCGTTTGTTTCAAATGCGAGTGAATTCTCTAAATACAGCCCAAGTTATATATCTAGCAGTCCATGTTCTTATAAGAAGGAAAATTTATGAAAAATAAGCAATAAAATCCCTGTCTAGAGAAACTGTAGTCTTTAAGAGAAGAGCGACTTTCATAGCAAGGCTTATTCATTAAGGTATCGCATAATTCTGTACATCTTGAACAATCGCAACGCTGATATCCCTTCATTGCAATGAATTATAGCGGCAATATTTCTGGAAATACTGTAGATGTCTCCGACACGGTTCCTAAGTATTACGAAATCAGGATGACTAGTTAAAGTTCAAAGCTTATTTAATTTTTTCTTTATAGAGTGTAATTTAAACCTCAGAATTAAATTTATCATTTTATGAAATAGAGTATATATTACAATATTTCTAGTTAAAGTAGCAAAGCCGACCACACAGCTATTTTTATCTGATTTGAAATTTAATTATTCGAGAAACAGCTCAAATTTCAGCATTAACTCTCAAATCGCTGCTTTCTACGTGGAATTGAGATAGTAAAGTTTAATCAATGCTTAAATCAAATGCCTACTACATAGAATATCCACCAAACGGGTTTGAAGCTACTCCTGCCAACCAAGATAGGGCGCATTGGTGTAAGATGCACTGTTTTCGCGGAAAATGAGCTAAATCCTACTGTTCATTGCACAGTGGAGATTAAATAACTCTAAAATTCCTATCATTATGCATGCCGAAATGAGTTAATCATATACCAAAAACACGTATGAATTTTCAAAAGGGGAAGTTCCTCTGTGTAGTATCAAACCAATTTGATCTTTTTTCGTAATTTAAGGCGACAAACACCCACGTATCTATCACTTCAAATATTTCTCGATTAACCTGTCCCATCAAGAGACGGTGTTTCCTCTTGCATCCTCCGCCGCCTCTGGAACATCCTTTAATGTCACGCCGAGTGCGGCCGTCACGTTCTTCCCTTCCTCTGCACTCAATCACCACAATTCCACGGAAAACCGAGCTCACGGTCGCCTCGCCCGCGGAATTCCTCTTCGGAATCTAATCCTCTTCCTCATCTCGTTCCTTGGACTCTCTTCCCTCGACCCTTATTTATATCGAGATTTTCTTTTCCCCTTCCGTTTCTCTTTTTATCTATTCTCCTCTCTCCATTTACTGTTTCGCCTTTTGTGCGTTGTAGCAAATTGTAACCTCAACTTTGCCACACTAAATGGCATCGAGGTCCCTTTGTACACTATAAGTGTATACCTTTGTACGTATATGAGAATATAGATATGAGAATTTTTAGGAATAAATTGTGTCGTATTAAGATTTTCTGTATTTATAAAGCAATGAATACGTCTTAGAACCATTACGCGATGAGAAAATTACTCTCTATTCCTCACTGTGGATTTGTCAAAGAACCCTGGAGCATCGCTATTCTCTCTTTTATCATTCCGACTTCCCATACACTTTCCTTCGTTTGTCATCTGCTATTATATCTCAATTTACATCTCCGTATTGAATTTTCCATTTCTAAATGTATATTGTGTCGAAGAATAAACCCATTTAGAGCAAACCTATAAAATCCGTTTCTATTCGTGTAATATTTGAGGAAGAAACTTGAAATCGAAGGAAATACAGGATGCAACTTTTCCTCCACACCACTAAATCAAGCCTCCGTGTCTGGATAATAAATCTATTACTCTATATGAACACTTTTTCTTTTAGTATATAAATGAGAATCAGTATCAACTTTTACTATTGCCATATTTATTAATGTATGTCAGGATGGCCTGGATAGCCCAAATGAACTGCGCGTTAGCCCTTGGTGAATGTTGTACCGGAATCGATTCCCGCTGTGGACCGAATTTGAACTAAATGACTGTTGCAGTGGAAGCACTTTAAACAATAATAC
The DNA here is from genome assembly GCA_000376725.2 of Ladona fulva. NCBI lineage: Eukaryota > Metazoa > Arthropoda > Insecta > Odonata > Libellulidae > Ladona > Ladona fulva. The sequence goes on along the minus strand of KZ308419.1, from coordinate 325,151 downwards.
TAATAGTATAAATCATTACTCTTTGACTTTCTGTGACTGTACAATTGGTTGTGTTTGCCCGTCTATGACTATATTTGTCAATTTGCTTCTTCGCCTTCCTCCCAACTTCCGATTCTACATATCCGTCGCTGTCCACAAGAGCGTCTTTGTCCGCCCCTCTCTTGTCTTATCTCCCCTTTGCCTCCATCCTCTCCTTGGATGAATGTTTACTCTTGCACGATTGACGACCGACTCTCAGAGGCAACAATAGGAGCTGTCTGAAGACGTCGCCTGCTTCCGATGAAGATGTTGATAGGCGGATGATGATATGCGTCCCTTAGATACGCGTGGGTGTGGATCTTCCCTCTTCTAAGGATGCTGAATGCGTAATGGAGATGTCGGGGGCATTAACGCCCCTCCGCCCCCGGGGGCAACCCTAGGTGGCAATGGCCCCCCAATTGCTGCTCTCCTCGAGTGCTTCCCAATGACGGTGCGTGAAATATGGCCAAAGAGGGCGTCGAGAGGACTTCAATGCTCATCAAATGCCAGACGACTCAATCGCCTTTTTCGCTGATTATCGAACGGACGCTCATAATCCCGACATTCTCTGCCGATCGGTTTTGGGTGCATAGCGATTTCTATGCAGAAGGTATGGGGCGAATATCGTGGTTCTCATATGAAATACTTGGCAGATGCAGGGCGGTTAAATTGGTAGAGAAAGACACTAAAAGAAGTGCAGTGAAACCTCAGTCTGCAAGTAACTTAGTTTGCGAGTGTTTAGCAAGACGAGCAAAACTTGTAATAAATTTTAACTTGATATACGAGCGAGGTCTTGCAATACGAAGCAATATATAGAGTATGTATACACCGTTTTGACTGCCGAACGTCACGTGATCATTTATTGCCTAATAATCATTATTATGTGCATGAATATTTTTAGATTTTGGAAGGAATCATCTATTTTTGTTATTTCTTACAGAAATCACTTTGATATACGAGTGCTTCGGATTACGAGTACGTTATCGTAAAGAATTATGCTCGCAATCCGATGTTTGAATTTACTTAATTATGTCACCATTAAATTATTAATGGATACTAAACAGCTGTATCAGCTGTTTAGTATCCATTTGCGGTTTGCAGGGCTTAAATGTAAATGTATATGTCAAACTTTACCTCCGGTTTTAGTGCATTACATACATACACATCTCTTTGATTATCTTGGTTCTGGACTTTTCGGAGCAAATCAGGCTTACGCGGCTACCTTCTCTGTTTCTGGGAAATAACCCCCAGCACCTCAATCCGTTAAGCATTCCCTTAGCTACTGCAGAACCGTTGTCACGGCAGTTTTAAACCTACAATGTTCATACCAATTCAGCATTAAATATATCCACATTTCCCTTGAGAAGTTAACAATTTTTAGGTTGTGGCTTGAGCAGTGATCCGGGCAACTTTTTCCATTCCGAAGTACTCCTGCCAAAATATTATTTTTGCTATCGGTTCTTTTCCCCTTAATTATGTAGTTAAAATTGTGCAACCCTAATAATTGCGGTTTCTCAATTAACACTTTAAAACCTTCTCATTCATCATTATCACAATTCAATCCAGACTATTTGTTTTTCGTTATATTCGCACTTTTTTCTCCAAATTTTCCTTAAAATTTCTGTTGTACTGTCTGTTTTGCTAAATTGGCTCCCTGCATTTCGAAACGGGTTAAATCAAAAATAACTAAAAGTGATGTGTAATTGATTATGAGGATAACATTTGCTCTATGGCTAATTATTCCAAAGCAAGTGGACAGAATTACTCAATTTCCTATTCCGTTGAGACGTTCCCTAACTTCCATACCTTTGCCCGCCCCTTTTCGTTTCCTTCTCTTCTCCACTCTCATCCATTAGTTCGCTCTTCAAATTCTCAATCGCTGCGGTCTGATTGATGATTCCAATATATCTTGGGACCTTTAGAGGGGGCGGAAAAGGGGCGGTGTCTTTTCAGGTAAGACTTTGCTCGTGGGAAATATTTGTTATTCTGAAATTCATCAAATCTTTTTATTCAGTTTGCAGGTGCGCTACCTGTACGTTTCCCATTCTCAAATTTTCTAATATTCACATCGATCTCATAAATGTTATTTCATATTTGTATCAAAATCGATGTGATGGAACGAATAGCTCAAGATAAACTTACAGTCATTCAGTTCCTTCAAAAGGTAAGACGTTACCAAATCATATTTAAGCGTTGAATATGCACACAATTTAGGCAAATAAATCCCAAAAATTTTATTTCCATCTCATTGATTTTATACGAAGCGGAAGAGGTTTAGGCGGTTTTCAATGATAGGGCCATATCTATCCGTCTGAATTTATGATACAAAGATATCACGTTGCGCAGTAGCTAATGGTACAGTAAACTGTGTTTTGTCATACCGCGCAGAACACTCGTTTGTCAATTCTGCTGATGTTGACAGAAATTTAATGGAAACTAGTGAAGATTATCTTAATGGAAAATAATTGTAAGAATTATTATAGACCTTTTCATAAAAATAACTACAGAGAGGTAAAAAATACCGCGTTTCTATTGTAATCCTTGTTTTCATTACACGTAGTATGTATTTAAGGGTTTAATTAACATGTGAGATTGGTAAAGCCTTTTTAAACAAAAAAATCATCCATATAAGTTATTCGTTAATACGAGAGGAAAATTTGCCCCCTTTTTTGATTCGTTAATACAGTATATATAAGTTCAATACCGTTCGCTCGAGGAAAGAAATTCGATAGAAAGATGAAGTAGAGCAGGAGACATGTTTGAGATTAATCAGGCAACTTCATACGTCCTCGCGCCAATAGAAACCTACAAACGTTTGACACCATAATCTTACGATAATAATCAGAGTTTTTACCAACAAAAACGGAGAACAATTGACACTCGAAAATAAGCGCGCCATCAGCACGGGGTCGGTCAAATGGGGCTGAGGGAGGATGTTACAAATCAAATATAAGCGGTTAGTCCTAAAAATCGTGGAATTGATGTCAGAAGAGTCGAAAAAAATTTTTGAGGGTGGGGAAATAAACGAAAGGACGAAATAAATTGACGGCCTGCTCTTCAGCAGCGCCCCGGAAATCGAAGCGGATGAGTTGGGAAGCTGACGCGCGATTCGCAAACAAAACCACGTCGTCCCTAGAGGGCGTAGCGGAGTAACTCATCCCCCACTGCCCGGCAAATCCTTCAATCCCCCATCCGAATTCCACCCCGGATTCGTTCCTGGACCCCTTAACATGGAGCTCACTTGACCCTCAGCTTCCGCCCCTCCCGGAAACTCCGGGTTTTCTCCGGGAATGGTCCGCGCGATGGCTTTTGAGGTTTGGAATTAAATCCGGAGGATATTGAACGGGGATTACGGATCCAGAAAAAATGCTAACCCATTGAGGGCTTCCATCACCCCAACACACTTTCATTTCGATGCCGAATCTCCCCTTCCCATCATGCATCTCTTCCCGCTCAAAGCTTTCTGCGATTTTTTCCCCTTTTAATCCATCGCTCTTTCCTCTCTCTTTTTCGTCCACTTTCTGTCCTTGCTGATAGCCGTCCTATCCTTCCCTTGCACTTCTGACGTCCCTTTTCCTTGTTTACCCTTTCATCTTTTTAAAATATTCCCTCTCCCCTTTCTGGCTCTTTTCCTCTGTTAAACTTTTCCAGTTTATCGCATTCCTATTTTTTCTATTTTCCAATCAAAATGCGTAAATTGCTCGTGATAATGTTTTTTCATTCTTTAAGAAAGGACCAAATAGCCAAGTGGCCTGCGCTTTCGGTTTTGGTGAAAGCGGTCGCGGGTTCGATTCTTAGTGGGAGACTATGTGAGCGAAATGATCTCGACTGTCGAAGCACTTTTAGCAATACAACTATTATGAAAAGGACTACAGTGCCACTGTGCGTTAAATCTTCTATACCCCATTAGTGTAGTAGGTAGAAACATTGCTGATTCGCTAATGGTTTAGTGCTTTATATTGTGATTGGTACATCCAAGTTTATATTGATACCCTTCAGGCAACGTAGGGAAGCTTTCCAGGTGTACAGAGAAATTTAAGCGACTGAAACAGCTTCGAAAAGCAAATATTGGTAACACAAGTCACAGAAACCTGAAAATCCTTTCTAATTTTTTTTCAAAACGTTTTTCAATAAGGATTCATACAGATACATACTTTTCTCAATTCCTCCAACTTAACACCGTCGTCTTGCTCCTTTTTTGTATTTTATTTTTGACCTTAATTCCTCGGAAAGTAGTAAGAAAGAATTCGAATAAAAATTAGCTCCCTCCCAATAGTTAATTGGTATCATTTAGGATTCCCTCGTGACGCACGCTCACATATCATCAAAAGGGTATGTTAAATATATCGATTTCAAAGGTCTGTTTACGTGCCTACGCTTCTTTTTCCGCATTACAGGTTGTTGGAGATCTGCGTTAATTTTAACGAGGGATAAATGATTCAATTCGATGGGATTAAACGTCGACGATTAGAATTCCACGTCAGCCGGATGCATCGTTTTACGCGATTAATTTTATTAATAAATGAGTCGCATGAGTTTAAATCCAATTATTGGACCAAAAAGATATTTCGGAAAGAGTATCTCATTAGAATCTCGTAATGGACGGCGATCATTGTTTTTGCCCTCGCTTTTGCCATCGACAGTTTGGAGTTCTCTTGAAATCATAATATGAAAGGGATTTTGAAAAAGGAATCAAATACTACATTTAAAGAGAGAAATTTAACATGTCCTGGTTTCGTCATTGAATGGGGAAGAGCGGGAACTTTCTCGAATAGATCAAGTAATTCATAAATTAATGAAATGTTCATCAGAATCTAAAATTTTAGCATTAATTTTATTTAATTAGAGATAATTTATTTTAGGATTTCCATAGATTTTTATAAATATGAAGTGTGTTTAACTAAGCCTCTTTGTTTCGGAATAGAATTAACGGAAGCGGAATTTCCTCTTAAAAAAACATTCATACGCATGTAATCTTCTGGTAATTCTCTTTTAGAAAAAGTAAGCCGGAATTCTGTAGTTCATTTCGGCATTAGATTACAGTATTACTTTACGGAAAATATTTACTGTGTTGTTTAGCAACGATTACAACACATTCCTTCAAAAGTTGCAAATAGTTCGAAAAGAGAGAATTGAAAAGAAACTTATGGAATAGAGAAAGGAAAGTGCTCTTTGCAAATTATGACTGCCATCTAATTAAGAAGTGAAAATTGTTTATTCATAAACCTTCTCCATAATTTTCTTGACTTTAATTCTTTCATCGCTTTCGTCAGTTCTATCGCTTTATTCATACCTTTCCTTTCATTCCTCAGACTAAGAGAGTCCTATCTATTCCTTAAGAATGCTATCCTTGCGCTCAGCAATTTACAAGTAATAGGGGAAACTATGTACAAAATGGTTGTTGAAGTCCGCAAACCCGTTCCGCTTAAAACAAATATATTGCCGCTTTCGATGCATTAAAAATTCACCGGCAAAAGGACGGCGTGCGTGGGTCGCGGGGGAGTCGCAGATGAGAATAAAGTGGTTTTGGGTTGAAAAGGGAGATGGGGAGTGCAATTTCTGTTGCTTCCAAATTCGCCTTTTTCGGAAATTAGACGAGGAAGGGAGCCGAAAATATTCAGCGGTGTCGAGGGGCGTTTAGCATTGGGTGGGAACCCCTCCAAGTACGGAGACGCTGTTGGGGGATCTCGAAGGGATGTAAATGGAGTGAAGGAGCCTTTGATAGGTTAGCTATGTCATTCTTCCGGCGAATTTCCAGAGCAACACATGGCTTCGTGTGGATGAGAAAAGGTTCCCTTTGCAATAAAGGGAGGCTGTGTCACGTTCTGTTTATCTCTGTTGCTACGCGTGAATGAATCCATGAGATGCCATTTTGAGGTGTATATGGAACCGCTGTTTTCGGATGCTGCAGCCACTCTGATAACCACTCCCCATGCATGCTATTGTATTGATACTCATTCGATCAATGAACGATTTTTAAACATTGCAACTCCTTTCAAAAAATAAGTTATGCTGTCTAGGAATATATGTCTCTTCTGCAGGAAGTTACTCCCACAAAAAGTGCGTAAGTGATGCTTAAGTTTGTTGAGCGAAAAAAATTCATTTTGCCTAAAGTACGAGAATATGAGCATATTTGTCAACTCTCCGTCTTATTTAAATATTATTTTTTGTGTAATTTGAAATGCAATATCTCGGGGATCGTCTGTAAGTGAAGTCGATGATATTTTCTATACAGAAAGCAATCATCGTAACTGTACCCATTTAAAGTAATACTTTCTTTATTCAGGAAATACTGGGCTGCTTCATATCTTGTCTTACTTATTTCACCTCACACGAATTCCTAAATATCACAGCATTAATATTCCGCAGATTGTGCTTTCACTGCTCCGGAATCTGCCACAAAAGTATGAAGATCCTTTTGTTGCAAAATTTCAACCTTATTCTATCACGCAAACCTCTTATGCAGTGAAAGTATGCTCCAGAGACTCCATTTTGACAATTCAAAGAAAAATGATCGTCGATTGTTTCATTACCAGTATTTTTGTGACGGCAATCGTCTTGGGTTCCACAGTCTCTTTGGGATTAAATTCGAGATAGTCCTGCGTAATATACGAGATGGAACTCCTGTAATTTTCATCCTCCGTATCCGCGTGAATGAAATTTCCAAGCCCTTTTCGGCGAAATAATTCAAAGGCGCGACACTTGTAGAATTCCCACCTTCCCTCTCCCGAATTCCAGTAAATTAAAAAAACTCCGCTCCTTCGCGACGATTGGATGCGCGCACAAATACCTCGAGAAAAAGACAATTCCGCTAAATAAATAATGGAACTCATCTCGTAGCTTCGGCACTCTATTCCCAGAGCATAAATTGCGACTCAAATACGGAAGGTGAGAAAGAGGAGATTGGGCGGAAGGAGGATGAGCGGCGGGTGTGTTTTGCCCAAGGAAAGTGTCGATGGTATTATTTTATTATTCGGACGCATTTTTCTTCGTTTAGAACGGGGATACGCCGGCTTTTAGAGGAAACCCTTACGTGAGTTTCGAAATGGAGAAAAATGTGAGGCAAGTCTGGTATCAGAAGCATGAGGGCGATAAATGGAAACGGTGGATTGTGGGTGTGGAAGTGTAGATAGATAGATAGATAGACCCTTTGTTGGCGAGGTTAGGCTCATGTGGGCCTCTCTTCCACCTAACCTCATATGTCATTATAATATGTACTAAATATAATAATAAACTAAAAGAAGAGGGTGGTGTGGGAAATAAAGTTTGCAACTGAAGGTCGACAAAGAAAAAACCGACGTTGGGGGAAAACTTCCACAGAGAAGGGGGCAAAAACTACCCGTGAGAACACAGTAAATACATATAAAGACAATATATCATACAATAAATTTAAATAGCAAGTAATCGAAAATGAGAAAAAATATGCAAATACAATTACAAACTTATAATACAGGTTTAAAAATTACGAAGTTATAAAATGAAATTACATATCTAAAGATGACATTAGTGTGCTAAATTGAGAGAACATGATCAATTCCAAAAAATTAGATTATCTTATAACCAATGGTCATTATTTCAGCTAGAGCCACTCGTTGAATATTCATGTCGGATCGTCAAGTAATCCTTGTAATTGAATTTCACCTTATTTTTCTTCTTTGGTGAGAAAGGGTGAGAAAGAAGCCTGTAAAAAAGAGATGAGAGAGAAATACAGTAGGTGACATGTTTTTATAACAATTCGATAAAGTAAGTACGTGCTTTGAGGTGCACGTGGGCTAACGATCTCTCATTGCGAAATTTAAACATCCTAGACTATCGGAAAATAAAAATATTTCATAATTGAGAGACAGATTCTACATCTGCTAACATTCACGTACATCTACATAAATACCCTGCAAGCCGCCTTTCGGCGTATGGAATGGGGTGTAACACCAGACGTTCGAGCTACCTCTATAGCTTACTATTATGTATTTACCTCTCAGAATTTTTATTTCTCACCACATCGATTCTGTGAACTCAACTGAAAATCGTAAACAGTAGAGAAGGTGGGCTTAATTTAGAATTTTGTTTCATTGAAGATTTGATAGTTAGATTACAGGAATCTTTATGAGAGCAATTAGAGGAGATATCACAGACGAAGAATCGTTAGTATTTTTGGCTCTCAGTACAGACTTTTGTCTGCATCTTGAAAAAACTTGGGTATTAAAATTACTTTCATCCACATTTTCCGAATTATTATTATTATTCCGGTTATGTATCCGAATTAAAACTTTCAGAGATCTTTCTCCTTGAGTTTTATTAGCGATCAAATTCGTTTCTTTGCGCGCAGTTTTAGTTTCTAACTGATTTTATATTTGTTGTACTCTTGCCAAGGTGCGGTCTTGTACTTTCATGATCGGCATAATGGTTAACCGGATCTAATATTTTCATCAAAGGTATGTACAAACCCTACGAGTTCTACGGAAAGAGATTAGAATTCATCGGCTATTATTATTATTATTCAAAATACGGGAAAAGGAGGATGCGATCCTCAAGATTTGGCGGGAGTAGTGGGATAAATGTAGTAGGGTGTATAGGAGGGCTTCCGTCATCAAACCGCTTAAATGTCTCCAATGGATGAGATACGAGGGTAGTGGATGTTATTACTATTGCATATCCCCTTTTCTCACGGAGCCACACTTTTCCTCCACTTTTTGTTTCATTTTTCATCCGAAGCTTCCCCTAACAAGATTTCCTCGGCAGTAATCTCATTGCTTCGCGGCTCTGCCATCGGGGCTTTGCGAAGGGGAAAGAGCACTGGAAGTCATGGAGAGAATCCGCTCTATTTACAGACATAAGAAACTCTTCGATTGCGATACGAGAGGAAATTCGTTATATATTACTTCCGAGAATCGTTGTCGAGAAATTATTAAATACTGTTGTTGAAAAATTCTAGTATATAAGTTTCAGAAATTATTATTTTCCGAATCATATTTTGTGATAATATAAGCGGAGTGCATTTCGTAAAAATTAAGAAATATTTTAATGTATATGAGTGACTCATCGAGTTAATTTTTAATCATGAACAGATAGGTAATGAGCAGAATTTTTTCATCAAACCTGGTCAGTTCCAAATGACATATTCATGTTTCAAGTAAGAGTTTTTTTCTTTCTTGAAGACTTGCGATTAGTAAGAATGGAAAAAAGGTGGATTTTGATTCAGTTTTACAGGAAATTTTTATTCAATGCAAAAGTAAAAAATTATATTCAATATAAAGGGAAATTACAGCTAAAGGGGTAAAGATTATGTTTCTCAGTCAAGACTTACACGGCCATTCATTGATCTTCTTCTTCAGAAGGTTTTAGTAACCTAAGCAGGAGTTGTCAATCCGATCGAAAATAGAGGTAAATAAATAGCTCCAAATTTTTATAGTTTCATAGAATTTTACGGCTTCCGAAGAGATTTATTGAAACCATTCATTCCTTCCGCATCTGAAGCTTAAGGATTCCTCATGTCAGTTATTTGTTTTAGCTTAAGTAAACACAGACACGAGCGTAAAATTTTCCTCGTGCCACACAATGCGTTTGAGAGCGTGGCATGGCTATTATTCCTTTTTTTAGGATCTTTAGCTGGAAAGTGGAGTAGGCATTTAGCTCCCCCGTGTGGGAAATGGAGGAACTACGGTCCTTTTAAACGCCCCATTCGAACGCCCTAACGACCACTTTTTTCTAACTTCCCTTTCGCGCCATGTTGTCACCATTACCACCCGAGCACGCACCCATCTCCCCTTCCCATCATACACTGCGCGTACCACCAGCCTACCCCCAACCCCCTCTGGTCTATCTGACAAGTTTTTCCTCACCACTTTCGACATTTTGTTTCATTACGAGATTTTTTATCTCACACTGAGGTATATTTATATTCATTATAAAATAGTCCACAGATTACCTTGGTTTTTGCTTTGTTTTTAATTGAGGAGTTTTCTACTGACTGTGATTATGCTGTGCTTATTTTTATTTGTGCGAAATTTACTCGACAAATAAAATAATAGCCACTCATCTCACCGTTGAAAGAGCTTCTGGTGCTCAAATTCTATAACATTAATTTAGATCGTACTTTTAAGACATTGGTCTAACTAATGGACAAATAAGTTTTTCTCGGAATTTATTATGCGGATATTCCCTATAGATACACAATTTCTGTTGTCTTTGACTGTCATTGTTCATCTTGTTGCTTTGGTGGTTGCCAAGTAGGGCAAGGATTCAAGGATGGAAATGAATTAAAGGATTAACGAAGTACAAATAAACGACTAATGAAGAACGAAAATCGTACATTCAATTAAGGGTTTGGCTAACATTTTAATTCGTACGTGCATTTTGGAAGCTTTGAAGAAAAGCTCAGGTGACTTTTTGGTGTAGACAATAAGTTAAAATTCTGCGTTCTTTGAACCTTAGGCGAGTGAAGCTTTGGGAAAGGATATCTGAATTATGGACTACGTTAGAAATACGCGTGCAGAGCAGGAAGTAAGAAAAGTAGGCGATCTGTAGCAACCAGGAAAGAAGAAAACGTCGCTAAATTTGACACCGCTATCGAATTCGTTTGAGGAATTTAAAGCAAGTGATACTTTTTTAATCGGGTCAGCTTTGAGGGGATTAGAAGAGCTGCAGTCGTGGAGGGAGCATTAGTATCTCATGAGGGACGGGATACGGAGCATCGTGAACCCTGCACTTATCTATTCAGCAACTCTGGTCCGAATTTAGGACAAGAGGAGTCGGACGAAGCGAGATTCAACGCAAACGCGTCTCGAAAGAGATTTATACCACATATGCATTGACAAATGCTACGTAGACGCTTCAGGAAGGAAGAGAGCTACTATGTGCGACAGGGTAGAATGGTGTCATAGTTCATCTTCGCCATTAAATTCTTCCGCTTCCTCCCTCTGCATCGATCCAGCGCAGAAGATCCGCCCCTTAGCCTCAGCCTGACCTCCGTTACGAATGGACCAAGGGGTCAATATTTACAGGGGACGCCGTAATAAAATTCACGCTACGTTTAAAACTCATGTCAAATATATTCAAATTAGGATCCTTAAGGGGTCCCCAGGGTGACGTTGTGGTTGACTTCAATTTTCGGGGTAAAACAATGGGCCGTAGCACCTCCTCCGACGGCATAACTCATTGCGCTCCCTCGGCACCTAACCCCTGCCTACGCTCATATCATTTTTCTATTTGCGACAGATATTCGGAGGGAAATCGGGGGCCAAAAAAGATCACCAATTGGCACATTTACCATGATTGTCGGTTTTCTAGCGATTTCGGCCTCGTTCAAACGTTTATGATGGAGATTCGGCATCCTTCGCTCATAGAATGAGTTGAAAATGCAATTCAGATTTTCGAATGAAACATACTTTGCGAAACAATGGTATTTGATGAAAGGATACTTAGTGAGATTACAGATATGGAAAAGGTGATGAGGAAGGGGTATCGTTAAGATGAGCACCTAAATTGGCCGTAGAAAAGTGAGCTAAACTACTTCAGTCAGGCCTCATCCAGAGTATGCATCATTAGTATGGATTCCTGCGGATCAGACTGCAACCGAGAACCAGAGACGGTGTAAGGCGATAGGTTTCCTTGAAACTCCTTTGCCCGAAATGCCCTGCCGCAGTTCGGGAATCCTTAAATGAAAGGAGATTAGAAGATAAGGTAGAATAAATGTTGCGAAATACGATTACAGAAGACGTTAGACCCTTTTAACCGATCTGACAATAAACGTTGCACAAACCTGTTCAAATCGTTCTCAGATCCCGTATTTGCCAAGAAAGATGGCTAATATCGAAAGTAACCGATCGCTTGATAGTTACTCGGCCTAAAAGTGTAGAATATGTAGAAGTCGGTGGATTTATAGCTCATGCGGTCAGATTTTTAAGCGTCAAAAATTCCTTAAGCAGACTCATTAATTGCTGCGTATAAAATGTACGCAGAATTAAATTATACAATAAAAGTCAACGGATCCTAGTGTTTAATTTTGTTAATCATCTGTGATGATACTTGGGAAGGAAGGACAAAGAACCCAGAGTAACAGCCGCATTTGATGTATTCTGCGCTGCTTATCAATTTACGAAGCCTTAAATGGAATACTGGAATGATGTATTAGAACGTGGTGAGAGAAAGATGAGGTTTGCTATAAATTTAAAATTTGTTTCTTGTTCTTCCATGTTTCGTAGATGAATGAAGTTCTTTGAGAAATGTTAGACCTAAGCGTGCGATGAGAATTGTATGGGGCAGAATGGATGTTGTTAAAGAGGTCCATGGGATATGTTGGAAAGTGATGAGATGATCTTGGAGAATATGGGAGGGAAGGGCGACTCCCCTAGGGACCCGACCACTGAGAAGGGGGCTGAGTTCTGAAGGGGCCCAACTTCCACTCATCCATTCCGTTTCAACTAAGAATGTACAATCCGTCGCCGGATGTCCGGATATTTTGATTTTTCAATCGATCATCCTGACACTTTCCCCTCAGGGCGACATTGGGAAGAGGATTTTAAACACTGGAAATGTCGTAAAAAGCATCGGGAATATTTTCACTTCCTTCAAAGGAAGCTGTTGTTGAAACTAAATACAAGTTGAATTGAGTTAGTTAGGTGTCTTAGAAAAATACAATGTGTTGCCTCGTATTGATGATTTATTTATTATTTTCTATAAAGGCTAGGAGGACGTTTTTAAAATAATTAAAAGTTTCGTTGGATTTTTTCTCAATCCTTCGTTCATTGTTTTTCCTTTTTTGGGAAAATTATTTCGCTGAAAATCTAGAAGGGTGATATTTTGATTTCGTGTGAATAAGAATAATAACTGAAGAAGCCTAATTGTTTGAATAATTTTCGTTTATTAGCTTACCTATTTTATTGATGAATGCACAGTTACAGTTAAAATAGGAAACAGAATCCTGTTTTCCTATCATACTTTTTTTCCGTTCATACCTTGATTCGGTTCAGTAGATTAATTTAAACCTCATCTTATCGAAAATTAATCTTGAAGTTATTGCGTATAGTTCCATCATTAATTCCATGGAGAAACGAAAGAACTCAACCAGTTCGTATTCTTCTTTGCGTTTTTCATCAAAACTAAATCCATTTCTTTGTTATTGTGTAGAATAAACGATTAAACCAAGCGAACGAATGTTTGTCATAAATACTGCTTAGTGGTGTGTTTACTCTGCGAGGTCTTTGTCATTTAACTGTGGGAAGTTTGAAGTATTTCTTCATTACGTTAAACCGTTACATGAGTTTAAAGTTGAGAATATCAAATATATTTTTGAAACTAAATCCTACAAAGTTGAGTCCTTAGAGCCATCAAAATACTGAGATAAACAGTTTTCCAGAGTTCAATAGAAATTTTATCTATTTTTTAGGCAAAAATGTATTTCGATAGAAAAAAGTCTCGCTTAGGAAATTCATATCGTTTTCCCTTCCCTTCCTTAATATATATTCCCGCAGCTTCTGTTCTTTAGCTCGTCATCCCTTCCTCAGCGCGCCCTTTTCCAGAATCTATTTGCTGTCAATATGAATTTCAAAGCTAATTTTTGTGGCTGCGAGAGGGCGTCTTTCATGGGAAAGGAATTGTCTCTGCATTTCTCCCCTCACTTCAAAGGACGGCAGCCGGAGGAATATTTCCGCCCAAAGCGACTCCGAGGAGATATCGAGCACGCTCTCCGATAACGTAATAAAGGGCTGAAAAGAAAGGCGTCGGCCGTGTGCTGGAGACGTCGGTTCTTTTGGAGTTAGCGGTCGTTTTCCTCCGGTCAAAGAGGCCGCGTTTCCAACGAGCCTTCGATTCTTCACAAGAAAAAGTTCCGAGCGGAAAATCGCTTTCTTGGGAAATTTTAAACAGCTTGGACGCTTAAAAAAATATTTTATGCTGTCAACCTGAACTTATGATGCGCTGATTTAGGCTGGTAATTCGATTCGTGAGTTTATAATTAACGCTATCAGGCGCGTACTCTCGGAAAAGAATAACTTATCGGTTTAGATATCGTGAAGATTTCCGTAACAATTTCCTGATTTTCGTGGTTACTGGTTATACTATCGAGCATGATGATTTCATCTATCTCAGCAAAACTCCGAAAATAAATCACAAGGTCGATTAATCTGTTTATTTTGGATTGAAGTTGGTCGGCTAAAAATAGATTAAATATTAGGGAAGTATTCGCTCTTATTTGTAGAAGCGTAGATTTCTATCAATGTTCAAATATCATTCGAGTGGCTTACTACGTTGTATTCTTCAGTCATTAGTCATGGAACTGCGTATAATTAACAAATGGATAATATTTTCGTAAAACACCCCAATGGCGCCGCAGGGGAAATTTATTTGTAGAGGTTAAAGATATGTTTGAGTATATGTGCTCGTCCACTATCAAATAATTTAGTGGGTTGGGTACGGTTACCATCGAGTTGGTGAGTTTATTTTGCAGAACCATCTCAGATTCAACTTCTGTGGATGTCGTGCCACGTTTGCTATCGCATTATAGAGATATCTAAGCTAAGAGCGTGGAAAATGAGTCTCTATTATTTTTCTATCCTCGTTAGAGTAGCCTCTAATGAGATGGATGCCTCGTTCGAGTTAAGGAACCACGCTCCGTAACGCCTTCGCACCGCATTGCACACCCCCAACCACCCACCGGGCGAAGAGGGCATTGCCTCCGCGCCTCCCCTCTTTGCGCGGACTACGGCACATCTCGGCTAATGAGAGCACTCTGGAATGTATGCTCCAGTCCTTTTGCTCATTGCTTTCACCGTCCGGTAAGGGTGCAGGGAAGGTCGTGGGCCTTCACGGACAGTTGCCACTTTCTTCGACTTCCCGGACAAATTTTCTTTATAAAACGGGAGGCCTTCGCAAGTAAACCACGAGTCAGGTGGCAAGCTACGAAATTGAAATACAGAAAAATTCATATGAAATATAGCTAACCAAAGTAATGGTGAGAAACCAGCAGTCAATAGGTCCCATACGGCTTCAGACAGCGTTGTAGAAAACCTTTCCAACGCTTCTTTCAGCATTATTAAAGTGGATGTTATTTTTTCTCACTTCCATTATCACTTCGTGAAAGAGTAAATTGAAAAATATTCTCCTTTAATTTAGTTAGCAATGTAATTCTCCAAAGTACTTCCTCCTTCGTACAACTCTCTACATTAGATTGCGCAGAGGCCAACTCGACTCTTTAATAGTTATTCGTAGTTATTATCAGTTATTCATATTTTTGAGAATTATTCAGTCAGCCTATCATGATGTCGGAATAGTTTAATATAAGCAATAAACCTTGCGATGTGATTAATCCTCCAGCTCCCAAATAGACAACCAAATTCTATATCCATACTATAATATATAATACGTTATTTTATATACGTATACTAATCACTTCGAACGAATATCGTCATACGTTTACCATACAATGGTTTAGCATACAGCAAATATACTACTCGATGGAACTCAATAATAAGTTTATATCGTATGGCTACGCTTTCTATTGGGACTGTTTCTCAGGGTACAGATTGCAATTTAAGAATCAGGGATGAAATAACTGAGAAAGACTCGTAGTTAAGCGTAGCAATTCTGTACTCCACTTTAAAATCGAGTTTCCTCAGATGTGCTCGGGAATATCTGAACACCATAACTCTCCATTGGACACTATCTTTAAAGGAAAGTAAGAGGGAAAGGCGTGAAAAAGTACCGATATATATGTATGCCTAGATAGGAAAATGTGGTCCTGAGAGGAATCTTCATAGAAGTTGATTAATGGACAAGTATCCGAACGGCCTTGGGGCTGGACTGCAGACAAACTTCCAGATTCTGTGGAAGCGGAACCCGGACGGATGGCAACCCTACCTTGACGGCAAAGTCTGGGGCTATCGCTGTGTGGGTACCACAGTTTCCAGACCTGTTACGTTTTATAGGATGAGTTTATGTCTGGGAGAAAAAGATTAATTATTGATATTTCACATCCTAACGTCACGCTGATGATTTCCATATATTCCTAAATTACTAAATTACCATAAGGTTATTTAAGTAGCGGGCATCAGTCTTCGGGAACCAGGAACTCGTTTACGGTTTTGGATAATTAAAAAATAATAATTTATCGCGGAAAGATGGTCTACGATTAACTAATCTTAAGAGCTATTTAGTTGTCTATGGGAGTTTCAACTCTTTCTTATGAATGTTCAAGCGAACTATTTATTTAACAACTGACGTTATTTTGGCATTAATTGTATAGTTTGCCTGCACGAATTCGCTTACATTTGAACCAAACAATAAAAATAGAACAGAAAAAATATTGGGACGCTTTGGACAATAGTGTGAATTTGAAGATCTTTTCTCTTTAAAAATTTTTCTATATAGATTCACTCAAATAAAATGCGTGAATTTGGTGAATAACGGTGATTGTTATTAAACCTGGTATGGTTGACACCAGTCTTCATTGTACAATGTACAGGAGCATCACTGTGAATTCGAAAGGGTATATTTAACATCGATTGATAATATTTTCTGCAAGCCAGCTGTCACCTAAGACAGTAATTGTTTCTCTTTCGGCTACTCTGTATCAGCTACAGAATTGTTTCCTCTCCAAGAATTAGTTCTCTTACCATAATTTATTTTCATCTAAGTATGAGTTAATAATAAGTAGTTTGTGTAGGATCGTGTTGGGATCCATATCGGTTAGTGGTAATTATTTGGTTATCTGTATCTATATGTCTATACCTATATCTATATATCAATTATCTGTTGTTGAGATGATTTAGAAAACGGGTGGAATACAAGTATACTAGACGGCGACAGAACCTTAGATCTATCGTTTTATCCAACTGCCCATTCTTTTTGTTTATTCCAAATATTCTTTCCTAATTTCCCCAAATTCTTAAGGGATTTACGACCAAAATCCTCATCTCGAGAAAAAAAATCCACTTCGCGTAAAACACTGTTTTTTGACGCAGTTCAGTACAAAAGCGGATGAATATTTTGGATCGGGGGAGGAATTAATCACGAGATTCAAAAAAGACCCACCATTGATGTCACTTTTGGAGCGAACAATGCCGTTCCTTATTAAAACGAACTAATTGGTCGCTGCAGGTGCACTCGAGTCAAATATTTGTGACGCACGGCTCCCTCACCCCATTCCTTAAACATGCGGAGGGGAAACTGGCATTTTCAAAACGGCAATCAAACACGGTATTCGATATCCGTTTGGGATTCCGACTCGTTCGATTTCATATCTTTCCACACCGCAGCCACTCTCGCATTCCTCCCATCCGTCGCAACCGAAACAATCAAATTCGAAGTCTGTTGATGGAGAGCCCCGGGGTAATCGAGAAACGACCCGCGCCTTTCCAACCCACTGCGTCCGTTAAAAACTCTTTATCCATCTCCCCGTGTCGTGACTGGATGCCACCGATCTTCGCCGCTTTTCCGAATTTTTCATTCTCCCGAAATATGTTGCAATCGTTGCGTCTTTTGGCGATTTCGAGATGATGAGGAGCTTCTGGAAACAGAATGAAACTCTTCCAATTTCCAGACCCGCGTTCTCCAAATATTCCGACGTACCACCTTCCTACGCCCGAACCGTTTTTAGAATAATCAAGAAATGTGTAGAAATATTTAATATAAAGTCGAGCGTAAATATCAGATTGGGTCTCGTCTAAGATCATGAGTAAAAGATCGAAGTTTTTCGTAAAATACACAAATATACTTCCCATAAAAAAATCGCTCACTTCTCTACGGCGAGAATAATAAAACAAGTTTTGAATTACAATTCATTCTATTTCTATAAATTACAAAGAACGATGAATATACTTCACATTATATAGTGAAACAATTGTTTTTGAGAGTTAATAAACACAGTCCTGTTGAGTTCCCCGAACGGTTGAGCGTTCGATGCGTCTAATTATAAATCCACCCCTGCTTAGATTATATCATTGTACGAGAATCTCTTTCCTCCCGAATGTTAATCGTTAGAGGAAGCAATATCACTGGCTGTATAATTAGCATGATTTCCTACCAACGCCAACCAATGTGGTTGGCGAACTAACGAAGATCCTTCTAGTTGGGATGTTTGTGTTGTCGTCTGTTGCCAGGTTCCGCTCTGCGATTGTCCTTTGAGTTGGTATTTGGTTGGGCTTTGAGTATGCATGAAAAAACAATGAATGAGAAAATGTTAAGTCAAAAAAGTATTTCATAAGCTGACTTTGAAGGTATAATATGCAATAATTGACATTATCGCAGTAAACATCCTTTCCAAAGTAAACCACAAAGCCGCAGTCGTCAGGTTTAAGTCCATTTTCGTATAAAAGCACCTTTCGTCAAGGTCGACCTTGAGATTACAGAATATGTACATTGATAGGTTTGGTAGAAATAGAAAACAAAAGATAGAAGAAAGAATAGTGTTGTAAGGAAACGATAAATATGAGTATTCATCAAAGGAAACATATTTTTATTGCATGAAAACGCCCAAAAAGAGAGGGAGTCTGTGAAAAACCTGCAAAAGCTGTAGGAAAGAGAGAGAGAGAGAGATAGATAGATTACAATATTAGATTACCTAAGGATAGAAAAAGTTATGACTGGATACATACATTTAAAGTATCAGAGAGAATTAATTCTAAATCTTCCAAAGTTGAATCTTCAGCTTATAAAATCTGCAGTCAATGTAGTTGTAGTTGTTAACTCAATCATACGAATTAGTTATATGAAAGAAATTCCATAGGGTTGGGTAGTAGAAGGAAGCCGATCTCCCCAGCTGTGAGATAATTTCCTCTTTTTTTCTAGTGGATGTTTTCTCTCGATAATATTTATTAACGGATATCCGCCATAAGTAAATAGTCGAAAGTCTTCAAAATGAGAAACGAATTGCCCTCGCGAAATTTTTTTACGTTTCCACGTGGAAGTAATTGCTCAATGGGAAGGGTATAAATTAATGACATATTTATCTTCCTTCAACAACGTTACCGAAAAATCGCAACCTTCGGGCGAAAGCGCCGGATTTCCCGGTTAAATCGCTCTCACGAAATTAGATGCTCCGTCACTTAATAGTAACGGCGATCAAAAAGTTTATTTCCGTAGCGATCCCGAAAATATCCCTTTGCTCCCCCCGAATCAATCAATCCGCCCTTCAATCATTCACGCCCGTGTCCCCCGATCGAGTATTCATTGGCGGCGGGGGCCCCCGGGGACAGACGGCGATGGTACCGGGAAAGAATTCCATCCGATCTGTCAAAATATCGATCCATCGAAAAATTCCACTTGATGAAATATCGATTCTCCGATTTCGCTGTAAAATATGGACGATCTATTTAACCTATCGGGAACCCCATTTCTAATGAAATATCGTTGCGTTGCTGTTCTCCCTATTTAAACATCGCATTGTCAACTGAAGCGCCATTGAGATCGCTCACAGGCAGTCGTATACTTGACAAATGTATGATTTGTTGGCTTCTCATTACAACTAGAAGAAACCTCTGTTTGTAGAATTTTCTATATTTTGAACGATTTTACTAAAGAATTTTCGTCTCGTTAAACATCTTTCTGTTTAAAAGTGGATTTAATGACTGCAGAAAATCTTGAAGTAGGAAATAATTCTTCCCACTATTGAAAAATTCCGAACTATATCGAATGAATCATAGAAATCTTTCCTGTAAAGTATTTCATAGCATAGATAGCCAGAAAATTAATACATAGTTTCATGAAAACCGAAGTTATTTCCTCTTATCTATACTACAGCATCTACAGCTAAGCTTTCAAAGTTATTTTTTAGTGTCAAAAGATTTCTAGTAGTAAAACTAACAATTATAGTGTAAATTCAAATTCACGCTCAATCAAATGACGATTTTAAGGCTGGCGTCATTTTGCGTCATTTTTAAATTGCGAAAATGGATTTTTAATGCGAATAGGATACTTTAGAGATTGATTTTGCTTCTATGCCTGAAATAAGTCGGTCAAGAACGTACATTATTACGCGTTTAAATGTAGAATTTTTCCGAAATGACGTGGTGATTCTGTCATCACATATATCTTCTTCTCAAGGTTTCGAATTTTCGTTAACCTAAGAAACCACCATACATAGAAAGGCGTAAAAAATATCAACGTAACTAGCATTTCTATACGGGTTTCCTTTAGAGATTTTTGTATACCAAAAATATCAATTCCTCTTTTCGTGGCATCTTAATTTTTGTAGCTATCATACGCTTCAGTAGTAGTAGCGTCTGTTCATAGAAAACGAACTCTTTTGCCTTCTGAAAGATACTCCCGAAAATCCACTGATCCGTCTTTGTTATCGCAAAACACGTAAAAAAGCGATTGATATCGCTTCGTAGCCGATTTCGTCCTGGCGCGAGTGGGACGGAAAAAAGCGCAGAAAATATTAGGGGAAAAAAGTGAGAATATTAAGAGGTGCGGAATGAAGTGGGGTAAACTGGCCTCCCTCGCCGCGTAATTAAACCTCCAACGTTAATTCGGATTGTTTGGCCTTCCCTCCCTCTTGAATTTTGCATCGCCGCACCGCCGATTTTAATTAAGGGCGTTTATTTTTAAACCCTAATCGGAAACTGTTTCACCCTCTCGCGATAAATCGCCATTCGAGGAGATTGATGCTTTCCTGCGACCGCTTGAGCGATACAAATATTCCCCAAATTATAAAAGGAGGAAACGTCGAGAGGACGGAGGAATTAATCGGGGGAATTATTTGGAGCGGAATCGGAAGCTCTCGTTGACATTTTGAACTTCTTTCTCCGCCCATTTCCCCCGGACACTCCATCTCCGGAATGCATTTTCCCCCAATTAGTTGTGGTTCTCTTTTGCCGCGTTAATGGATATCCTTTCATCTAACGTACGAGGAGGAAAAAAGATTGCATGAAAAGATGCCTGGATGTGTCTGGAATGTAAATGCTGCGACAGGACCAAACAATATGAGTGGTTTTCCACAGAATATGTAGTTTGGAAAATTCTATTTCTGTGAAAAAGTACTAATTCTTATTATTTAGTGATGTCTCTCCACGAAGTCACGCTTTTCAGCGTAGATTTTACTGAAAGCAGCGATGGGAAATTATTCTTCATATATAACTGTCAAATGAGTATTTATGTGTGCTTTATCTCTATCAAATAACAATTAACAACACTTAACTATGAATGCATCAATTAAAAGTTGATAGACAGTTGCATTGGCTCTAGTTTTACGGAAATTGACGAGTGAGCATTAATTAAATCTATTGATCATCAATTTTTATTGAAAATGGGGCCTTCATTTTGTAATTTTGAGACAACGGGAAATAAATTGTTCCTGGTAAATATGTATCAGCTAAATTTAACGTTGTTTTAAATAATTATCTTCCGGCCGCGATGGCTAACCATGTTAGTTGTTACCTTGTTACGAAGGTCCCGGGTTCTAGTCCCGGCTAATCGGATTTTTCTGGTTAGGGTTAGTCTCATTTAATGGATAAATGTTTGTGAAGGCACAGAAATAGATAAACTTATGTATCTATGTGAAAATAAAAATATAATATGGATGTCCGGTTTAATATAAGACATCTCTTTAACAATTTCGTATTTTTGTGAAAAGATATTTAAGTTAGACAAAGCCACCGGACTTCTGGATCATTCGGATCAATAATTATAACAATTCTGTACGAATCATCACATTCAAAGTTTGACAACGTGAACACGGTCCTGTTTAATATTTGATTTAAATCTGTCTGGTTGTAAATCTGAACACTATCCCACAAATTATTTTGTTATTATTTAGATATGTTAACGAAACAACTCAGTTTTAAAAAGTATTCAAATCTCGGCTTAATCTCGAGTGTCATCCTCTCTTTATTATCTCTTCCGTAAGAATGTGGTTTAATTTGCGCTTGGCTTAAATTAATTTCTTATCTTTCAACAACTGTAAAGGTGACTCACACAAACCTTCTCTTAATTTTCTATTCTCCATCGGAAGATCTTCTCGAAAAATTTTACGGTTTTCCTGAAGATCGACTTACGTCCTCTGTAAAATATGTCCTGGTTCGCATTTTTTGTCGAGATTCCTTCAGTTTCCTCTCTCGTAAGGGCAAACGGATCTCTCCTCGGTCACGCTCCGGGAACTCTAATTGCCTTGGGCGCTCTCATCACTTGGTCAATACACCGTCAGAAGCGCTTCTTAATTCACGGCGACCTAGCCATTTTAGACCACCTTATGGCCATGCTAAAAATCACGTTTCCTTGGCCGCGTGTTTACTTCATGCGATAGACCGTGTCACGTTTACTGACTTCTCTGCATTTACCGCTTTATATTCGTTTCTCAAAAAAAACCTTCATCTTAAATACATCGTTATTCCCACATTCAATATATCGATGCTTAAGCGTTCGATGTATTGTTTGTTTTATTATAAGTTATATTGGCGAGTTTATGTGACGACTCCATCATAATCTGATGATTAAAAGGTAATATGATCATGGTGCATAAGTTGCTTTTCGATGTGGATATAAAAAAAGGAAAAATGGCATATTTTTGTTTCGGAGATGTAAAAAAATCTTCTGGTAACTTCAGCGTAAGAATAATGTTGAATTACTTCCCTAATATACGCATTCCCTCTTTCTTTTTTATTCCATTTTTCGATACCTACGATAACTCCTACGCATGTTTAGATAATCATGGAAATTTGTCAACTGTTAGTAGTTCGCAAAAACAATGAAACTCTTCATGTTCCGAGTCTTTCTAATTCAGTTTGTTTGAGAGCGGTAATAATGGAAATTCTTTACGTCACCTGTTTGGCTGATTTGTCTTAGTTTTCATTTTCGCTGTGGGAGCGATTTACCTTGGTAATTTCAAGTCTGCATTCTTCCCTGACCATCCTCCTTTCTGAGCGGTGACTCTCACTTTCGAAGTTTTAAATGTCTGTGATCTGAAACCACGTATGCATGCAGGTAAATTGCGATAATAAAGATAGTTTTGGCTCGAAATCAGCGATATTTCAAATTGAAATTACCGATTATATCTAGCTCTCATACATTCTTTTCTAAGTATGCACTCGTTATGTAATGGTGAATGTAATTTATATGAGTATTAGAGTAATAAACCGCTGATTCATCTGAGAACTAATAGATTCTGGTATTTTCCACAGGCGATCCGCTGCACAGTGCCCTCGTGTTCCTGCGAATGCTTCACGCCGGGGAAAATGCAAGTCCGATACTGCGACACCTGCAAGCACGGATGGGTTCCCCACGGTAAGTGTCAAAGCGGATGGCGCAAGCGGAGCGAGAAAAAATCTCCATCGGCCCTTCCAATGGCCGTATAAAAGAGAAGGGACGCGGCGTGGGTGAGCGGCGCACACATTCCTCCACTGGACGTGTGAATGGTGCCACTTTGGCATATCCCGTTCCGGAATGCCATACGGGGCGCGATCCTCTTTTTTTCTCGCTCCTGTGGACCGCTACTCTTAATGTACTCATTAATTTTTTGCCAGCGAACGCTTTTTTTTAATCTTTCGTCGTTTTCTACAGACTGGTTTGATCAACTTTGGTAGTTTATTCCCTAAAATTTCTTTAATCTCATCGGTTTCAAATCTAGTACATGGGGATTCATTTTCGTATCCTTTGTCAACGTCATCGTTTACTACATTCGAGGTTATTTTATGTTTTTTACCTTCAAGGCTTAGTTCACGTCAAATTTATTGTTCATCCGAATACAGATTTTACGTGGCCAAAGAAGTTAATAAGAAAGAATAACAATTATCATGCACCTTTATCCTGTAGTCATAACATTCAAAGAAAACGAAAATCAATCAGATCACGTATGTATTTCGATTGTGTGTTGTTATTTTAAACGTAAGACGCGAATTATTCTAATTATTTAAGAACGTAAAGTGAGTTTGTTGTCTTTTCATAAAAGATTAGGTAGTTCAGCACTGCTGAAACGACACTGATTTGGTTTTTACGTTGAATTATATTAGCTATTAACTATTCCATAAATTGTTATTGATAATTCTCATATTAAAACATCATTTAATGAACATAAAATCCATTTGAAAGTTAATGATAATGAGACGCACGGTTTTAGATAGGAGCACCGACATTTTATAATATAGGTGTCTAATTCTACGCATCGCCAGTTTATAATATAGTTGTCTAATTGCCTCACATATTAGATCCACATTCCAGTCGTCCCGCGCAATTATTATATTAATTATATTCATTATTATATTATTATATCATTATATTATATTATAATAATATTCATTTTGGACTCGAACTGTAATAATTACGGAATGGTTTGTATCAGTTTTTGCTAAATCACAGTTGTGGACAGAGCATAACCTCATTTAATAGCAATTATAGCTCTCAGTGTTTCCACTGCTACCGTTTGTAATACGCGTCCGTAGGATTTGAAGATCTATTGCGTGCTAATTCAAAAGACGTCTACAAGCATATCTCCAGGGCGATGACGAAATGTCGCTTTTTTGTTTTTTTTAGTTCAACCTCAAAAGGGACCTTTCTCTCCAAAAAGGAGGCCCGAATGCACCCGAAGATGTCGCGGGGTCGTAAAAAAGCGTCCTTACGACTTCAAAAACATAACATTACTCTGGCGGAGAATGGCCGTTTTGATCTCGCAGGACGAGTTACACCTCTTTCCCCAGACGACGTTCTTTTATTTCTTCCAATCCGCCGCCTCAAATAAGAGGGGAATGCATCGGCCTTTCAACATTATGACACTGGAGAAATGGAGACGAGGTCCCTCGCCTTAATTAGTGGAGATTGCGGAGTAACGAGGCACGGATCGTAAGTAAGCGAGCATTGGCAACGCGTCCACTGCGAACGGTACTTTAAATGTGTTCCCCTCTCCACCCTCGCATCGGCACCCCGCGAAACAGGTTTTCCTCCCACCCCCTCCTGCCCACCACTTTCTTTCTTTGATATCCCCACCGTTCCCGTTTTAATGTCACTGCGTATAGTTTCCCACGTAAGTCCTTCGATCTCAATCTGCTGCTTTAAAGCGCGTCTATCTGATCACGCATCCTCGCTCGCTTCATTAGCATTCATTTCGCTGAGATTACGCCGAAGGTTTTTGAAAGGGCCGTCAGAACTAAAGGACGCTGCTCGAGGAAATTGTCTTCAGCTTCGAATGGCTACGATATCTGGATGTTTGTTATACGATGCATGTATGTACGTTTGCCTGAATCTCGAGTGCTAGAGATTGCACAAATGTAAAACGTTCATATTTAGAGTAAAATGTCGACACATTACTGAATATCGACGCAATTAAATGTTGACATATTATTGAATATCTGCACAGCTATTGGTCGACAGATGATTCAATTTCGACACAATTAAATGTGTCACGTTTAAACTGCGACATCGTTAAATGTTGTCTCTGTTGTTCAAACTTTAATTTTGTTCCTTATCAATCCTTCCTTATTAATCCTTCCTTATCAATCCTTCCTTATTAATCCTTCCTTATTAATCCTTCCTTATCAATCCTTCCTTATTAATCCTTTCTTATTAATCCTTCCTTATCAATCCTTCCTTATTAATCCTCCTCATCTAAAAGCAAAGTACTTCAGCAGGCCCTCCGTAAGAAATAATACGTGTACGTAGTTATTGCCGCCAAAAAGTTTATTTTGTCTCACAGTGAGTATTCAATGCTAAAGTTTCAGATTGAAAACGTCCTAAAGAAATACACTGAGTACTCATTCACATTTGCTGATAAGAATAAGGTTTAGAATTACATACTTTTCTCAAAATATGCCAAAACCTATGGCTTTAAAAACTGCGTCTGATATAGAACCATTAGGTTCTTTTAGTATCGTATAAAAGATCAAAATTATTATTTTTGGAATATCACTTTGGTAAGATGAAAATCTCCTCCAATGGAATTTTCCAAAACTTAGAATGTACCTGATTCATTTGCGAAATTTTATTTCGGTTACAAGTTTGAGAGGACATTTGATTTGCTTGATTATTAAATCAAAGAGGTTTAATAAATAACTCGAGTGGGATAGTTAACTTTTCTAGTGTTGATTTTTTTAACGGTCCAATTTCTGCGAAGAATTCATATCTGTTTGAGACCCCTCAACAGAGTCTGATGATGTGATGGGTGGTTGGAGATTATTGCCAAATAAAAAAATAAAGCGATATAGATCACGAAATCAGTGGCTAATTTCAGAACCGAGTCCGACAAATTAGGCAACGTAGAATGTCGCATTCCCATCTCACCGTTCTCAGAAGCCTGCCTCTGGACGCACTTTCCCACCTAATCTCTTCTTCCTCCAATTATGTCCACATTTATTTCACGTTTCCTTCCTGTCCTCTTAGAAAGCCCCTATCAAGCACCTTGCATCTCGAATTCCATTGTCTGCATAAATACATTTAAATTCGTATTTATTCTCGGCCGTCACCCGTAAGCAACTTCCGCTCCGCACGGTGGATGAAATAATTGAATTAGAAGGAAAAGAACGTCGTAGGGAGCGACTTACTTATTCGATTGCCCTCTGTTTCTTGGTAATAGTTCTTGGTATTGCACGATCTTCACAGTCTCCTGAATAATCTCGTTTCTGAAAGTACACGTTTCTCACCCGTATATCCTTTTTACTCATACTTTCCTGATAATCATCGACTAAAAATCAAATCGAAACTCTTCAATAGTTTTCGCGTATTAAATAACCTTTGGATCGAGCTGGATAGTCTTTCTGCGAATGACACAAACCGAAGGCTCATCGGATACGCAATCGAAGCACCAACAGCCTCAATGAGGTTTATTAGGCAAGATGAGGAATGAGGTACTTTGCCCTTAGCTTCCCCTCTGAGTCAAGTAGAACATTTTCACGTATGTGCAGGACAGTGACCAATTGAAAAACTCTTTTCGTAGCTTTTAATAAGTGCCCAATGTTAATTACTTAGCATCACTCTTACCTCTGTAGCTTTCACGTTAGAGCTATGAACAAGACATAGACATAAGTAAATTATAAAATACGTTTTCCTTTATCCTACACCAAAAGCCATTTGCAGAAGATACCATTCAACAACAAGTTTGGAGTCTTTTGTATCCACAGTACTCCAAACACTCCATCCTTTCCTTAGTAGGTACTTCTGATAAATCCATATATCTTTTCAAACATTCCCTTTCATGCCTCAGAATACGTACTACTCTACATTCAACAACCTTTTCGTTATTCTTCCTTTCGACTTGGGTCAACTTACGTTCTCTAAACATTCATTCATCTTCTTTTTACGCCGACGTAAAGCGTTCCTTTCACACCGGTAAGACTCCCACAGCTCACATTCATTAACCGGTCATTAGCACTTCTTCCATTCACTCTCTTCATTTAATCCAAAACCAGCAGCATTCAGTACACTTATACGATTCCCAAGACAGGTAATCCAGGTTTTCGTACCAAAATAGACGAAAGCACACCCCGAATATTCTCACCGTTCGCTGCATTCTCCATCCCGCGAGAAGAAATTTGCTTCACGAGCATTATTAAATCAAAGCACAATTTATTCTCCTCGGTGAATCGCCGGCAGCGTTTGTATGGAATATTCTCAAGGAATATGCAATCGAGAGTGTCTCCGTTAAGGTCATAGGTGAGGCGGTAAAATGCGATAGCTTACGTGGACAGTCGGCGGTGGGTGACGCAAGAAGGCATCCGGGAGGAGATGGGAGCCGCCGATTATCGTGGGATCTTCGCCGTTAGGCTTTGGTGAGCAGTGTGACCCGCTTATTATCTCTCTTCCTCTACGATACACTTTATTCACCCCTTCCCCAATTTCACTTGTGTCCCCTTCACCTTTATTGCCTCTCCGTTTCCCCACCTTATATGTCTTCTTCCCTCTTTCCACTTTACGAGTTCAGAATGCGTGAAATACGAGCTTGGAAAATTCCTCCGCTCGCAGCATCGAAAATTAATGTTTACTTTGACTCATTTAAAGTCGTTAAAATATTTTATTCTAAATTCGGCAATATTTCCGTGAGTCAACTGGACTATCAACTCGGCACCCGTCGAGCTATTTGCAGTATTCCTTAAATTGGTCCGCGTTTTTGTATTTCCTTCTGTGTGGTGTAGCCACGGTCTCAATTCTTTCTCTTAATGCTGGATTAATTTGAGGATGAAAATCACGTTCAAAGACGTGATCTTTCGAAAAAATACGTTGAGGAAAGAGAAATTTGCTCTTTGATTTAATCATCCCTCGCGCAAATTATGTAGTATTTTTTTGTTCCTCTATTTGCTGCTATCGGTCAACTTTCATTATACCGCCTGAAATTTATATTTATATGCAATATCTGTACTCATCTCATTACAGATTGCATTATCCTTTATTCCATCTTCTTCGCGGTGCAATAGTTTCTCAAACAACCCCGTGTTTCTTCAAATACACCAACAACATGCTCCAGACAGACTTTTCTCTCTTTTCCGCCATTATTTTCAAACGATCACGTGTTAATTGACTACCAATTTCAGTTCTCCGCATTCTCTCTCCTCCACGTACTCTGATTTCTCTTAAGAATTAATCGATTCGGAGACGGATTCCGCTCGAATAGCAGAACAGGTTCCTTGATTGCTGTTCTTTTCCCTTCTAACTAACATGCAAGTCCGAGTGTCATATAATTTTCGCTTCCTCCCTTCGAGACAGTTTCGAAGGAAACATTTCGGGGAAAGGAAGTCTCATTCTTTTATGGCGAATGCTTTCATTTCCTCTTTCGTAATTTGCGACCGTTCTCAGAAGGATGATTTTTCATAGACTCATTCCCCGATCACCATTATGGTTCTCCTTCAAGGAAAACCCGCACAACCATCAAAGGTCGATAAATACATTTTAATTGTGAGCCACGACTCGATGAATGTAGTGTTATAGAGCGATCCCGACTTCATAGAGAATGTTTATTGAGATTTCGTCGTATATTTCCCATTTTATTCATCATATCCCACTCCGCCTAATCTCATTCCTCGGGTTTCAGAGATAAGACAGCCGAATATCTGCGAGGAACTGTGATGAGGTGAACCCATCATCTTTTCGAAAATATTGCAATAGCAATCCCCTCCAATGTGGCCAAAATTTCTATAAAATCAGTGGAAGGAGCACCAATATGCCTCAAATCATTCCTCATCGACCCAATTTAAGAGAACTTTCCTGTCGAGTACTTTTTCTCTTGCATTTAACTTTCTTCATAGGGCACACGTATGTACACAGCTAAAATTGGTACCCTTTAGATATTAAATACTCATTATTACTATTAGATCCAAAATACTCATCATTTTTATCATCATGAATGATACCATCATTTTGATGATGATCTCAAATTAATCATCTACATGAATACCCTTTATGTATTAAATATCGAATTTGGATTTTGTTGTCCTTGGATTATTGTTATAACTACATTCCCTTCTATTATTCTTGTCATTGTATTATTTTGTTGTATTGTATTGATCTGTTTTATATTAATTTTTAATTTTTTTGTTTTTGTGAGATTGATGAAAATGTGTTGCACGGTTTAGAAACGAAGTGATAAATTTCGGGTTATGCAACGTTTTTCACGAAAAAGCGGCAAAGCACCCAGCAAAAGTTCTTATTCCCGCTGTTTCCCTTAATTTTTGGAATAAATGATAGTTTGAAGCGAATAATACTTTATCTTGTTTTGTTCGACTGATTTTTATAAAAAATGACTGAAACTTATTACAGGTAGGTAGGATAGGTACTCAAGAATACGGGTAAGGTTACTTTCCTACCCGGGAAGTAGGAGACTTGGGTTCGAGTCCCAGTAAGGTCGTTATATTTTACACCTTTTTATCCTTGAGATACTCAAGCAGCTGGTTTTGCTGTTTTCACGCCGTGTACGACTGATTTCTGTGACTCGCGATCGACACGCAGATTCATTTATTCGTATTTGTAATTCGAGATCTCCCGGAGATAGCTTTCGAAACGACGGGAAATTTCGGTCATGAAAGCACCGATTTTGTTTTGAGGGAAAAATAATCGGCTGTTTCTCAATCGACGTTCGATTCATTCACTTTGGTTTCGCGATGAAGTGTTCGGACGACGAATATAAAAGTCCTTCGCGATTCTATTTTCACTCGTTGATTGACGAATCGATTTTCGAAGGCGTAGGAGAGTCGGTCTTCGAAGGGACTGTGTTGGGACTTAGCTATTGTCACGGGTTAAAGCGATCCGAGCGGCATTTGTCATTATTACACTGTTCAATCAATCTGGGACGGCGCACAACGATATTAATAATATGCGGCGAATTAGTTCCTCTCACTTTCTCATAGGAGGCGTCAAGGACGGCGAAGAGAATGCAGAGAAGGGCAATTGGAGAGGTTCTCCCGGGATGAGAGACAGATGAGCTGATAAACGAGGACAACGGATATTAAGAAACTGGGCTGAGGATAGGGAAATTGATGGTGGAAAAAATTTAAACGTTTTTACAAGAGAACAAAATGCAAATGGAAGTATTAAAACAGAAAAAAATGGATATGAAATTAAAGACTTTCCTCGAAGCTATTCGGCTATTTTACCTCTGAAACCCATGGAATGAGGTAAGGCGCAGTGATGAATAAAATGTAAAATGTGACAAAAGAAATATCTATATCACGCAAGAGAAGAATGACAAAGGAAAAATGTTACATCTAATCGAAGAGCAAAATTACGAAGAAGCAATTGGACTGTCCGGTGTGGAGGCAGATTCACGCTGACGGTAAAATTAATTAAAATCGGTGATAATGTGGAAAGAACAGAATAAGTGGACAATTTAAGAGGACTAGAGCAGGCGATATGACAGCGAAAAGGATATAAAAGACTGTCAAAAATTCAAAGTTTAACATAGGGGGTAAGAGTTCAAATTTTACATAAAAATATTGAAATGACCTGTCTGTTATTCTACGCGGAAAGCAAGGAAACTGTAGAATCGGAAAAAAACTAACTCTTAATTAATCTAAAATTAACTCCTTTGTCAAATAAGATTTCAACTCTTATTTAAGGATGAGAAATTAAAGGTTTAGGAATTTTTAATTAATCGTCCTGTTGACAGACAGCTGAGGAAAAGTTACTTAAACAGGACGAAAGTTCGAGATGTAGATATCCGTTATTATAGAAAATTATTTGCGATAAAGACGACTGAGGATTTTGAGAATTCCTTCAGAGAACAGGGTTTATTTACAGTACGGTAGTATTAGTATAGGTGCCTCCGATTACCTACGAGTTAAAATCCAATTAAATTAGGAAAACTAGACAGCAGTGGATGAGAGATGAATATGAACCTCCTGTAATTACCGATTATTTTTCAATTTGTTTCGACGGATTGTCCCAGAATGGAGTTGGTAAACGATTGTGAATAAACGGAAGAGGGAAGTGAAGTCAGAGAGCTTTTCAAAAGGAAATTAGGGAGTGAAATAAGAAGAAAAGAGTAATAGTACGTGGCAAAGGAGGAGATGTGTATGGAAAGATTGAAGCAGCGTCAGAAGTGGAATTGCGAGAGAAAAATGCAGTTGTGCTCTTTGTGCGATGAGGTATCGATGATGCAAATTTATTCATGGACGGGAAAACGGGAGTTCAAAAACATATCAATAACTGAGTGAGGGAAGGAAATTGTGGTGGAAGGGCGATTTATTCGTCAGTTCATTTACCCTCTTTCCGGGATTATACTGCTGCCGAAAACGCTGCCCCATTCCCCTCCATTCCCCACCCATCCTCATTTCTCAAATCGCAACACCCTAAATAACTTGCTCCATGAAGACAAGTCGATTATAATTAGAACAGAATTTAATTTTACTCACCTTATTATATTTGTTTAACTCAGTGAATATTTTTATTTCGTAGATTCCCCGCCAATACATTTATGAAATATTTAAAAAATATCGAGTTTCTCAAGTTTTGGAACGATGGAAATTAAAAAGTAAATGGGCAGTTTATTCGAAGTCGTATCTTTGCTTAGTTTACTTTTAGATATGTTTACGTAATGTTACTGATATTCATACTTGAGTGGTATAATTATCTCGAACTAATAAAAACTGAATATCCAATGCTGGCTTTGCAATTTTATCCAATAAAAATGTTACTATTCTACAAATAAGAAGTACGTTTTAATAGTAAGTTGTAGTACGAACACCCTATGCAAGTACCTATTTGTTGTATATAGTTTTATTGAATTTACTCGTATCTTTTACTCGTCAAAATATTACTCTGTTCAAGTTAAACATAAAGTCGTCATAAACAGAAAGTACATAAAAATCTGTATTAAACAATATTGGAGACATTATCACACCCCCTTCTCTGCGGGTATTTTCCTGCTGTTGAGATATTTTTTCCTAAGTTACTTCTTAAATTTTTACATGCACAAATTCTTCTTAAGTTTTCCTCTCTATTTCTATTTACAGATTTAATCTCGTTTTTTAATTTTTTTGTTTTTGTGAGATTGATGAAAATGTGTTGCACGGTTTAGAAACGAAGTGATAAATTTCGGGTTATGCAACGTTTTTCACGAAAAAGCGGCAAAGCACCCAGCAAAAGTTCTTATTCCCGCTATTTCCCTTAATTTTTGGAATAAATGATAGTTTGAAGCGAATAATACTTTATCTTGTTTTGTTCGACTGATTTTTATAAAAAATGACTGAAACTTATTACAGGTAGGTAGGATAGGTACTCAAGAATACGGGTAAGGTTACTTTCCTACCCGGGAAGTAGGAGACTTGGGTTCGAGTCCCAGTAAGGTCGTTATATTTTACACCTTTTTATCCTTGAGATACTCAAGCAGCTGGTTTTGCTGTTTTCACGCCGTGTACGACTGATTTCTGTGACTCGCGATCGACACGCAGATTCATTTATTCGTATTTGTAATTCGAGATCTCCCGGAGATAGCTTTCGAAACGACGGGAAATTTCGGTCATGAAAGCACCGATTTTGTTTTGAGGGAAAAATAATCGGCTGTTTCTCAATCGACGTTCGATTCATTCACTTTGGTTTCGCGATGAAGTGTTCGGACGACGAATATAAAAGTCCTTCGCGATTCTATTTTCACTCGTTGATTGACGAATCGATTTTCGAAGGCGTAGGAGAGTCGGTCTTCGAAGGGACTGTGTTGGGACTTAGCTATTGTCACGGGTTAAAGCGATCCGAGCGGCATTTGTCATTATTACACTGTTCAATCAATCTGGGACGGCGCACAACGATATTAATAATATGCGGCGAATTAGTTCCTCTCACTTTCTCATAGGAGGCGTCAAGGACGGCGAAGAGAATGCAGAGAAGGGCAATTGGAGAGGTTCTCCCGGGATGAGAGACAGATGAGCTGATAAACGAGGACAACGGATATTAAGAAACTGGGCTGAGGATAGGGAAATTGATGGTGGAAAAAATTTAAACGTTTTTACAAGAGAACAAAATGCAAATGGAAGTATTAAAACAGAAAAAAATGGATATGAAATTAAAGACTTTCCTCGAAGCTATTCGGCTATTTTACCTCTGAAACCCATGGAATGAGGTAAGGCGCAGTGATGAATAAAATGGAAAATTTGACAAAAGAAATATCTATATCACGCAAGAGAAGAATGACAAAGGAAAAATGTTACATCTAATCGAAGAGAAAAATTACGAAGAAGCAATTGGACTGTCCGGTGTGGAGGCAGATTCACGCTGACGGTAAAATTAATTAAAATCGGTGATAATGTGGAAAGAACAGAATAAGTGGACAATTTAAGAGGACTAGAGCAGGCGATATGACAGCGAAAAGGATATAAAAGACTGTCGAAAATTCAAAGTTTAACATAGGGGGTAAGAGTTCAAATTTTACATAAAAATATTGAAATGACCTGTCTGTTATTCTACGCGGAAAGCAAGGAAACTGTAGAATCGGAAAAAAACTAACTCTTAATTAATCTAAAATTAACTCCTTTGTCAAATAAGATTTCAACTCTTATTTAAGGATGAGAAATTAAAGGTTTAGGAATTTTTAATTAATCGTCCTGTTGACAGACAGCTGAGGAAAAGTTACTTAAACAGGACGAAAGTTCGAGATGTAGATATCCGTTATTATAGAAAATTATTTGCGATAAAGACGACTGAGGATTTTGAGAATTCCTTCAGAGAACAGGGTTTATTTACAGTACGGTAGTATTAGTATAGGTGCCTCCGATTACCTACGAGTTAAAATCCAATTAAATTAGGAAAACTAGACAGCAGTGGATGAGAGATGAATATGAACCTCCTGTAATTACCGATTATTTTTCAATTTGTTTCGACGGATTGTCCCAGAATGGAGTTGGTAAACGATTGTGAATAAACGGAAGAGGGAAGTGAAGTCAGAGAGCTTTTCAAAAGGAAATTAGGGAGTGAAATAAGAAGAAAAGAGTAATAGTACGTGGCAAAGGAGGAGATGTGTATGGAAAGATTGAAGCAGCGTCAGAAGTGGAATTGCGAGAGAAAAATGCAGTTGTGCTCTTTGTGCGATGAGGTATCGATGATGCAAATTTATTCATGGACGGGAAAACGGGAGTTCAAAAACATATCAATAACTGAGTGAGGGAAGGAAATTGTGGTGGAAGGGCGATTTATTCGTCAGTTCATTTACCCTCTTTCCGGGATTATACTGCTGCCGAAAACGCTGCCCCATTCCCCTCCATTCCCCACCCATCCTCATTTCTCAAATCGCAACACCCTAAATAACTTGCTCCATGAAGACAAGTCGATTATAATTAGAACAGAATTTAATTTTACTCACCTTATTATATTTGTTTAACTCAGTGAATATTTTTATTTCGTAGATTCCCCGCCAATACATTTATGAAATATTTAAAAAATATCGAGTTTCTCAAGTTTTGGAACGATGGAAATTAAAAAGTAAATGGGCAGTTTATTCGAAGTCGTATCTTTGCTTAGTTTACTTTTAGATATGTTTACGTAATGTTACTGATATTCATACTTGAGTGGTATAATTATCTCGAACTAATAAAAACTGAATATCCAATGCTGGCTTTGCAATTTTATCCAATAAAAATGTTACTATTCTACAAATAAGAAGTACGTTTTAATAGTAAGTTGTAGTACGAACACCCTATGCAAGTACCTATTTGTTGTATATAGTTTTATTGAATTTACTCGTATCTTTTACTCGTCAAAATATTACTCTGTTCAAGTTAAACATAAAGTCGTCATAAACAGAAAGTACATAAAAATCTGTATTAAACAATATTGGAGACATTATCACACCCCCTTCTCTGCGGGTATTTTCCTGCTGTTGAGATATTTTTTCCTAAGTTACTTCTTAAATTTTTACATGCACAAATTCTTCTTAAGTTTTCCTCTCTATTTCTATTTACAGATTTATTCACGTTTTTATCAATAACATTGACGACAGGTTAGAAGACAGAAGAGACTTTAGTTTCAATTTCGCCTTAATAAAGACCTAAAGACCTAACTAATTGATTTTAGATTTGAATTATCATTGTCTTTTAAATTAAGCTAATGTTTATTCCATAGATTGCGAAAGAGTTTTTAATTACCTTTATAAAGCTAATTATTAAATAAATTAAACGAATTCTATATTAGCATCCCATTTTCATGACAGGAAAATTTTAAATTTTAAGATCTTGAATATGTAATGTTCTATTAGCACGCCTCTGTATTGAAATATATACTCTCATAAGAATGTTCAGATGCAAATTGTTTATGGATGATCGGATAGCTTGCATCTAGTCTTTGCGAGAATACTCGCTCAACGTCGCTCTTTTGTTTTGCTTTCAGCCTCACTCATTCACATTTGCGTATCTCTTTCGATATTCCTTCCTTCCCCCAATCTAAATAGGGTCGCTGTTGTAGCGCCGTGTTTTAGCATTCACAGCCAATTTGCGCTTCCCTTTCTGCAGACCGATAAACCTTACTTTTCGTTCGCAGGGAATTGGTTTTGCCCAATATTCGAATCCCCGATCACCTTGTCAAAGCCTCCATTTTAATGATAAAGTCGACGAGAAATGAGCCTCACTCCCCCTCGCGTCTCAATGTTAATTATTCCAAAAGTTTCGGCGTCTAATATGCGTGCTTCCGTTTTCGTCTTGTTATAAATATTCATGGGACGAGGCGACAACCGCACGACGAGATTTGCTTCTTCATTCCCACTGCTGCCAACATGATGGATTAGTTCACGAATCTACTTACTTTCAAATTACTCAAAGAAATACTTAACGACCTCTACGGGTATCAACGGATGCTCAATGTTCCTTAGAGAATCCGAGTTTAGTCATTCTGTAAGTTGCACTTTAAGGGGCAGCGGAAGCAAATACTTTTCCAGTTGTTTTCTATTTAAAACGGTAGAGGACAAGAAAACTTCAACGTTTGATCCGTTTTGTGATACTGATTGTGTTATAATCTCAAGAGTCTCCTCTCTCAATCTAAGAAGCTAAAAATTACATTTAGGAAAAAGTTGCTTGCATATATATGAACAGGTAGACTCAATGAATTAGAGTTACTATTTTCCTATGTTTAGCTATAACATTGTAGCCATAGTATCAAAAAAAATAAACGTACATTATAGCTATGAAAGTTTTGTAAAGATTAACACATGACATGAATATGAGTGTGACGAATTTGTAAACATTTCAACTTATCTNGATGAAGTGTTCGGACGACGAATATAAAAGTCCTTCGCGATTCTATTTTCACTCGTCGATTGACGAATCGATTTTCGAAGGCGTAGGAGAGTCGGTCTTCGAAGGGACTGTGTTGGGACTTAGCTATTGTCACGGGTTAAAGCGATCCGAGCGGCATTTGTCATTATTACACTGTTCAATCAATCTGGGACGGCGCACAACGATATTAATAATATGCGGCGAATTAGTTCCTCTCACTTTCTCATAGGAGGCGTCAAGGACGGCGAAGAGAATGCAGAGAAGGGCAATTGGAGAGGTTCTCCCGGGATGAGAGACAGATGAGCTGATAAACGAGGACAACGGATATTAAGAAACTGGGCTGAGGATAGGGAAATTGATGGTGGAAAAAATTTAAACGTTTTTACAAGAGAACAAAATGCAAATAGAAGTATTAGAACAGAAAAAAATGGATATGAAATTAAAGACTTTCCTCGTAGCTATTCGGCTATTTTACCTCTGAAACCCATGGAATGAGGTAAGGCGCAGTGATGAATAAAATGTAAAATGTGACAAAAGAAATATCTATATCACGCAAGAGAAGAATGACAAAGGAAAAATGTTACATCTAATCGAAGAGAAAAATTACGAAGAAGCAATTGGACTGTCCGGTGTGGAGGCAGATTCACGCTGACGGTAAAATTAATTAAAATCGGTGATAATGTGGAAAGAACAGAATAAGTGGACAATTTAAGAGGACTAGAGCAGGCGATATGACAGCGAAAAGGATATAAAAGACTGTCGAAAATTCAAAGTTTAACATAGGGGGTAAGAGTTCAAATTTTACATAAAAATATTGAAATGACCTGTCTGTTATTCTACGCGGAAAGCAAGGAAACTGTAGAATCGGAAAAAAACTAACTCTTAATTAATCTAAAATTAACTCCTTTGTCAAATAAGATTTCAACTCTTATTTAAGGATGAGAAGTTAAAGGTTTAGGAATTTTTAATTAATCGTCCTGTTGACAGACAGCTGAGGAAAAGTTACTTAAACAGGACGAAAGTTCGAGATGTAGATATCCGTTATTATAGAAAATTATTTGCGATAAAGACGACTGAGGATTTTGAGAATTCCTTCAGAGAACAGGGTTTATTTACAGTACGGTAGTATTAGTATAGGTGCCTCCGATTACCTACGAGTTAAAATCCAATTAAATTAGGAAAACTAGACAGCAGTGGATGAGAGATGAATATGAACCTCCTGTAATTACCGATTATTTTTCAATTTGTTTCGACGGATTGTCCCAGAATGGAGTTGGTAAACGATTGTGAATAAACGGAAGAGGGAAGTGAAGTCAGAGAGCTTTTCAAAAGGAAATTAGGGAGTGAAATAAGAAGAAAAGAGTAATAGTACGTGGCAAAGGAGGAGATGTGTATGGAAAGATTGAAGCAGCGTCAGAAGTGGAATTGCGAGAGAAAAATGCAGTTGTGCTCTTTGTGCGATGAGGTATCGATGATGCAAATTTATTCATGGACGGGAAAACGGGAGTTCAAAAACATATCAATAACTGAGTGAGGGAAGGAAATTGTGGTGGAAGGGCGATTTATTCGTCAGTTCATTTACCCTCTTTCCGGGATTATACTGCTGCCGAAAACGCTGCCCCATTCCCCTCCATTCCCCACCCATCCTCATTTCTCAAATCGCAACACCCTAAATAACTTGCTCCATGAAGACAAGTCGATTATAATTAGAACAGAATTTAATTTTACTCACCTTATTATATTTGTTTAACTCAGTGAATATTTTTATTTCGTAGATTCCCCGCCAATACATTTATGAAATATTTAAAAAATATCGAGTTTCTCAAGTTTTGGAACGATGGAAATTAAAAAGTAAATGGGCAGTTTATTCGAAGTCGTATCTTTGCTTAGTTTACTTTTAGATATGTTTACGTAATGTTACTGATATTCATACTTGAGTGGTATAATTATCTCGAACTAATAAAAACTGAATATCCAATGCTGGCTTTGCAATTTTATCCAATAAAAATGTCACTATTCTACAAATAAGCAGTACGTTTTAATAGTAAGTTGTAGTACGAACACCCTATGCAAGTACCTATTTGTTGTATATAGTTTTATTGAATTTACTCGTATCTTTTACTCGTCAAAATATTACTCTGTTCAAGTTAAACATAAAGTCGTCATAAACAGAAAGTACATAAAAATCTGTATTAAACAATATTGGAGACATTATCACACCCCCTTCTCTGCGGGTATTTTCCTGCTGTTGAGATATTTTTTCCTAAGTTACTTCTTAAATTTTTACATGCACAAATTCTTCTTAAGTTTTCCTCTCTATTTCTATTTACAGATTTATTCACGTTTTTATCAATAACATTGACGACAGGTTAGAAGACAGAAGAGACTTTAGTTTCAATTTCGCCTTAATAAAGACCTAAAGACCTAACTAATTGATTTTAGATTTGAATTATCATTGTCTTTTAAATTAAGCTAATGTTTATTCCATAGATTGCGAAAGAGTTTTTAATTACCTTTATAAAGCTAATTATTAAATAAATTAAACGAATTCTATATTAGCATCCCATTTTCATGACAGGAAAATTTTAAATTTTAAGATCTTGAATATGTAATGTTCTATTAGCACGCCTCTGTATTGAAATATATACTCTCATAAGAATGTTCAGATGCAAATTGTTTATGGATGATCGGATAGCTTGCATCTAGTCTTTGCGAGAATACTCGCTCAACGTCGCTCTTTTGTTTTGCTTTCAGCCTCACTCATTCACATTTGCGTATCTCTTTCGATATTCCTTCCTTCCCCCAATCCAAATAGGGTCGCTGTTGTAGCGCCGTGTTTTAGCATTCACAGCCAATTTGCGCTTCCCTTTCTGCAGACCGATAAACCTTACTTTTCGTTCGCAGGGAATTGGTTTTGCCCAATATTCGAATCCCCGATCACCTTGTCAAAGCCTCCATTTTAATGATAAAGTCGACGAGAAATGAGCCTCACTCCCCCTCGCGTCTCAATGTTAATTATTCCAAAAGTTTCGGCGTCTAATATGCGTGCTTCCGTTTTCGTCTTGTTATAAATATTCATGGGACGAGGCGACAACCGCACGACGAGATTTGCTTCTTCATTCCCACTGCTGCCAACATGATGGATTAGTTCACGAATCTACTTACTTTCAAATTACTCAAAGAAATACTTAACGACCTCTACGGGTATCAACGGATGCTCAATGTTCCTTAGAGAATCCGAGTTTAGTCATTCTGTAAGTTGCACTTTAAGGGGCAGCGGAAGCAAATACTTTTCCAGTTGTTTTCTATTTAAAACGGTAGAGGACAAGAAAACTTCAACGTTTGATCCGTTTTGTGATACTGATTGTGTTATAATCTCAAGAGTCTCCTCTCTCAATCTAAGAAGCTAAAAATTACATTTAGGAAAAAGTTGCTTGCATATATATGAACAGGTAGACTCAATGAATTAGAGTTACTATTTTCCTATGTTTAGCTATAACATTGTAGCCATAGTATCAAAAAAAATAAACGTACATTATAGCTATGAAAGTTTTGTAAAGATTAACACATGACATGAATATGAGTGTGACGAATTTGTAAACATTTCAACTTATCTTAAGATACATCTGAGCGTTAATGGGTTAAAAATAATGGCATCTTTTTCATCTTATAAAAGGAACATTTTAGCGGGATGTCACTATTCCTTTTTTTTAGATTTCTCCGATATCGCGCGTGAATGTCGTTAACTTTAAATTGTAACCATTATTTTAATAAAACTGTTATAAAAATAACCTCTAAAGTATTATAATCTTAACCAACTTAACTATAAAAATCATAACGACTTTTTTCCTTATGAAAAGCTATATTTAGTGAAATACCTCAATTCTCACGAAGAAGACATTTCGAATGAAATTAATAAAGTTTAAATAGTAATGAATAAGTCAGCCGTATAGTATTAGGCTCCCATCAATAGGTAGCTATATACGCTATACTTGACATGTTATTAACGTTCTCCATAGCCCTCACTCTTTTCCTCAAGATTCCTTTAGTATTCGCTATTATATGAATCTTTCAATAGTGTTACAAATTACAATATTGGCACCCATGCCCATCTCCCCTCTGACCACGTTACGCTGGAAGTCATCTTTTACGTCTTGGGGTTTGGCCGCAGCGAGGCGAAGAGATCTAGATGGTCATCTTGTTCCGTCGCCAGCCTAACGGAGGGTGACGAAGGTCCGTGGCACAATGAAGGCCCCTTCAACAATGTGCCTCCGTAATGACCGAGAGAAAAAAGGTCCCAAGGAAATCCGTCCATTTATTATGCGAGTTCCATATTGCAGTCGAATTTAGGACGATTTCAGCGAGCGTAACCTCGTAATTTAGTGGGTGTGTGATAATGTGTATCGGCGAGGATACATCCATCAAAGACTATCTAGAGCAGCACTGAATCTCAAGCGTCTTTCCCCCAACGTTCACTTATCAGCTTTTGTCTCCCACACCGTATCCAAACCCGTTCTCCGCACTTCCTTTTTCCTTAGATATCGTCGCGTATATCGTGTCCAGGTCCTGCGTTCTCTTTAATTCAGTCGGTCTTCTTGCTCTGTTCTCTCCTACAATGAGAGTTCATGTTTGCAATTATGTCAGTGGATTCGGTGGCTAAACGCGAGATTAAGGAAGTGTGAAATAAACCGGGCACTCAACACTAGATGTACGCTTTCTGCCGCTCATTCTCGTCATCCTCTCAAGGTTATATGGATCAGGTTTCAAACCGCAACATCGCTTTAACTTTAAAAATTTAAATGTCTGTTGACAATACATGAAGGAGCTAAATTATGCGAAATAAAGGCTTAAATTTTTGAAGAAAGGATGACTTAGATAAATGGAAAAAGAAATTGGAAACAAATTCGTTCTTTTTTCTCATCCGTTCCATAAGGTTGAGTTTTAGGTCCGTTCTCATTAAAATTGACCTCACGCTTTATGTATTCGAGATGAAATTAGGCTTTCTATTGATGACACAACGATGGCAACACGATCGCAATTCGAATCTCAGTCTGTTTGAGAGGCGGTACATAGAAATCAATGAGAGGTTTCCGGAGATGAGCTGCAGAGCTCAAGCAGAACAAATAGTTTATCTTTTAGATGGACTAAATATTCCTCGCGCTGATTTGGTGAAGTGATTAGCTCTCCTCTCTTGAGATTTTACTTAGAAAACCTGACTAAGACGTTTGCATTAACAATTCAACGATTTCTATATCGGAAGAATACCTAGACAAGAAGTAGACTCATGTGATTTTCTGAAGACAAAAGCTCACTATGGCTCTAGCCGTTTGGGATTCTTACTCATAAGGTCTCGTATTCGAGCAAATAGGATACAGCAAATTTCCCTGTGAAGAAATAAATAGGATAAAGCCATGAATAATAATGGAGCGCCACATTGCAAATACATTTATTCACTAGCAAGTATTAACCAAATTTCCAGAAAAAATCTCAATATAAAATGAGTCCAAATCATCGTAAAATTTTCAAATTTGCCTTTGTTCCTTGATTAATTGTTTCAGGTCACAATATTTTGGAATTACGACTAACTTAAAATTATTTTGGCATTTTTTATTTGATTTTGCGTTTACTTACCCGCCGGAAATGTTTTACCGATATTATATTTCTACATTTTTTACTCCCAAATAGCTTACCACTACTGTGTATTTAATGGGCTTAATTTTATATCTTTATGTGGGTTTCCATAATCATCTGTATAAGTAATTATAGCTGTTTATTATTGATTATAATGGTACAAAAAACGCATGAGTGGATGTAAATAATACGAACTCTGGAATAACTACGATGAGAATTTTCATTCGTGTTTAGTTGATGTGAAAAGTTTCCTGTAATGTGGAAGACAAACCGAGGATATTACATTTTCTGATCGTTCGATTAAAGTAAGTTTAAGAGAATTAATTAAATAATTCAACGGATACTAGGAAAATTAAGATGCGCACGCTAGAAAGGAGAAGATTAATTGAAATGAAGTGGCTTTGCGTGTTCATCTGAGTTGAATCACTTCCCACGATTAACAACTTGCGAAATAAATGCGATGTTTTGCAGTCTTTTCTTTCGCGAACGGTCCATTTATACATTTACAAAAATCCTTCGATTCCATCGACTAACTTGATGGTGAATGAGACTTCGTTGGTGGAAATGAGGTATAGATGCTTAGAAAATACTGTTATTCCCTCATAAGAGAATCTAACGCAAATACCTGTGTAGTTACTTCATCGACTTTATGCTTCCTTTCACATAAAAGTGGCAAAGATGGACAAAGTGACAAAAGGGTACCTAAACTGAGAATAGCACAATCAGGAATGCTGCACGGCTGAAAATGCGGCCCAAATCCCTACTAAAACACTAGTAGTCATGCTTGTTCGATTTCTTGAGCCTGGTCAGTTCTCGAATGGCTTTCATTGTTTTCTATTTCTATAGTATCTCCGAAATACTTGTAGTAGGTTTTTAGACGCCCTTTTTTTATCTGAACTGTCCTCAACTGTTCTACTATATCTTTTTATTTCGGGAATGCCCGTCGGAGCATGGGAAGATTACCGATTTTATTAGTAAAATAGCATTGATAAATTAATTAAGCTCATCTTCAGAAATAATTCTCGGCTTTTTTCCGTATATTGCACTAATTTCATTTGTAAGAATCCAATGTTGAAGAATTTTATCTCTTATACCGTATGGAGGAATGAATATATAGTAATGTTGTATATTTCTTATGCCTTCAGTATAAAATGTTGCAGTTCTGCTATTAAGGAAAGGTTGGTTCACAAGAACTGTGATGAGTACATAAGGGAGTGACTGGTCATCCATGAGAACTTCTGAAAACTTTCCTGAGTCTCGTTGTATGAAAAACATCGAAGACGAGGACACTCTGAGGAAAAAGTGGATTTGATTCGATCGTTACGCTCTCCTGCAGATTAAATGAAGTTCGACGTTAAGCTTCACATAAATCCCCGAAAAACTGATCGATTAATGTTCAGTTGCGGCAAAACAGACTGAAAGGAAAAAACAATCAAACAACAACCGAAGGAATTCTAACGGTCTCTCTGGAATGCGAAGAAAAAGTAGTGCAGAAAGTATATGAAAACACTGTATCCATCCTTAGTTTAAGGAAAACCACGCAGTTTTTCCGCTTTAAAGTTTTTTATACGAATCTCACTTCTGGATATCCAATATTTGTGAATTTAAATACATGTCATTCTGTACATGGATTGAAA
Source organism: Ladona fulva (assembly GCA_000376725.2). Classification (NCBI taxonomy): domain Eukaryota; kingdom Metazoa; phylum Arthropoda; class Insecta; order Odonata; family Libellulidae; genus Ladona; species Ladona fulva. Next base: position 281,272 of record KZ308419.1, on the reverse strand, counting down.
ATTGGTCAGTATCTTTTTAACATTCACTTTTCTAGATATGGCAGGATAGTGAGAAGGATATTAGCAGAAAGTAGAGTGTCTCTATTGATTTTTTAATAGATTAGATTGAAAACTATAAGGGTGTTGGATTTGGATAATCGATTGGAAAGGTGGTCCTTTAATTCTTTGGACGAGGAATAGAAAAGTATCTCTTGAGGCGGAATTCGTTCGTAGACCAAATGGGAATTTTCTCTCATTGGATTTGCATATGAATTGGTTGGAGAGGGCACCGCCGGAGGACGGAGCGTCAAAGGGACAGGCAAAGGGTAATTGCGTGGCGTCGGATAAGCATCAGAGCGTCCTTCATTAATGCAGCCCGATGTCCTCAAGGCGGATTTCCTCCTAACAACACTTATCTCATGTCCACGTTTCCTTTTGTAATGTCTTCCTCCAACCTTTTCTGTAATAATAGCGGTGGACTTGGCGAAGAGACTGCTGATGGGAATGAAAGATGAATTGCTCTACGGAAACTTTGAACAGTAAACTCACGTACGAATTCACGTCTTGAGGAAGACAATCTGTGCATTAACACGATTCTTATCTTAATCTCCTTCAAAATATTTTCGTATTAAGGCCGAGAAATTAATATGCAAATCCTTGGAGAAAAAATCTGTCATTTTTGTTAATTGAACAGGAATTAATTTTCCTTGACTCTCAGCGAATAACCTTCTGCTCCTGGAAACGTCATTCAAATTCTGGAGTTGATTTTGGACTCCTTTCGTTTGCTTGAATTTCTCCAGCCAAGGCTATCCATCTGATGTTTTAAGATTCATTTGCTTCATTGAGTTGGCAATGACAGAAAGGGTAATTGCATGGCGTGGCATCTTCGAGATTCAAACTCATGAGGTGAAATAGGCCTCTTTAGAATTCCCTTTGCAGCAACTGTCCTAGAAGACAGATTTCTTCCTTCATCCATAATCTACGCTGATAAATTTTAGCAAGTGAGCAAGGCTTCTAATGTTCAATTCCTGTGTTAAACAGATGACACTATTGAGTATAGGATTGGATTGTCATATTAGGATTGTCTACTTATATAACTATAGCCGAATAACAGGCATTTTAATTTGAAAGGTCGCCAGTAGTGGGCATTCCAAATGAATGGATTGTATCAATATACACTGGAAAAAAACAAGGAACAATGATAATAATTAATTGCAAACCGTAAGAATTAATATCTGTTCTCTTCCTGCGGTAAAGAATGCAGTAATCCTTCTCTAATCATTCATATTCACAAAATGCATCGTATATTCAATCATAATAGTTTCCTGATGACAATCTCAGATAGTTTACGGTTTCACCGACGAAAAAAAAATGTCTGCCGAAGTTCAAATGTTCGTTCCATTTTCATAAAATAGTGCGCATCTCTAATCTCATTAATGGCGTATTATTTGGAGAATTCAGTCAAGATATCACATCGTTAATAAAACTACAAATCAGTGCTAAATTTGACTATATTCTGATTTATTTTTACAAAGTAATGATTCCATACCATGATTATGTAGAGCAGACGTCGGCAACGTTTTTCTGCTGTGGGTCAAAATCACCCAAAAAGTGACTATCAGGAAGGTGTTTCGGGTCAGTGGAATATACATTGAACTCCCGCTTATCCGTGGGCGGATTATCCATGCATGGTTTTGTACAATTCACCGAAATGAGTATTTTCGCACTCTAAAGAAAGCAGGAATTGCGTAATACCTTTTCTTGTAGCAGCAGAGATACAACTGCAGTGAAATTATCTCTGCTAAAAAGATTTGAAGAAAAATCTTAAAGAGTCAATAAAACGAATGAAAATAATGGAATATGCACGCAAATTATAATAAATTGTTTATTTGCATCGTTTGCAAAAGTTGTTGTTCAGAAGGCCTTGTCGCTTGGGAGATGCTTAGGAGTTGTAGTTCGTGATTTGCATCTCTCTACGAAGTAATTATGAATGCCATCAGAAAACGAAGAGAAATTTTGGATTATCCGTTTTCTGATTATCCGTTTATCCATAACCATCGCGGTTCCACTTGCGTTGCGCGATTCCACTTTCGTCGATGTCATTATCTCAATGACAATTTCCTCTTCATTGCGGAACTCGAGTGACCCTCATTTGAAATTATCGAATGGGTCGTAGGTTGCCGAATCCCGATATAGGATTTTAATGTTTTTATTGGAAATTGGTAACTTTTACGAGATTAGATGTTTTTGAAAAATTGTGCATCTTTTTACTAAATTGCACGAAATTACAATCCATCACAAGATCAATAAACTTCTCTCTGATCTGGCAAAAATTATCGGTTTTTACGTATTGTTTATATGTAAGTTCAAGACTAGTTTGAGGACGAATTCGGCAGCATAGGAAAAAGTACGCGTTTGGTTGAGAGTACGAGGGAGAGCGTGGATGAATGTGAAGTAGGCGTGCGGGAGGGCGGTGGTGTTTGATCATCGCGACACAGGATTCGCACGCGACATATGGTCACGTGACCCTCCCACCTCCTCCCCATTAGCTCGGCTCCAAAAACCCTTTCCGCCCTTCCCCGTCGTCTGTGTCACCCTGTCTCTGCGCATGTCCCCTCCATAACTCTTTCCTCTGTGTCACCGCTGCGCAAGTCAACCGCCGCTGTCGCGATCCGACCCCGCCCACGCCAAGCGCCGCCCAGCTGAGAACAAAGAAGCATCTCCAGGAGAGAGCTCTTTTGTTAGCTGTTGATATACGAATGGGGATCCTAAGGGGGGGGAGGGTTTGTTGTATCCATAAGGACAGCATCAAGGCATTGCCATTATACTACCATGCTGTGCATGGAAATAAATATTTCAACATTTTCAAGAATAGAAGGTTTTATAAATTGGTAGTGTATGGCCTCTCTGATAACTCCTGCTCAGGACTGTTTTCATATTAAGAATGAGATGACTAAAATACTCCTTTAAAGTAGAGTATGGGTGTTGTGTTTCCATCGTTACACGAAACCCCTTCCAAAAGACGTGAGTAGGTTACAGGTGTAAATGCAAATACATTTCTCCATGCCGTTTGGGAAACTTTATAAGCAAGGGCGCACGCACTTTGGGAGACTCGGCTTCGAGTCCCAATCCCGTCAGGCTTTTTCCATGTCTATAAATGCAAAGCTCGGAACCGAAGCCTAAAAAGTATGGGATTGTTTTATGATGTGCATTTCCTTAACTTTTGCTCATTATGTTTCGCTTCCAGAGAATACATTTTTTTAAATTTGATTCTTCTGGCTGTCATTAATCAATACTTCTTTTCCCAACAGGAGACATTCATATCCTTTGCCCTCCAAATATCCGTGCCTTTCTCTTCACTTTTTTGGATCTATTTCCTCGTGGAAAACAATCCCCCGTCATCCTTGCCACTGTGCTTTTCTTGAACGCGCCATCCACCGACGTTTTATAGAATTAATTAATTCCTTGAGGCCCTCCGCGTTTACTCAACCCCGTCCTAACCCAATAAATTTGCCGTGGATATTAAAAATGGAAGGTTTATCCCCACGGAATTACAGCGCCAATATTGTCACAAGCGATATTGCTGATTACACAGTTTGGATTGTTGACACGGCGTCCCATCGGAAGATGCATCTCCCGAGCGACCCCCGTTGGGCCCTAAAAGGCCCCTTTCCGGCCCTGACAATGAGAATGGATGGGATTGCGAACGGTATTTAACATGCGAGGGGTTTAAAAGGGGAGATTGGCTTGCCAACAGACTCATCTAATTCCTTGACGCTCATCCATCTCGAGCGACCTCCTTCCGGAAGGCAAACAAATTTCCCTTAGTCGAGCGGAAGGATAGGGGTTGCGAAAGGGGATGTGAAAGGGTAGCAGAGAGAGCCGCAAAAGGATACTCATCTATGAATGGATAGGAGTTTTATATGACTCTGGGAATAGGGAAGGTACTTAAGACACGCATCTACGCATTGATGCTGTAATATGCGAGAGATAAAGGGTGCAAATACCAAGAGATAAAACGTATTTACATGCTTCCTTATAATTCCCCCTTTCCGCAGAAAAGTAGTTATTTTAGCGAATCATATAGATTAAGATTTTACATTTAGATTTGTACTCCGCGAGCCACCGGTGGCGTATGGCAGGGGCGAATTTGACACTTTACCAAAACTAGAAAGAACGACCAGAAGTTACTATCTGCTATCAATTCCTCGTAACGCTTTTTAGATTCCTCTCGGAGATCGCGCTCCTTTTTTATTGGAGTTACGTCTTCTAATTCCCCATAAAGTTCTGATGAATTTGTTGAAATACTCATTGTCGTTGGTTCGAAGTAATTGGTGAATAAACACAAAAACCTAGTAAATGAAATAAAACGAAAATTTTAATTTTGCCTGTATCCTTTAACTAAAATGGTTTTATACTCAGAACTTAATTAACGTACGAAAATCTAAAGAATTTTGCTAAATAAAAAGGCGAATAGAACGAATAGGTTAGGAAATATTCAGAGTGGAAGTTAAGAAGAAAATTGAGAACATATTTTTGTATAGCGATGATAATATGTATGTATTCCTTATTTTATTTAACCTTTTTCAAGAAATTAAGCTGTAAATCAAGGGTTAACTTTGTATAATATTTTCATTACGGAAACATTTTGATTCGCGAAGAAAATAAAGATGGAGAAAAACTGGAATGTTTCCTTCATAATTAGTTTTAAACTTATTTCATCAATTTGACCATCCTTTCATTATTTCCATTCTACGAGTTTTCCCTCTGAAGCAATGTGTACTCATATCGTCATACGTTGAAATCCGTGAGAAACAATTTATAGAAGATCCTTCGTACATTACCGTATGAGTTACATCTTTAATAATGAAGTTAAGTAAGCTCAGTTACTCAGCAGAAACATTTCATCAACTTTTCGGGATTATTTTAACAGTGAGAATGCATGAATAGCATAAAATATAATATATTAAAGGACCGATTTATTAGTTTTTTGTTTCGAATGAGAGTTATACTAATATTGTCCATCCATCATTTGACTATTTTCAAGTTTATGACATCAGTACTGAGAAGTCGTGAGAAAGTAAAGGGTTATCAATATGAGATGACCGGAATTCGCGGATCGCCATTTAACAAATGAGGATAGAATTAATCAAGATTTACAGTAATATTTTACAGAGATTTATATATAGTATAATTAATAAAGAGAAAATGCGAGGTTCGATTCAGAGAGATGAAAAAGTTTTTTTCTTTACGAAACTGTTTCAAGAAAACTTAATCGAGAAAAACCAAGTAAATAGAAGTACTGAGCACTAAAAGACTATGGAATGAGAAAGAGTTGGAAATGTAGGGAATTGAGGGGATTAGAGTACAGCTCGTTTTCGAGAAAGTAAGAGAAGTGAAGGGGAAGAGTGAGTCGCAAACATTCTTATGTCTCTCAGCCTCTCGACATTGTTGGTCTAATTAGGGTCGACTATTTCATTAGGTGATGTTTGCTCTCCCTGAAACATCCCTCCATATCGTCCGCCCACTCTCCCCTTTCAATTATTAATCCGAAGGACGAGCGCTGAATAAATCTTCGCCGTTTCAGGTGAAGAATTACAAAGTATCCGTTGGATTCTTTGCTGAATTAAGGAGCTAAGATCTTTTGCGCATCGGCGTTTAAAGACGTAATACAATATTCCACCGAGTTGAGCAAATCATATCAATCGTGATTAAAGTATGTTTGCCATTTCTTTGAGTAACTTTTATCGTAATTCAATAGATGAGACTGATTGTTCGATGCCTGTATAGCCTTGAGAGCATATGTAAAGAGAGAGTGTCCAAGTACCATATAATTGCGTTGTCTTCATAGAAAAACTACATAAAACGATTTTTCTCTTTTATATGTACATGTATCACTTAATTCAAAGGCCTTTCCTGGAAAGTCGAAGAAAACTATAACCGGCTCAAGTGACGCCTCAGCGGAATTCTTTGGAATTCAAATTCGCAAATAAAAATCAATCGATAGAAAATTCTAAATCTTTTTTAGAAATTAGATTAACCGTTTTGAAATAAATTCGTATATCCAATACCTAGTTGAAGTAGAGCTATTCCATTAACGTATGTACATAGTTGGAAATATTTATTCACTTATAAAACGGCGCTGTATTCCCGGGTGTAACAGCGTTTCCCTTCTTTAACCAATTCGGATCTCCTAAAAGTCTTTTCCCCGAGGCACTGTAATTCTGTTTCCCTGCGCTGAAGCAGAAATGCGCAGATAATGCGCGTCCTTCCATTTTTAGACCGGATTTTCCTCAAACACGAGACCAATGCTTTTAATTTGGAAGGAGACACATTAAAGGAAAGTGAGGGCATTTCATGGGCTAACTATATTTTGAATCGCACATTGTTAAGTTGTTAAAATGTATGCTTGGATTGAAATAGATTTCTTTGAATTATACAGAGGAAAGTATTTCTTTGCTTAGAAATCAGTTATAACTATATTCATCCAATTTCAGGCATACATTAAGAAATTATATGGAAATAATTTTTGCGTTGTAGTTTCCGTGGTGCAGAATGTGTGTTGAGATGTGTAGTATATAAAACGTTAACTGAAATACACCTGTTTTGGGGCACAGTTTAAGAATCGGAAGTTCCTTTGCTCTAGGAGGACATGTGAATCGCATTCTGCGAATTGTATTCCATAATGGTAATTTTTGGACGCGACAGTTATCAATTTGTGAGTTAAATCCTAACCTTTTTGGAACTCATTGGAGCAATATATCTGGTTATGATCAGTTTTTTTTTATTTTCGACATAAAAAATGGGGGTACGCAATGCAAAAATATCCTGCCGTAGATATTTCAGCGAGACTTTCCGATTCGTGTTCTTTTGCGGAAATTTCCTTTGTTTATGTAATTTGTCCGATAAGATAAAATCATAACATCAATTAACTTTAGCATTAGGACTGTGAAAGTTTTGTTGAAATTTAGTTTGATACAATTTTTGTTTGATACAAAATTATCTATTCGAATTATACAACAGAATTTTTCAGGTATTTGTGGTACAACTCAGCCTACCTGAAGTTTTATTTCAATTATACAACAGAAATACACCGTAGAATACGCTGTGGAAATTTAGTTCCAGTAATCGCGATATTTTTACGTCAGAGATATCAATATTAAAGCCTGTTTTTGTTTGTGCGTCACTTATAATTACTTGAGTCAGTGGGGAGCAAAGACATTTTTCAAAGTCATCTGTTTCGGCCTCAACTTTGAGGTGGCTCGCAGTAATTAAAGAGGATACTTTTACTCTTTACCTCGGGAATTTATTCTTACGACGTAGATTTCATCACCTAGCGTCATCATTAATAGTAGTAGTTTTGTTGAAAGAGTTTTGACAGCTGAGGTAATTTGACCCATGAGCCCCCACCGGGAATCAAACCCGGGACCGCTTTCACTGAAGACAAACGCGTTGCCCACTTGGCTATCTAGGAGCCCTCGCATCACCTTTAACTGATAGCACTGTGGTGACGAGTAAAATTTGTTTTCAAAATCTACATATGTGCCCTGAAAGCCGCCTTTCGGCCTGCGGCAGGGAGGGAATCTCTTATAAAAGAATATTTTTTCATAATGGAGTTCATGAAATTTGTACAGAAAGTCGTAAGGAAATGAAGAACTGTTTATGTATCAAATTGAAAATTTAAATATTTCGAGAATCTAAAAAATGGAGGAGCTTATCAGTTCGTTGCCAACAATTCTAAACGCAGAGATAATAAATATATAACAGTATTCTGCATAATTTCTCAATTGGTATCGATAGAAAGGGAAATCCAGGTGTTACCTTCAGTTTCACATTCATTAACCGGGGATCCTATCACGGACATCTTCCTTCAGAAGGCCAGCAAGTTCAATTCTTTAACTCATTACATGTATTTTCTCCATGAGCAGCCACTCCCCGCCCCTTAATTGCCGTTACCCCTTTCCTCACCTCATCTTCATTTCGGCACACGACCTTAATCATAAAGCCTTTGGGGAAATTTTAGGGACTTTGTTAATTTTTCTGTTTGATCCCATTCAGGAGTGGAGATAATGCCCCCCTCGAAGACTAATTATGAAATTTATTACGGCTTGTACACGGCCCAAAGTAAAGTTGGGGAAGGAGAGCACAGGCCCCCGGGGAGGATTCTCTTTGTCTGAGAGGCGGAAAGAAGTAATTGCCTTGAGTCGGGACCTCAGCCATTTGTGCAGAGGCAGTGGGGCTGCAGAGGTGAGAGGTGCCCCAGAAGAGGGAGGGTTTCCTTTCAAAAGGGGAAAGTGAGAAGTAAGGGGAAGAAATGTTTCGGGATTTTTCCGGAAGGGGGCGAAAGGTCCCCCCTTGGGGCCTCTAAGAAAGGAAGAAGAAAGGGTTGCAGGGAATTAAGATGGGAGCTCTTTAGGGGACTTCTTTTTCCCTTCGCTTCCTGGAAGGAGATTCCCATCCTCCCATACCTTTGGACCAATCAGAAGGAGACAAACTACTTATATTGAACGGAGACTGAAGCGCCATGGAAACTGGAGAAAGATTAGACTGATTGCTAGTTCGAGAAAAAAACAAAGGAGCGGAAAAAATCGTGTCTAAATGATTTTATAGTTTTCAAAACTGTTACATTATAATGCTGTTTTCGATTTGATATTGCAATGGAAAGCTTCGATAGATTAATTGAAATCAAATGTTTAATTATAAATGATTGTTGTAAACGGCGATTCCTTGATATTTATTTCTAAGTCAAAAATTTTGAATACCTCCACGGAAAGTGGGAGACCTGGGTTCGAGTCTCAGCCCGTTAATATATATCTCTTTATCCTGGAGCCAGAAACTCTGTCCAATAACGTTCTTTCCAAGATAACTAATCACCAAATAACTGAAATCGGGTTTCAATATAAGATTAAATATTTCCTCTTATGCCATTCAAATTTTTAGTTCGAATTAAAATGGAAAACTCTATAATTAAATGTTTTATTTCTACTTCCTTACTTCTATGCAAATATTTCACATTTTAGTATTTCAAGTTTTAAAGGCTTTGGTTATTGCGAAGTAGGATAAATGAAGAGCTTCCAGTATTGCGCACGAGTCAGTCGTAATAACGCGTAAAACTATTAAACAACAAAGTAACTGCACTGGCTGTGGGGCGAATAGATATAGGAATCGAGTCGATAAAATTTTTCGCAAAAAATTGGATTAATTTGCGATGGAATTCACGATGCGCCATTTTCCATTTTCAAGAGGAAGTTTATTTTGTAGAATAACGTTTAGATGTAAATTATACCCAATGAAATTTTGTAAATTAATTGAATAATTGAGGAAAGTACTGCGAGTAAATAACATGTGAGTGGTATATGTATATATCTATATGCCACGAATAATGGGTGTACTAATGCATTACGCCTCTATTTTCGAAGAGCGAATATTTTTCTTTTCATTTCTTACTATTTTAAAGTATATCTATTTCATTGTCATTTAGTTGCTTTGAAACATTTCCACGCTAACATTGCTTTTAATTTGTTGGCATGATCAGCTGCCGGCATCTCTTTCATTTCATACCATCTTTTGGAAATTTCATTCCTTTTTCCACTGCTCTCGTAGCGGAGGACTAACCAACGGAAGACATCAGTGCCTTTGGGAAATACCTTCCGCTCCCTCCCCATTCCCTCTCCTCCGACCACTTTCGATTCTTCTTTTGTTTTTCCTCCCTTTACACGCCTCCCTCCATTGTTGCACCTCATTAAAATTCTTCCACATTTGGTTTCTTTCTCTCCCGCGATTTTTAATTCGCGCGGCTTATTTTATTATCGGGAAATTTCTTCCCATTCGCCGATGCAAATAACGGGAACATAGCGCCATCTTTGCCTCGGGTCGCCATGTGTGTACTATTACTTCTGACTAATATTGAGCTCGTGATTTTCAGGCTATGAAACAAAATAAAACTGAATAGTTTTCGCGGATCACTGGAATCTTCAATAAATCGATTCAGAATTTTTAGAAGTTGAAGACATTGTAATTCCGGTATACAACGAGCGCGATCTCCGAGAGATGCCAGCAAAGCATTACAGGGAAATAATCCCTAAAACACAAAGTTACTTCTGGCCGTTCATTCCGCGGTGCATTAGAGAAGCGATCACGATGGATTAGGTTAGGTATTTGGTGTAAATACACCGCCTGCTATACGCCACTGGCGACTTGCGGTGTATGAATCTAAAATCTAAAAATCCAAATGTAATGGGTGGAATCGGTGGTGTACACAGTTTGAGAAGTTGTTCGAAATACTTCGTAATTGGTGTGAACTGAAGTCCAAGCAGAATTGGCTCATTGTGATTACCGCAAGGCGAATGGCTTAGCTCTTTGAAACCTCACGTTATTTATAACTACCACTTCTGAGCCTTTTGGTATTCCATACGTTGGCAGTTTGGATCAAATCCATCCTCATTATTTCTCATCCGTCCTCAGGTTCTTCAAGAGACCTTTTGAGTTGAAATAGTAAAACATGTCTTAAACAAGTAATAAAGGGTGTTCCACTAAGAATATTGGAGTTTTAAAGAGCTGTATTTATTGAATTTTACAAGCAAATACAAAAACTGTTATATTAACTTGTTTCCCAATTACCTATAAATGTGGCCGTCTCGAGTAAGTGGAACGATATTGAGGCGGTTTTCAAATTCCTGCCAAATTCTCTGACATATCGGGATTGACGCTTTGAATGGCAGCCGATAGCAGAGAAGGAAGTTTGAGGTCGCCCAGTGATTTTACCTTTGCGAAGACAGCGAAATTGCAGACACCAATGTTACTTATGTTAATGTTTAATCACTGAAATTCTATGTAAATGTATGACTGCAGAGGTTAGGTGTAAGAGAGGCCCATATGGGCCTAACCTCGCCGAATAAAGTGTTCTATAATAATAATAATAATAATGATACTGCTATTCGGAGCGTCAGTCTCATATTTTTGACGAAACGCCCGCTGCACAGTAACAACCGATTGAGTTATGGCGAATTGGCAATTCGCATAAATGCAAACGTAACTATTAGAAACAAAACACTGTTAGCGCCAGCACCGAAATGAAACTAGATTATTTCCTCAAATATCCCACTAGGCCGCGCCAAGGGTTGCAATGTGCACCAAGCAATAGCTCTTAAAACTTCGATATTCTTTTTGGGACACTTTTTTGGCACATCCTGTACTTTTCATCAAATAAAGATAAAACTTCCTTTTCAACAATTAGTGACTTTTGAAACAAGATTCACTCATAAAGCAGTTTTTGCCTCAGCTATAGATTGAGTTTTTAGTTGCTTCCGAAGTCTTCGATGTTCTCTCCCGTCTTGGGAAAGACAACACTCAAATTATTTTATCTTTCGTCCACTGGCGCCATCTGTCCCTTGAATCGCCTTTTGCGTTAATTTTTTCAGACATTCGCCGTCCTAATGTCTGTAACTCGAGTTTCCTTCCGTGGAATTGATGCGCCCTTCTGATAGAATACGAGAAAAGGGACTCAGTGTTTCAGATGCACAAAGAATCATTTCAAGCCGTGTGTCCTCTGAGATTTACGCTGGTTTATGTGTAAGTCGCTCGACCCTTAAGAAAGAAATATAAATGTTTGCTTTTCTTGACCTCAAGGCTTTGAAAACAGGCGCTGAATCTTTCGCAGTTTGATATTTGGAGTTTTAATGAGGGCTTGACTTATAGTTTTTCGATATTTCGGCTTTCCATTTCTAAAAATTCATTATCAGTCGTTTATTGGTTTCAAAAAAAATAAATTGAGGGGTACCTTATAATTCTGCCTTTTTTATCGGTATTTTTTGTTACAGGTAAATTCTACAACTAAATTATTTACATCGGAAAGTCTCATTTTTTAATGCATTGCCATTGAATTTCGATTAATTTTGGAAACCTGAACGATCATTACTTGAATTGTCATTAAATTGTGACAAAACAGTTCATGATAAAAACCTTTATCACAGTAGTGAAGAGTTTAGCTAATGTAGTGGCAATTACGTTTGTAAAGGACACGTGGTAATCATGCATGGAATTACACTTCCCTTTTGAGAATTTCATTTATTGATTTAATATTTTTTACTAAACCTTAGTTAAGAGGTTTTAAATATTTGTGAGAGCATTCCCTTTCCAGAATGTAAGAACTACTTTATAAGTTTTTAAGAATTATTCATGGCCATTTGTTTACCTTAAGAAGGCTTTCACAAGCATAACACAATCGATATATTGTCTTTCTGTCGTAGTTTAGAAAGAGTTTCGCCGAACTTGACGGAAAGGCTAAGGCTAGACTAGATTTCTTAGGTGTTTAAAATATTCGGACGATATATGGAATGGAAATGGATGTCTTAATTCTCCAGCGCTTTAGTCACGAACTGCTCGTTATTTTCTGCGGCGCAAGTTTTGAATTTCCATTGTTATACTTAAGTGAACGCATTGATTAAGAATCTGCCGCAAGTAGAACCGTTAAATGCCTTCCATTTTTCACTGAATCGTAGGAAATTCATCGAGGTAAAAAAAGATTTATTATGTGAACGAGCGCAGTCACGTTGTATAGGAATCAGTGCACAAATTATCTTGGGTTGTATTATGTGTACAATAATTATTTTGTTGTCATTTTATAAAGTATAAGACATTAGCCTAGCAAAGAATTGGCGTTAAATGTCTCTGAAAGACCGCGTTGGTGACCTTTACTCAACTGACCCTCCTCACAATGCAGCAGTACGTAAAGAAACTCTATTGAAACAATTTAAGGCTAACCACGTGGAAAAATAAAAGCATTGCATTCTGTTGTAAGTGATTTACAGGATTGCGCCAATGGATGAGAAAGCGAGGCAACCGTCATAGGATCAAAAACTAATGCATCTCTTATGTGAAGTATTTATTTCTTTTTTATATATCATTTGGAAAAAAATTATATTACTCTTAGCACTTTTTTCTTTTCTAATGATTTTCGAGTCTAAATTTAAGTAATTACGTCTTCTAATTCCCCATAAAGTTCTGATGAATTTGTTGAAATACTCATTGTCGTTGGTTCGAAGTAATTGGTGAATAAACACAAAAACCTAGTAAATGAAATAAAACGAAAATTTTAATTTTGCCTGTATCCTTTAACTAAAATGGTTTTATACTCAGAACTTAATTAACGTACGAAAATCTAAAGAATTTTGCTAAATAAAAAGGCGAATAGAACGAATAGGTTAGGAAATATTCAGAGTGGAAGTTAAGAAGAAAATTGAGAACATATTTTTGTATAGCGATGATAATATGTATGTATTCCTTATTTTATTTAACCTTTTTCAAGAAATTAAGCTGTAAATCAAGGGTTAACTTTGTATAATATTTTCATTACGGAAACATTTTGATTCGCGAAGAAAATAAAGATGGAGAAAAACTGGAATGTTTCCTTCATAATTAGTTTTAAACTTATTTCATCAATTTGACCATCCTTTCATTATTTCCATTCTACGAGTTTTCCCTCTGAAGCAATGTGTACTCATATCGTCATACGTTGAAATCCGTGAGAAACAGTGTATAGAAGATCCTTCGTACATTACCGCATGAGTTACATCTTTAAGAATGAAGTTAAGTAAGCTCAGTCTCAATGACAATTTCCTCTTCATTGCGGAACTCGAGTGACCCTCATTTGAAATTATCGAATGGGTCGTAGGTTGCCGAATCCCGATATAGGATTNATATTTAATTCTACTGAGCTTCTTAAAAATTATATATATTGTAGTTTAAAATTTCATAATGTTAAATATTCACATTTGTGCAAAATTCTAAAAAGGGTTAAACGAAAGATGGGACTCTCTAATTCCAATTTCGCCAAATAAAGACGTTTGTTTTGTACAGTACACCTTCAAGTATGTATATAAAACTTAATTGGTAAATTATATCACATCGCTGGCTATTCGATTCTTCTCTTATGAATAAAATTATGCATAAAGTTTCCCAAAGATTTGAGATAAAGCTCTTCAAAGTTCCTGATTCATTATCTTTTCATTTTCTCACGCAGTAAACGTGACTTTCAGCATTATTTTCAGTATTCATATGGCAATAGACAATAGAGTGCACCTCGTATGATTTAACTCGCTATTCTTTGGGAGAAGACCTAAGGCTATTGAAATAAAACTTCCATTCACTTCTAAAACACGTGAACCCCCAACGGAATTCGACTCTCAGAATCCAGTCCTTAATCGTACATCAGTCTCATTTCGAAAATATCTGCTTTACGTAATGCGTTTATCCAAATTATAGCTGAGCCTTTATCTTCTTCGTTTATTTGATCCGCAAAAAATACTTCGCGACAATATGTCATATCTAAGGCAATACAACGCTGTCACCTAACAGTCATAGCGCTTATTATCCTTCGGAGCCTTTCCGTTTCGGTATTATATCTCCTGGGCATTTCATTCCTTCACTCCACCTTTGCTCTACACCGCATTATGGTCCGGTTTTAAGCCCACCGCCAATCTTCACAGTTTGTATTGTGCTGAAACAAAAATTAAGCATGTTAAAAGTATCCTAGTTTTATCTAAAACTTGATTTGTGTACTGAATAGATGTGTGCTCTTTTTCTACACTTGATTTCAATCATATAATTAGACATTTGATTACTTGTATGCACTTTTTGACGTGAGCGATCGTCATAAAATAGATGTGGGAAAATACGGCTTACTTGCACGAGAGAATGGCAGCCTAATTCAAGGAGTCCTAATAATCCCTCGTGTTTGATAGAATTTCTTATGTGGCCCTCCGATTAAATAAGATTGGACAACCCCGCTATAGCAGATCATGTACGTAAAGCCCCTTTGCGCGCCTAAACGCCTTATCGTAAGATTTTGCTTATCAGAAAGATTTGATGGCCAATAGGAAGGTGTGGACCTCAGGATAGAAAGGTTGAACTTCTCTGTTCCAATTGGCCATCAAATTTGACCGATAACAAAAGTCAAATGATAAAGCGTTAGGTTTAAAGAGGACTTAAATCAGACAGCTCTAATTGTGGAAATTGAAACTGATTTGTGAGGTATACCTTTTCATTATATTTTCACGTTTTATTTATTAGAAACAACATGAATTATGACGTTTTGGTGCCATGATTTGATCGAGAAAGGGAGCGCAGCCACGGCCCTTTGAAACGAAGGTTTGGTGGATTCTGAAACCACGCTCAAGTCGACCCAAGCGAAGGACTGTGTTCTCTGCTCCTTAACCCTTCATCCCTCGCAGAGCGAACCTCTTGGCCCCCACTGTAAACAGACGGGGACCTACCAGAGACGTCTGCAACCGCTCCCCCTTTACCCTCCACATCTACTCTTCGCCTCTTGGGCCTCCTCCTTAACTATTGTGGAGAAAATGCGAGTTTTTGACCCAAGTGCTCATCGATTTCAGTGGAGGCGATGGCATAAGTTAGTTGGATACGGTCAAACAAACTATTCGGATATCTCATTGAAATCCGACATAGTTTTTGGACGTTTCTCTTTGCGGAAGTGCAACGTAGGCCAAGAATTAAAGGAAAATGGCTAATTAGTGAACATTTGGAGTTTGTAAATTTTTGCTAAAACAGAGGACAAACATTTGCAAGCATTCCCTCTTAAATAAGATAGTAAATGAGTTAAGCAATTTACCTGAGGAAGTTATCGAATCTCTTCCCCAATCCCATAGCGTCTGCAGAAATAGAATAAGAAAAATGAACGGGCAAATAGATAGTAAATATAGAGTAAATGTCATATAATTTAAAGGATATTCCATGAAAATATATGTGATTAACTAGTGTGAGTAGTAAGGTTTGAAAATAATGTTATGGTTAGTAATCGTAATTAATGTATATATTTTTGTAATTGTAATTGTAAAATCGTGCAACGAACTTCCTTCGCTAGGGTTTGGAGGGGTTATCCTCCCGACAAGGGTGATTACCATGCAGAATACTTCTCCCCCTCGCATAAGTTGATTCTGACTATGATATCATAGTTGTGCCTGCATTGTATGTATTGTGCTATTTGGGGTTACGATTGTTCAATTAAGATCAATGAATGATGAATAGTTATGTATGCGGTTACCACCATAAAGAAGGTTCCATTTTGTAGCCTTTTTAGTGATGATAATTATAATATTGCAAGAACACCCTAAATAAAGTTGTATAATGTTAGGTACATAGGAAAATAGATCATATTGGTATAAGTATTCGTAGCCATAGGAGATAATTTTACTAATAAACACCCTAAGGGAATGAGTAAATAAATAATGATAATTGCCAACTACATGGAATTAGCGATAGGAATAAAGAAAGTATGAAAGTTACATAATGTGAGCTTCGTACCGATAGTAATATCCATAGTAGTGCCAAAAACACTGACAGCGTATTCAGAAAATCAAACGCTAGAGTGAACATAAATTAAGCCTAAAAGTCTGTAATCTTGGACTACTGCCGTTGAATTTGATCCTTTTTAAATGAAAATACATTATCATTAAAGTTGCATGAAACTTGACAGTACATAGTCCGTTCCCATCAAATTACGTCGCCACCTTGTGGCGAGAATAAAAAGCATAATATTAAATCTTCATTTTGGCGGCATTGAAACCAAAATTCTTCCATTCCATATAACCGATGAAGATGAATGAAGGGACTTTAATTTTAATGCTCAAGATGGAAAAATCTCCTAATCAATGAAGCGATAAAGAGGAAGCAAAGGTAAAAAAATACTTTGAATTGTAACTGCACTGTACCATGTGGTAGTGATGATTTAGTTATGGCGGTTTCGATTGCATTCCCACTTTTATTTGACGTTGACATCGAATAAACATGACCGAGCGGTGTCAAAAGGTAGCGATTTGTAGTTACAAGCCGTCGTTTCTTTCGTTATCCTCTTTGAAGAAATCTTTCAGACAAAACAAATCCAACTGTTAGTTTGAATGTTCCAGAATCATTTATTACCCTATCTCGTTTTTCATCATTTACTACGGCATACATCGAATCCTTTACAAGTATCATTCTCTTCGATACAGACTTTCGAATACGAGTGTAATGTTATCTCTCGAAAGCGAAACAGGGCGTGATCTAAAAGGTGGTTCGCTCCGTTTCTCCCAGATTACGAAGATTAGTCTTGGAAAACATCGAGATATGGCGATCGTGACTTTCACGGAGACCATTGAAAACGCTCTAACTATAATTATTATACCAAGTCATAGATCATATTATTTCTCGCATAGCAATCTTAATTTCTACTGAAAGAATGAATAGCGAGAATTTAGAATGAACCGAATGCCTTTGTGTTTACGTAAGGTAAAATGCATATTCTCTGACATTATATTACTTTCGCTTTTACCATCTACTTAAGAACTGGTATTAGCCAGTTACATGTCACAGCAAGTACTCCATAGGCTTTTCGTCCATACTCCTTAGTGCTATCCCATCCTTGATTACCTCCCCATTTTACACATATCCTAGTATATCATCATTATGTTCCATTTTATTCCCCGACTAAAACGGTCGCGCATTAGTTATGACTTTAAAAGTAAGACACTGCATAACGCTGCCAGCATCAATGGAGACATCTACTATCTTTCATTGGTTAGTTGTCAATAAAACAAAACGATCATTAGTGAGATTATCATTTACCCATAAAACGTCGTGATACATAGAGTACTTCCGTACTCTATCTACCCAAATAGTTTTCAGTAGCGCCTTTCGAAAACGATGAATCGAGATTGCTCTTTAGGCGTTTCGCGATGGATTTTCTTCTCTCTGCCCTTTCCTTCGTCCGTCCACGAGAGTCTAATCCGCTGTTCCCTT